>JAGXOD010000010.1:3767500-4040000 GCA_020368025.1 Brachyhypopomus occidentalis | reverse complement strand
AATCACTGGACCCCTGCAGTTTACGTTAAGCCTGGTTTTAAAGCCTGCCGTAAGTGTCTGCTCCAGGCGGTAATTTAACAGAATTGATTTTATTGATAGTGTTTATGTTGAGTCACCTAATTGACTAGCCCGTGTCTTGGTTACAGTCAGTTACTTCATCTTTGAAAGATGAAAGTTAGAGAGAGACAGGGCTGATCTAAACCCCAGTGGCAGGAGTCCTCTGCACTACCAACCACGGCCATTTGGGGGCAGCAGTGGTAGGACAATGCTGCCAAGTAGTGGCACAGCTGTCAGACTGGGTTAAAGATCCATATGCCGTGTGGAGAGCAGGTGCAGTGTGTGAGTGGACGTCGGCGGACTCACCTGCGTCTCTAGGACACGTCGCTCACACCCCGCGGTGCATGTACACTGAGAAAAGCGCTTAAATATTTATCGCTGCTCCCAAGGTGTGTGTGGTGGGCTCTCACACTCGATCTGCTCACTGTGACTTCACCTTTCTGGTCACCTGTTTCCATTTTTGACCACACCCCTCCACACACTCCCCCACCGCTCCTGTGGGGTTAATGGAGGATCTTCAGTGTCCTGAAGATCGAGAGAGAATTCAGAGTGACAGTTGAAACAGGGATGGTAGAGGTGCTGAGGAGATCAGCGCGGTGGGATGGTGTGTGTGTGTGTGTGTGTGTGTGTGTGTGTGGTCAGCCCTGACTGGGACAGAGTGGAGGTTAGAGGTTAGGGTTAGGGTTAGGGTTAAGATTAAGGGTTAGAGGTTAGAGGTTAGGGGTTAGGGTTAGTGGTTAGGGGTTAGGGTTAGGGGTTAGGGTTAGTGGTTAGGGTTAGTGGTTAGGCTTAGGGTTAGGGGTTAGGGTTAGGGGTTAGGGTTAGGGTTATGGGTTAGGGTAAGGGGTTAGGGGTTAGGGTTAGGGTTAGGGGTTAGGGGTTAGGCCACAGGCCACTCTAGCCGCACCCTCAATTAGAATTAGAGAGAGAATTAGAGAGAGAATTAGAGAGAGAGTTAGAGAGAGGCTCCGGCAGAGATGGAGGATACCGATGGATTGCAGTAAAGGCTAAAATTTTTTTCCTCTCAACACATGCGTGCACACACACACACACACGCACATGTGCACACACACACACACACGCACATGTGCGCACACACATGTTCATGCACGCACACACTTATACCTCTTAGCCTCACTGGAAGAAAGTGGGCGAATCGATGTGTCCGTGGGTTAAGTGCTGATAAGATCTCCTCCAGTGTCCTTATGCTGAGCTGGGCTTTATCGGCTGTGTGCCTTCACCATCTTCCGTCTTGGCCTTTCCCCTCCTCTCTGAAGGTTACCTGACATAATCCAGCACCTAGCCAGCGCTCTGTTTAACCTTTTGCTGTTGTTTAAGGGAGAAAAATTACTATTTGAGTCTGATGAATCGGGCTGGGTGATCGGGCACCTTGCCAGTGAGGTGTAGGCTGGCTTTCTCGCCGTCTCTCACTCCGTCTCCCTGTGTGATCTCAGTCCTCTGTCACCTCTCCGACATCCCTGTCCAAACAGCCGACAACATAAAGGCAGAGGCTTGTCAGAGCTGTCCTGCTGCCTCTCCGAACGGCTCTGGCGTTACAGGAACTGGCTGGACTGTCTATTTTGGACTCACCTTTTTGTTAAATTCATGTACTGTATGATTTTCTTTTTTTCTGTAAAAGAAAAAAAAAACGATTTCTTATTCAGGCATGACTCACCTTCCTGTAATGTCATGTTCACACTGGTACTTACAGCGTAGTACATAAGTACATACTGTGGTATGATCCCGTGATAGTGTTTGACTTGTGTGAGATCTCGTTCTTTGCTCAGTTGTGGCTCCAGTTTGCTCCCCAGCCCAGGAGCACTGTTGTCCTGCTAGTTGGTCTGTATCAGGAGCATCTGCTTCTTCTCTCTGTTCAACACAGCACTCATTTCTCTGCCCGACACTGTCCCTCATTACTTTAAAAGTGTACTGCAGGTGAAGACCTTTACACCACGCAGGGACGACGTTTCCCAGCGTACTTTTGGGAAGCACTCTGGTAAGCAGAGGCTGCCTGATACTCTTTTATGGTTTTGTCTGAGTATTGTTCATCCCAGAGGTGCCGCTCCTGTCAGCGAGAGTCATTGTCACTAAACTCTTAAAGTGACATTTTAGGCCATCTTAACACACAGAGAAGACTGAAAGAGAGAGAGAGAGAGAGAGAGAGAGAGAGAGAGAGAGAGAGAGAGAGAGAGAGAGAGAGAGAGAGACGTGGTGAGACAGGAGAAAGAAGAGCCTGTGGTGTAGCGGACACACACACCCACCCACACACACACAGTGATATTAAAGGACTTAGTATTGCTCACAGTCACTGGGCTTGGAGCACAGCCACTAGTTGTAAAAGCCAAACCCAGAAATGGAAGTGAAAATAGAAGAATGAGCATTCATTCATTCATTATCCGTACCTCTTATTCCCGCTAGTCGGGGTCACGGGGGGCTGGAGCCAATCCCAGCATCTCCGGGCGAAGGCAGGGTACACCATGGGCAGTTCGCCAGTCCACCACATGGCCAACACGCACACACACACTCACACCTACGGGCAATCTAGTGTGACCAATCAACCTAGGATGCATGTCTTTGGACTGTGGGAGGGAAGAATGAGCAATACACTGAAAAAGAAAATATAACCAGAGGCCTTTGTGAGGTGCTGCTCCTTATCTGCTTACTCAGCCTTTCTCTCTCTCTCTCTCTCTCTCTCTGTCTCTCTCTGTCTCTCTCTATTTGTGTGTGAGTGTGTTTGTTTGTGTTTATTTATGTGAACGCCCACAAGATTTCTTTGCCAAATTTGCCAAAGCTACACTGAAGAACTAGACCAGGATTCACACAAGCACACCACTCCATGGGAATCATAGTTCTGAACTACAGTTGGCTATTCCAGGATTTAGTCCATTATGAACTAGAAACCTTCCTTCCTGTGTTATTCTCAGACAATTTCTGATAGTTCCTATGGACATGATGGACACACCCAGTTGATGATGCATTTCAACTGTGAGTCTATAACTTCAGGATGTGAGATCTTTACTCCTGAATGTTGGTACCGGTATCTTCCTGCTTGTGTGTTTCGTAGAAGCAGTAAGGTAAAGTTGTTGTACTGATCAACTCGAGGGTGTGCAGAACAGAGCCATCCCTGCTCAGGCTCCAGCTCCAGAAGGGTGGGGATCACCCGTGTGTTCGTTCCCCCTCTGAGAAGCTCAGAGCTGGGCATGCATCAGGAGTCCTGCGCCCCCGGCATCACTGATCTCCAGATGAAAAATGAAAGACTTCCACTTCCTGAACAGGGTTGTTTTTTCCAGCCTGTGTGGGGGGAAAAAACACCACTGGACTACTGATTCCCATAGCTGCACACACACACACACACACACACACACACACATGCACAGACACACACAAAAACATGCACATGCATACACAGACACAAATACATACATGTACAGACACACACACACACACACACAAACATACATGTAGATGCATGCACACAGAATTCAGAATGCGCACCTTTTGATTTACACATACCTGATGAGTGAGGATAATTTTAAATGCTGAATCTTTATCTTTTAAATTAAGATAAATCTACTGATGATGATAAACACATTAAGCACAGTGGAGTTTTCTGTTGTTTCAACAGCTCTGCACTTGACTAAACAATTATGATAATATTTGATTAGTCAATCAGTCGATCAAAACTTCCATTTAATCAGGGACCTAAAATTAAAACTGAACACGGATGCACTGCTTATCCTAATCAAAGGATTTTATATACAATCAGATACGATATAGCACAGATGTGTAGTAATGTAGAGTACATTTTCAGCTCTCTGTAGTGATGTGCTGAAGATACTACTGGCTGTGGTATTGGTCTTATTGACTACCCCAGTTCCACTGAAGACGTTGTATCATTTTCTTGTCATTAAAAATATTGGGCACATTAAAAAGTGAACCACAAAGCTAACTAAAATCAGATCCTCTGGACAGAGGATGAAGAACCTCTGCATGAAATGTCCTGTGTGAAAATTTTCATTAACTCTAAATATATTTTTGGCGAACCAATCAGACGCCAAGCAGACAAGACGCAGAAAACACGACAGAAACATCCACAGGAAGGAAAACGTCTCCGGTGAAATTGCAGGGACTGAAAACAGAGAAACTGTGTAAGGTTAACACCAAGGTCGTCCCCATGGTGACAGGGGGGCTTGGGGCTTTGACCCCTAAGATGGAGGAGTGGCTCTAACACATCCCAGGAATTACATCATCAATCTCAGTCCAGAAGAGCGTGATCTTAGGAAAATCGAAAATACTGTTGTACCCTCCAACCCCCAGACCTCTGGCAGAAGGCACCACTAGTGTGACGGGCAGTAGGTGCGAACGAAAAGGAAGCGATCACGCCAAGTCTCAGAGAAAAAGAGGGGTTTAATGAATAACGTGCGCAAACCAAAAACCCGTGCACTTGACCCAGATTAAGGATATAATAACCAGCAGTCAACTGGTACAAAGACAAGGGATATATAGACAGACAAACGACCATCAGGTGAGGGAGCTAATAAGCCCCGCCCACCTGAGGGACGCACACAACGCAACAACAACAGGACAACTGCCGCTGTACCGTAGGTGACCGGGAGGGGGAGCCTCCCTCACCGTGACAACTAGAGCAGTAATAAGATACTGTATGTCCAGGATGAGATGGGACTTTTTCATATAGTTTCAATGTGGTTGGAGGAGTCAACACAGAATTTATTTTGCCTTGCTCATTAGCAACCAAGAGAAGGTTTTTATAAGAAAAACAAAGCTGTTATGTAAACAAACCCCAGTTTAGGGAAGAGATCCTGGCCATGCGCGCAGATTCTGCAGATGATGATAATGTTTCATTGATCTGGGAGCCTGAACATGGATGGGGAGAACAATGTCTAATCAGAGCTCTGTTCATGGTGCAGATTTTAAAATGATCAAAATCAATATTACAGGCCTGAGAGGAAAACATGAATTAAGTCTTGTATCATTCAGTAATGATTCACAGTCATGATATTGTAATTAACACATCAAGCCAAGCACAGTTACTGTCATCACAACGTTGCATGTGTCTACCATACTGAATCACTGTATTTTAGTCATGCTGCACCAGGTGACTTGATTTCTTCTTCAGGAAACATGAACACACACAGACACACACACACACACACACACACACACACACACAAATGCATTCACTAAATCACTTTGGAGCAGATTGGACTCTTTGTCAGCAGATCATAGTCATTGTGGTGGCCCAAGGAGTTTTGAGTACTGAGGCTGAGCAGATGAGTGACTTTCTCACTGTATATACTTCACTGCTGTGGAGTTTAACTGTAGGGCTTTCTTCCTATTAATAATGAAAAACTATTATGTTCAAATGCAAATATCAATGTACTCATGTAATTCCATTGGTATAATTTTGATAACACAGATTGGAGAACACGATATCTGCCTTCAAGTGAGCGCATTTAAATGAGGCTAAATAGCGTTAGCTTTTACGGTTTTGGTGCGAAACTATGAAAAAAACTAACAGGTGGTTAACAGGTATTTTATTTTAATTTCCACGAGCCTAGGTGGCCGTAATGCTTTCCCTGTTGTTCCTGCGTACGATAAATGATTGACACATGGCTTTTGTCTGTAGGCTTATTAAACGTCTTGAAACACAAAATCCAACAACTTTTAACACACGCTACTTTTGAACACGACATCAACAGTTAAAAACCGACCTAATGATTAATTTTGTGAAGGCGGTGTAAACAGCGGCAGCAACGTATGCTATGACATTAAATCAATCGCGATGCTCATCGTTGTTATGAGAGGTTCAGTCTGTTACTTATGCCACTGGACATACTGAGCTATACTGCCTCCTACGGTTTTAGTTGGTATTGCAGCACGTGTCGCATTATTTCCCGAGGACGTGCACAACCTATGCACCGACAAAACCCAGGATATGCTTGGTAGAAATCTGGCACATGTACGCATAGCTAACAAGTGTACTACAGCCCAAAGCTATTCCATACCCTCAGAAAGGCCAGGGTGCTATAGGCCCGCCCCCATATCGGAAATCATGAACTTCATTGGTCAGACTTCCTGTCATTTTGCCAGTACAGAATTCTTCAAAATCTCCACAAACGGGGCACATATGCACAACCACAGCAGGGAGTCCCGGCAGTCGCACTAATGAGCAGTCTGGAGCAGTATGACACTTGAACAGAAATACATTCAGTAGCAGTAGTGCAGGCCTCATTTCAGCTTCGAGGGTGATGGTCTGCAAACCAAGAAAGAATGAGAGTGATGTCATGGCTGTCCTGTGGAGCTCAGAGGTGGTTTTGCTCATCTGCACGACTCCGGAGGGTTTCAGCTGTGCACCTCCAGTATAGACTTGGGTGCCTTCATGTTACAGACGTCGTTTACGTCCTCGCCACAAACCCCTGAATCCAACGGATGAAGGCGTTGCAAGTGTGCATCGCAAAAGTTGCTCATCGCAGAAGTAACAGACACTTCTCCAATAATTTAGGATTGAGATGAAGATTTGACAGTGTAATCCATGCCTGCGTATGATTTACACATCATTGGTGTAGGTTGATGCTGGGTTTCGGCACATGGCAGTCTATCATGATTAGCGTTTTATACATGGTGTCATATGGAGCTTATGATAATGGATATGAACTCTGTTAGCCTGGTGGTCACTTGGATATTGAGTGTCTGAATATTCCCAGACGGGTCGATAAGCTCGACAAGCAAGAATGTTGGCATAGCAACCAGAAGAACTCCTCTCTGAAAATGCAGAAAAAGAGAAAGAAATTAATTTAAATAAGAAACAGCCAACAGCACCCATTACACTGGGAGGCCAATTAAAAAAACCTTAGCCTCCAACACCATCTGTAGCTAACAGCTAGAGCCATGTTCTCTGTGTGTGCGGGGTGGTGTATGTATGTGTGCGTGTGTGTGTGTGACAAAGGCCAAAAAAATCTGGGCCAATTAACTGGACCGCGTAGAAGTACAAACAATTAAAGGTCTTTGTGCCATCGCTCTGTTGGGGGTCTGGGTTTGTTGCTCTGTTGGGGTTCTGGTCTCCTCTATCCAGGAAGCAGTGACCCAGGAAGTGCTTGTCTGGCTCCTGACCCCTTTCCTCTCAGCAGTCTGGGGCCTGAGCTCTGACTGAGAGCTTTAATTAAAAAAAAAAAAAATTGATTACAGGTCTGCTGTGAAACTCAAGCAAACAGGAGGCGTGAGCTTGTGAATCTGTTTATGGCAGAGGAGCAGAGTTAGAAATGAATTTAATACCCTGAGAGTGTTAGAAATGTCCACTAACCATGACTCTGCAAATAAAGGCAGCTATCAGTAATAAGAAAGAGCAGAACTGTGTGTCGGCAATAAACCAAAGTATATTGACTAGGAGAAACAAATTAAGGTAATAAAGATAGGACTAAAGTCCAGAATTCCTCTAAGCAAATTCCACAGAAATCAGTGAATAAAGTGAACTTGAGCGAACCAGCTGATATTGCTGATATTGTTCCAGACAGGACACAAGATAAAAAGGAGGATGTGTGTATGTATGTGTGTGTGTGTCAGGGTTTAGGTGTGGGTGTGTGTATGTGAGTGATGGTGTGAGTGTGTATCAGGGTGTAGGTATGTGTGTCTGTGTATGTGAGTGATGGGGTGTGTGTATGTTTGTCTGTGTATGTGAGTGATGGAGTGTGTGTATGTGTGTCTGTGTTGTGTGTATGTGTGTCAGGGTGTAGGTGTGTGGGTGTGTATATGTGAGTGATAGGTGTGTGTGTGTATGTGTTTGTATGTGAGTGATAGGTGTGTGTGTGTGTGTATGTGAGTGATAGGGGTGTGTGTGTGTGAGAGTTATAGGGTGGTTCATGGGTTAAGAGAGGAGGGTAGCTGTCTGGACAGGCTGCCATCTTGCCTCTTAATCCATTTATGTTTTTTAACTCTTGGTTGTGTCATTTTTGGGGGACATTCTGTTTTTGGGGGTGCATCCTTTCTGTTGCTAACATGTGGTAGCAGATATGACAGATCATTTTGCCTTTACAAGAGAAGAGAATAAGCAGATGAATAAATGGAAGGGTATATTCAGGTCAGTATGACAGTTAAGAATTCATTTATTTCATTCTTCATTTCTGTTTCATTCATTTTATTGGAATAGTCATAAAGCATAAATAATCCTTTAAACCTGACCCCTCAGGCCTAATGGCTGAAAATGTTTACAACCGGGAATATGAGGTAGTAAAATCAGCACTCAAATGGCAACGAGGTCATTTCTGTTAACCTCTGACCTTCATCACTGACCCCCATCTCATGACGAGCGTGGGTTTCTCTGGGCTGTGCTGTATCGGAGTTCTGATACCCCTTTGCCCATTGATCTGGTATCCTTTCTCTCTTACATCAGCGCCGATCCATAGTGCTCTCAGCCAGGTGATTAATCTGATCAGAGCCCATGGGATGTGGGGAGGTGGTGCAGACCTGCCTCTGCGGAACTGTCCGCAATCCTACCTCCTGCTGCCTGAAGGGATCATTTAAATACATTATGGATCGGGAGCACATTAGGACACGGTGCTCAGGGACGTGCTGACTAATTGATAATACCCAGATTGCCTCTGTGTTACCTGGGCGACGCCCACAGGAACCACATCAGAAGGTGGAACTGTAAAAGGAGCTGCTGTTCCTCCAGACCTGTTTACGTGCAACACGCTGCATGTAGTACTCATTCCCAGTCGAAGAGGAGTGATCTGCTATGGGCACACCTGCCTGCACACGTAATGGAGTAGACCGACCAATGGAGAGAACCAAGCTGGATTATTCTATCTATTCTATCTATATTCTATGGATTATTCTAAGACGGTGGGGGGAGGGGGGTATATAGAAACAGGCACATCCAGGTTTAGGCTTTCACATGAACACCTTATGTATGGAGACCTTTCACATGCTAATAGCCACTTTAAAACTCTGTCATAAATAACTGACAAACTGTTGGCTGCATCAGAAGCAGGACTGACTCGATGTCTGTCCTTCTGTGTATGGAAATGTGTATGTGTGTATGTGTGTCTGTGTGTAATACCATGTAATTATTATTTTTTTACCTTTATCATGTGGCTTTCCAGATATACATGTACTGTACAAAGTTGTACATGTACAAAATTGCTTTCACACCACACATTACAGACCTTAATATTCAGTTCAGATTAGATCCAGTTTATTTGCCCTGACTGTTCACATTTACTATTGTGACATCTTTCATTGAATGTGGGTGCTGGTGATGAGACTAACATGTGGGCAGACGTCCATGTCTGTGCAGTGTGACTTAAAAGGATTGAAATGGTCAGATTTTTGTGTTCACAGTGCTTAGAAAATGTCAGATGCATTTTACACACACACACACACACACACAAAATCAGATTACACACATGCAAATGCACACATGCACACACACGGACACACACACATGGGCACACACGTGCACACCCTCATAAGTTACACACACACTGTGCCCTGTAATGTATATGTAATCTTATCCATCGAGTGACTCGTGCTACACACTATGCTTCATATCTCTGAATGCTAAATGCCTCTAGTCTGATCCAGAAAATCAGTCTCCTCGGTCCCCCCCTCGAGCTGTCTGTTCAGTTTCATGGATAATGTGGTTCGATCATTGTAGCCTCTACTAGTGTGTGTTGTGATCCGCAGGGTTAGATTCTTTACGCCAGGGTTTAGGCTGCTGTGTGTATTCCTGCAGTCTCGTGTGCTGTGTGTCTCTCTCTCAGGTCTCGCGTATGTCCCGCGAACATCTCGTGCTTGGCCCTCGTGTTTCTCGCTCGGTGGTTGTTAGCATGTCAGAGATCTTTCAGTCGGATCTGTGTGGCTCTTCACGCTCCAGGGCTGTGGGACAGCCCCACCCCCCACGCAAACACATACATGCGCGCACACAGACACATATGCACATGTTCACATGCACGCATACACACATTCATGCACACACACATAGTGAGGCCTCCCCAGACACCGAGGGCTATTAAGGCAGGGCTTGTATATTGGAAATCAAAGTGGATTTGGAAATCGAGCTTCCTCCTCTGAGAGCAGAGGACAGTGTGTGTCCCACTTTAAGCAAAATTTCACCCTACTCCCTTCCAGTCTCTCCTGTCTCTCCCTTCCTGTCTCTCCCTTCCTGTGTGCTTTTGATGTATTTGATGTGCTTTAATGACAACTTGACTGATAAAATTCAGTTCGATCTTAGATTTCAATTGCATTCTCCCTTCTAGTTGTTGGCTATGTATAAAACTGCACACTGATTCACACAGATTTTACACAGCATGTGTGTGGATCATCAAACGTTCGAGCAGTCTGACTCGCAGGAGTGAAGATGCACAGGTGTGTCCTATCAGAGGAGATTAGCATGAGAGAGTTTTCCTTCTAGTGGATCTTGTAGTGGAGTGATTTAAAACCGAGGCGGTCTACAGCAGTCTCATTATGGACCATATGGTCCACGCAGCTGAGACTGAGATACAACACTGAGGAGCATGACGGCACACACCTGCAGAGGGTTTGTGAACCCAGACCTGTTGGCAACTGTCCTGTAGTGCTCGGAGTAGAGCAAGTCCTCCAAGAGACAGGGAGAGTCCTGGTCCGAGTCCTGGTCCGAGTCCTGGTCCGAGTCCTGGACTGAGTCCTGAATCCTGAGTCCTGATATCTTCTACAGTGTCTGGCCCACTGGGGACCAGTGTCAAGTGGACCCAGTTTGCAGACCTCGCCCCCGCAGGGCTGTGGACAAGCACGGGTTGGTGTCTACCGAGGAGAGAAGCATCTGTGTGAGCTGCACCCCGCTAAGCTGGGAGGAGCTTCTCACACACAAACACGAGCAGGTTGTAGCCCTGCTGACAGGAGTCGATACGATTTGCTGAACCTTTGACTCAGGCACAGTGTAAACACACTTACAGTCTGTTAAAGCAGCGGGAGACGGCGGAGCGAGTCCGGGTGCGTGTCCGGGGCACACACACTCCTTTCAGATCAAGCATGATGTGGTCTGTTAAAACCAATTCGCCGATTGTTCAAACTGGGGTACATATGCAAGTGGAGGAGAGGCACGCCGGAGTTTCCTGTTTCCACTGCCAGACAAGAAGGTTTTCATGTATCAACGCCACCCCCCCCCCCCCTGCCCTAGTAGAAAGCAGTGGAAGAAGACGGTAGATTCAACTAAATTCAACTCAATTTAACTCTGTGGAAAATTCTCTCCAACCACAAAATATCATACATACTGATTATTGTAAAAACATAGAGTATTTACGCCACAAAACACGAAAAACACCCTGCAGTTTGCAAAGCAGAACAGGTTATATCATTCATTTTAGACGAGAGTGGGAACAGAAATGTCTGTCATTTTCTAAGCTACGCTTCGCTAGCCAGACAGAGATTCAGAATTCGTTCACACAGAATCACATTAAAGTCACACGCGCCCACACACATACACCTACACTTATCCAAACTCCCACTCATCCACAAGTAAGTACACGTGAGGAGATCAGGCACACGCACGCACACACACACGTACACATACTGTAAATGGACAAGTATAAGTGTGAGATTTGTTACTGAACACCCAGGAAAGAACTTCAGGTCAGGCAGCATGTGGGAAAAGATGCTTCTGCGCTGCTGACACACACAGCGCATGGATCTGATTGGCACGGTTCTACTACACAATGAAACGTGATTGGTTAAAGCTGAGACAGAGGGCTGATTTCTCCACCAAGCCTGTCTGGTGCTGGAAAAGTCAACCAGCTGAGCAAAGACCAACAGAAGATCACACGGAGCACAGAAAATGCCATTTTTAGAAGGCTGTATGATTCTCGGAATGGGATTCTGTTCAGCTTTTCGAGCAGTTTGGAAACTCAGCAGGACATGGTGTCAGCGTGAAATGTGTGCCTTACCCACTTACCCACACAGACCTGCGCGAGTGTGTGTGTGTGTGTGTGTGTGCGTGTGTGTGTGCACATGTTTGTGCGGTCACGTGTGTGCAAGCGGTGCATGTGACATCCGTGTGTGTATGTGAGCACATGTGCGGGCACACGTGTGTGCATTTCTGCAAGCGCGTGTGTGTTTTCACGCATGCGTGTGTGTGTGTTGCAGACCTGGACACGCCCATGCTGACTGTGCACCAGACCATCAGTGATGTGCGTGGGAACTACTACCAGGAGAAGACGGTGTTCCTGCGCTGCACCGTCAACTCCAACCCCCCCGCCCGCTTCATCTGGAAACGTGGGAGCATGTCCATCGAGCAGAGTAAGGACAATGGCGTGGACATCTACGAGCCTTTATACACGCAGGTGACTGACGCACACACACACACACACACACACACACACACACACACACTCTCTCTGTCTGGGCTGGTTGGTTTCTGTCTCCTCTGTTGTCGTTCTAAGGATCTGCTTCAGTTAATGTCTCAGAGCCACCACACTCCAAAACGTCTGAACACACCCTTCTGTTGTTGATAAAATATCACTTTCATCTTTTAGTCAGGCATGATGAACAGGTTTCATTCCCACTATCGGCAGTTACCACTTACTCTCGTGTCAGTGATACAGCCTGCATGTACTTCTCCAGTACGTCTCGAGTACGTCTCGAGTACGTCTCATGTATGTCTCGTGTACATCTCATTAGCCTAGTCTGCATAAGCGGTGGCGTGGTCTACCCTGGTGCCAGGCAGCAGGTGAATGTGCTTCAGGGACGTGAGTGATGAAGTCATGATGGGGAAACCATTATTAAAGTCCAGTTTGCATAAGGCCTGAGAGAGGGGAGGAGAGGAGAGGAGAGGGGAGGAGAGGGGAACTAGAACTGATGGCTGTGTAGTACATCATTCTAATGACACTGACTTATATTGCCGATGTTCGCTGTGAAAGGACACAGGGATTTGATATTCATAAAACCTTTAAGTACCTCTCTCTCTCTCTATGTCTATCTCTCATCTCTCTACCTCTATCTATCTCTCCCTCTCTGTACCCCTCTCTCTCTATTTCAATAACCATACTTTTCAATACACAGGATTTTCTCTTTCTCTTCTTGGTTCTTGCTAATTAAGGTCACTTTGAGAGATAATGACAGAACGTTGGGGAGTGATACATTTATAGTAAAAAGTTTTAAAAGTGCATTTACACTTAAATGTGATCTGGTGTGTGTGTGTGTGTGTGTGTGTGTGTGTTTACAGGGTGAAACTAAGGTCTTAAAGCTGAAGAACCTGCGTCCACAGGACTTTGCTGACTATACCTGCCAGGTGTCTGTTCGCAACGTCTGTGATATACCAGATACCTCAGTTACCTTCACACTGACTAATGCCACCAGTGAGTTCAAGTTTAGTACTCTCTCTCTCTCTCTCTCTGTCTTTTTGAAATAGACAAGGAATTGCTGGCTACCGATGGCTAACTGGACACCTGTCTACCATTATGTTTTGATGAGACTGTATATTTAAACCCACCAGCCAGCACTGTAGCCCCAATGGGGCGTAAGCTTATCAAAATCTTACATTACTGCGGAACATAAAAATGCTAATTGGCTGCAGTAGAAAAACGGCAACATTTGATTGGTCAGCAAGGCCACTGGGTGTGTGGTCTCGTGTCCCTGTGTCCATGTGTCCATGTGTCCGTGTGTCCGTGTCCTGTCTGAGATGGCGAACAGTGTGTTGTCGTGTGGAGAACAGCGTGTTAAGTAGGACAGTTGTGCCCTCCTGTGAAGTGGCCTCAATGCACAAAATGGTGGACTGGGAAATTCTCACAAGATAATAATGAGAAGGACTGGATGGCTGTCCTCCTCAAAATATAATTTCCAGCTCTCTTGGTGATATGCACACACACACATGCGACAAGTCTACACATATTTGGAATGTTATGGAATAGTTCACATCTCTAAATAGCTCAGTGTTCCTACATGAGTGTTTCTAATGTAAACTGAGTGTAGGAGAAGCAAAAAAACTTTTAAAAAAATCTAACTATTCAAAACTACTCAAAACCACTCAAAACTATTCAAATCCACTCAAATGACAAAACACACCTGTTTCCTTCATGTTTTGCCAAGTCTATGTCTTTCCCTCTAGTTCATTTATTTTTGACTGATCTCTCATTCTTCTTTATTCAGAGATGAGGGTTTCAATGGTGCTTCTGTCACCTAGGGCACACGTTAGCCTGCAAAGTTGGCACACACTCGGACCAACACCTGCTCAAACAATCTTAGCTATCCCATCTCCCAGTTTCAGTTACTGTTTGAAACTAGTAGCCTGCATCCACAATGCTGTGGTGTATAAATTAGCATGGTCACAAAACGATACAACATTAAGTTTTATTTAGAAACAGGACAATGATGGGCCCTGAATTCTTGAGTTGTAGGCTGGGAACATCACAGACACTGTTTGGGTTTTCCTACGAGTCCCTTGTTGATGGTGTCATGGCTACATTCCAGCTTCCTGTAGGAAGTACGCACAGGGAAACTGTGTTAGGGGGCTAATCTTGGAGGGGGGGGCAGCCCAGCAGACAGGGGTGGGTTAGGGCTCCTCCTGCTGGCTGGAGGACTTTGTGTGGCGGTCAGGAACTGAAGTGTTGAAGACTGTCACACACCCTAGTGTTGAGACTCCCAGGTGATGGAGTTCAGTCTGGGGTGCTCTGAGCAGCAGTGCAGAAGAACGTTCAGCACCAGTGAGAAGGTCATTGCTGCACACCAGTGTGATGACATCATACATCACAGAGTGGTTGTGGTCATCAGTGGTCGATGCAAGGATGCGGAGACATTTAGGAAGTGTGACGTAGAAGTTCTGATGGAGCCCTGCAGCGGCATAGGTTCTGGGTGTACTGCTCTCAGCTCCAATCTCACTGACTGGCAGAGGGCATCGCTGTAGCAACGCGTCACCAGGGAAACAGAGACAGCTCACCTGTGACCTGGACCTTCCGGCTTACCAACGTCGGGGCTCTGCAGCAGACTGGAGCAATGGGGTGTTTAGGACCCAGCAGTGCTCAGGGAAGACAACTGCACATGCTCACGAGGCCGACACCCGTGGCCCCGCCCATCGCACGGCCTGAGGGGCGGAGTCTCGCACTTCTGGGAGGCAGCGTCACAAGAGCTTCAGGGAGCAGCAGATGTGTTTGTGAGTGTCTGAACGGTAACGTGTGGTCTGAGAATACAGAGGAAGGAGGGAGTGACATTGAGTTTTCTGAAGTTCTATAGTTTTGGTGCATAATGTATATATATATATATATATATATATATATATTAATACCTCCTGGTTGCTTATAAATAAATGTATATACAGGACTTTGCATGCTGGAATTTTATGGAGTTGTTACAGCAATCTTTCACCAAAACTGCACTTTTTGTCAGTGTGTTTTTGGTGGTCTGTATAGTGCGGATCTGTGAGAGCTATGAAAAGACTATTACGCTCATGAAATCTCTTCAAATGATACAATTCACAGAAAGACAGGAGAAGGTACAGTGGAACCTGTGTGGAAGAAGGTCAACCTTTATTTTCTTTATCCATTAAATATCAGGACATGGAACTCAACTGCCATTGTGTTGACGAAAACCATGTCTACCATAATCATAAAAACACACTCACAAATGAAGCACACACACACACACACAATCAAGCATGTGTATGAGCACACACACACATACACACAAACACACATATACAGGCATGCACAGTCATACACATATGCACACACACACACACACACAGATGCACCAATGCACAAATGCGTGTGCACACACACATACACACACACACTTCTGACACCTTCTCCATATTGAGTAAACCCTTAGTGAAACTGGCCCTATGAAGCTATACCCTTCAGATACCCTCTTACCTGCATAAATTCCCCTGCACACACACACACACACACACCTTGTGCTAGCATGCCTTGGGGAGCAAAAATCATCTCAAAATCAAATTGGACTTTGTTTTCTCTTTTGCATGAGGGCACACTGTGATACCAGGGCACACTGTGGTACCTGTGGTTCTGCTCTCCAGAAAGATCCTTTTATTCGGCTGATTTTCATCTTCTTTTAGCCACAGGAGAGGGGACACCGATGACAGGGAAGTGGTAGCGGCACATATCGATGGGCACATGCGGGCCTTTCACTCGTCCGGCGAAGTTTGAGGACGTACGTGCAGAGGGGGGTTTGCTATTTTTCGGGCAGACCAAAGTAGCCAAAGTAGCCTGAGAACCGTCAGAGCATGTGCAGTTCTCAGTTAGAGTCGCAGCCGCAGTAAGACACCACGGACCGACCAAACCGCACGTCTTTTGAAGGTCAGTCTCGAACCGTAACGTGGCTCCGTCCGAGCCGATCTTCCTAACTCCGTCAGCTCTCCGCGTCCTTTGTCTCGTTGGTGGGGGCTGTGAGGAAACAGGGGTGTCAGCTGTCTTCTTCCATCTGCGTTATTATTTCATGATTCCTGGCCCAGGCGAGGCTGTAGTGGAGGTTTTAGCGTGGCCGGGAGAGTCGTGTGCTCCCTCGCTCTCTCTCTCTCTCTCTCTCTCTATCTAGCCTTTCAGGATCTGGCAAGGTTCCAGCTGCATGAGTCTCTTTTCTCACAAAAGAGATGGAGCGATTATTATCTGATGAGAGTAATGAGAATGCAAAAGCAGGAGAGAGCAGCATATTAGATATGAAGTTGATGGGGGGTGGGGGGGGGGGGGGATTTGAGCGTCTCATAGATGGAGAAAGAGGGAGGGAGAACTTTATCTAGTTATTAGAGATCATCCGCATGGAAAGGGAGAAGGGAGCGTGTGTTATGAGAGAGAGAGAGAGAGGAACAGACAGGAAGGAAATGAAGAGGACTAGAGCAGCCAGAGAGGAGAGAGCAGCAGCTGAGAGAGAGACAGACAGAGGGAGAGAGAGAGACAGAGGGAGAGAGAGAGGGAGAGGTAGAGGGGTATTGGGAAGGATGGAGGTCTATTCCCCTCCAGTGGCTGGTCGATACAGCTCTCTGAATGCACTCCATCAATACTGGACCACATTTACACTGCAATCAACACACATACACACACACACGCACACGCACACACACACACACACAATCACGCACATACACACTTGCACACACACACACACACACACACACACACACATGCTCACTCACACGCACATGCACAGAGCTCTGTCTGAAAACCTAGAGGCACTGTGTTTGTACACACCATGTGTGACAGTCCTGCCTTTTGAGAAGTAGGACTTACATTACAACTGTATGTTCCAGATCTGCTACCCGACACACATCCACACACACACACACACACTCACACACACACACACACACACACAAGGAAGTACATAAATATTTCACTGATAGAAAACTACAAATACGGTACCTTGGTATGATATTACTCTATTAAAATGAAAGTAGAACTCCAAAGAGCAGCAGTCATCATTATACACACTAAATCCACTTTATATTAAAAATGGGTTTAAAAATCAAGAGACAGGCCTGTATTGATATGTACAAGCCACAGATGTTTATGCAGTTCAGAAAGTTTACATTTGTGGTGGAGTTCTTTGTATACACGTTGGTGACTTTGTTTCGTCTGCAGCTCACTGGATTTCAAAACAGTTCCTCACAAAGTTCTTTTAAGATCTGAAATAAGTAATAACTAAACAATACAAAAAATAATAAGGCTGCTTTAGTTGTCATGGAGATAACTAAAGAGTACACAGATAGGCACCATGGGACAATTTGGACAATTCACTCCACATATCACTCCATATATCACTCCACATATCACTCCACTTATCACTCCACTTATCACTCCTGCAGACCCAGCAGTCCTCCCAGAACTAGACCTCCTCTTAGACCTGCCTCTGTCAGAACGAGACCTATTTTTAGATCTGCCCCCCTCCTGAATTAGACCTCCTAATCTTGTTGTTTTTTTGTATCTTTTTAATCTTGGGAAAGGCCAGACACTGGCAGAGTATCACAGCATGTGTGTTTCCCTGTGCACTCCTGTGTTGGTGCACACGGCTGTACATGAGTGTGTGTCCTTGTCTGCTGATGGATTTGTAGGTCTGTGCCAGAGGGATACACAGGCAGTTTTTCCATCTGTTCTTGTGTCATGAATGGATTTAAGATCAGATTCTTCCACAAGTGGATCAGGCCGTGGGTAGCAACACACACACACACATACACACATATGCACACACAGATACGCACAAATATGGATGACGCACATGGAAGACACACACACACACGAAACGATCAAGCATACATGCACACATATAAACAGGCATAACACACACACATACACACAAGGCAAAATGTGATTGATTTTTATATCATAATCCTCATACGGCTTGGGGGCTTGCTCTGCCCATCAGGCATTCTTTAGTCATGACCCCTTACCTCCTCATACTTCTCACTCTCAACCCACACACACACACGCACACACACACCACCCCCCAACAGCCCGGCGAACCAACCAAGTCAAGTTCAATAAACAATTTCAACACAGCATTATAATCATTACTTTGGACCCAGGCAAACACAGCGAGTTATCTTCAGCATTTCTTAGAAACAGACATCTCGCAGATAAGGTTTCCGCCAGCAGTTGTTAATAAACTCTTAACGCTCCGATGATTTCTGTCTACTATATCTGCTTGAAATCTTGCTAGATAAAAAAAGTCCATCTGAAATGGGGTGATCAATGCCCTGATGAAATAGTTTCCCTCCGGCGTAGCCAGAGAGCTGAGGGTGTAAGAGGAGTGAACGCGGAGTGAACGCGGGCGAGTTGCGCTCGGCTAATGGAGCTTCCTGGAGCTTTTTCACACAGCACTTTTCACCTGAGCTGTTCAGAGCGGAAAACACATCAGTAATGTGGGGTTTGGTAATTAATCGATGAATAAACCTCCAGTGGCCATTTTCAGATACTGTTTCTTTTTATGCCACGTCTAAATGAAGCCGGTCATATAGCGGTCTTGAGGTATTCTCCCCAAAGGAGTCACGATGGCTTCAAACACAGCTACACGGCCATTAGCAGCATCAAGTGAAAGATCTCGAAAAAGAGCATTTTGTCATTGTACCGATGTTCAAAGGGACCTTTAGAATAGCCACTAGGGTTAGTTAGAAAGTCATAATAATATGATCATTAGTATATAACTTAAAAATAAAAAAATAAAATAGTTTGTGTGTAGGTTGTGTGCGTGTTGCGTGTAGGTTGTGTGCATTCTGTACATTGTGTAAGTTTTGTCTGATGTGTGCACTTTGTGGGATTCGTTACTGGAGGTTTATGTCTGTATGGTGGAGGTTTATGTCTGTAGGGTGGAGGTTTATGTCTATAGGGTGTAGGTTTATGACTGTAGGGTGGAGGTTTATGTCTATAGGGTATAGGTTTATGACTGTAGGGTGGAGGTTTATGTCTATAGGGTGGAGGTTTGTCTTGTCCTCTTGCAGAACTCCACCTCCGCCTGAGCTGACAGTACCTGGCTGGTCTCCGTAGCAACAGAGACTTGGAATATTAGATGGTTCTCACCCGCGTTGCTCTGGTGACACCCCCCTACACCCAGAACGTACTGTGTGACTGATCCTGTGCACATCTCTAGTCCCCTGGTGACTCCCTGTGTAGCGGAGCGTCAGATAGGAGGTGGGGGGGGAGAGGAACACAGAAGCGGGCACATCCTCTCAGGCGGAAGACCCAGTGCGGCTCGCATCGTCTACATGGGCTCGTGCTCCCAAGCCCGTGAGGCAGGAACAACCGTCTCATCGATGTCCTGATGTAAAGGTTCCCACTGGGAACTGTGGTCCAGTCTGAATGGACAAACGAAGGCCAGGGTGAAGCTCCATCTGCTATCGATCAGCGCAGTGTGCATTATACCTGCATACTGCTACCATCCATTACCCTCAGTACACCGTCTACTGACTACTAATACACCATCAAATGTAATGAGAATGAATGTATGTGTGTGTGTGTATGTGTGTGTGTGTGTGTGTGTGTGTGTGTGTGTGTGTGTGTGTGTGTGTGTGCTTGCACGCACATTTGCGTGTGTGCGTGTGTGTGCGTCTACACAACGTTTCCCCTTGGCAAAGGACATTTACCTCTTTCACTGTTTAAGGATTCAGCTCCAAAAATGGGCCCCTGCTCTTAGGTAAAGTACATAGGTAAAAAGGATTAAAAACTAAATCCCAGAATACTGAACTAGACTGATAAATATGCATATGCGCTGTAACACGCATGTGCCAGATTTTAAGATACGCTTTGTTTCTGTCTTTGACGGAGGCCAGTGGAGATCTGGGTGTAGCACGGGAGCAGCAGTGCTAACGCCACGCTACGATTTATTCAACGGTGCTAATTGAGACAGGCATCGTTAAATTGGTGGCGATAAATTGCTTTAATGATGCTGTTCTCGCGTCTGAGTACTAATTACTTTCTATCTGTTGCGGAGCACCGCGGATGTGCAGGGCCTCGTTAATTCTGCCCGTTGTTTTTGTCAGCGTGTTCTTGTATGAAGACGTGCGTGTGCGTGCCCGTGCCCGTGTGAGCGTGCCCGTGTGAGCGTGCCCGTGTGAGCGTGCCCGTGTGAGCGTGCCCGTGCCCGTGTGAGCGTGCCCGTGCGAGCGCGCCTGTACGAGCGCGCACGTGCTGTCGATGGTGCGGGCACGTTTGCGAGCGTGCCCGTGCGAGCGTGCCCGTGCGAGCGTGCCCGTGCGAGCGTGCCCGTGCGAGCGTGCCCGTGTGCGTTTTTAATGCTGTCAGAGTGAGACTTTGAAGGATGAGACATTCATGGCTGAACGATCGCCACTAAACAGAGGACGGATGCCAAGAGCCTGATGAATATGCGCAGATTACTAACACTTCACTCTGACCTTGCATCAGTGGCAATATTGTGGGTTATAATCACATACAGCATATGCCTAGATGACATTTGTGCCTTGACTACAAAACTCACTAGTGATGCCTTGGCAATGTGCTCATGTCAAGGTGAGCCTCCGTGGTTTCCATGGTTTTGGTCTAATAAGCTCCCTGTGCATGTTCTGTCTTTTCTTTCTGTTTGTTTGTGATTTTTGTTTTGTTTTGATTTGCGGGGTAGAAGACTTGCCTGCACGTTTACTCACTCGTCTGGTTTTGGTGTGAGACTTGTCCTCTCAGTGAGGCTGCGTCTCAGGGGCAGTTTAGTGGTGCAACTCCTCAATTTTCACATATTCTCCCACATGCAAGAGACAATCTCTCTCTCTCTCTCTCTCTCTCTCTCTCTCTCTGGGTTGTTGCAAGCTGTGTAAAGTCTGTAAAACACATCCATCCTGTTATCAGGAGACAACCACGACCTGATCTGCTACTCTCCTCCTTCCCCTATCTTGGAAAATTGAAACAATAAATTCTTTCCCTTGCAATCTCTGCCCCGCCCCTCCCCTCCTCGTCTTCCTCAGTGATCTCTCTGTTATTTGCTGTCCAAATAAGAGGCTGATGGCCCCGGGAACATCGCAGCACAGAGCTCTCACACGCTGCCCGAGAACAGCAGCGCAATCGCAGCTCCTGCAGATAAAGTCGAGCCGGCGACCTGCTGACCTTTGTGAGCGGCAGCGCCCAGGTGTCGTGATGTCATGCTCTCTGGATGGCAGCAGAGCGCATCGTACACATCGCCGGGCAATAGCTAGGGATGAAGCCTCTGGTGAAGTCTTCCTCACGGGATGGATAGTCATTGTCAGTGGGGCTGTGCATAACCAATGCACTCTTATCTCTCTTTTGTTCTCTCTCTCGCTGTCTCGTTTAGTCTCTTGTGCATCTCTGTATCTCTTTACGTCTCTGTCCCTCTCAGTTTCTCCCTTTGTTGCTGTCTCACTCGGTGTCTCTGTTTCTCCCTGTGTCTCTTTCTGTCTCTCTCTGTCTCTCTCTCTGTCTGTCTCGGTATTTCATCACAAGATGAGAGTGGAGTCAGGTCCAGCAGTGTGTTCGGGAACCTCTTCTCACCCGTCCCACCTGTCCTCACACCTGTCATCCCACATGTCCCCACACCTGTCCCCACACCTGTCCCGACACCTGTCCTCACACCTGTCCTCACACCTGTCCTCACACCTATCCTCAGTCCTGTCCTCACACCTGTCCTCAGTCCTGTCCTCAGTCCTGTCCTCAGTCCTGTCCTCACACCTGTCCTCACACCTGTCCTCAGTCCTCACGTGTTGGAATCTACTTTTGTTTTGTTTTTTTTTCCTTTTTGCAAATGCGAGTTTGTATTCCATTTAGATTTTAAGTCTTGTTTAAAATGCCAGTAATGAGTTTTAAACTCACTTTAGGGCTTTCATGTCTGAATCAGACCATATTTTTTTAATTACTTTTCCTGTCATAAATAGTTTTGTTTGGCAACAACCATCAACTGCTACTTTCTTTCCAACCATTGAACACTGTTAAAACATTTGCCAAAATGGTCTATAACTGATTAAAGAAGTTGAGACTTTTGAAGTAATATAGCGTTCAGAGTGTGAGGTGAAAGGGGTTCAATGTTGGTGGATTTTAATTGTGTCGAACTTTGACTCATGGAAAAATTACTGTGGTGCAACTGGCATTAATTGAAGTCTTAGTAGGTTCGGCGGGCAGTTGAGGTTCAGAGGAATGTTTCTTCTGCTCATAACTCGTCTCCTGGTTCCTCTGCTGGATCCTCTGCTCGCTGTGTGCCTGTGCGTTTGAGGTGGCTCCCAGCACCACTCTAAGCCACACCCCTCCCACTATCAGCCACGCCCCTCCCCAATTCCAACCACACCCCTTCCCCATTTCCAGCTCTATCCTCAGCACCACTCTCACCCACACCCCCAGACTCTCCCAACCCTCACGCCCAGACCCTCCCAACCCCCACCCCCAGACCCTCCCAAACCCCACCCCAGACCCACCCAACCCACACCCCCAGACCCTCCCAAACCCCACCCCAGACCCACTCCAAACCACACCCCCAGACCCTCCCAAACCCCACCCCAGACCCACTCCAAACCACACCCCCAGACCCTCCCAAACCCCACCCCAGACCCACTCCAAACCACACCCCCAGACCCTCCCCAAAGATTAATGTGGCCCTGGACTTTTCTTTTTATCTGTTTCTGGAACAAGTGCACTTTTTTCATTCTAGGTCTCTCTTTCTTTATCTATCTATTTCACCCTCATTTCTGTCTCTCTCTCCTTACACCCACAGACAACATAGTATGCTTCTCTCTCTCTCTCTCTCTCTCTGCTATCTCTCTCCTCTCTCTTTCTCTCTGTCACTTCCTGTGCTGGCTGTGGAGGTGAGGTCTCATATCTCTCTCCTGACACTGTTCTCACAGAGACCTCACGTCTCCCAGCTCTGTGGCACCAGGGTGTTTCAGTCGTCCTCCTGAACGTGAAGTGAGCCGTATTTCCCATCTTCTGCCTGAGTCCTGGAGCTCTCGCTCCTGCTGGGATCCATCATGAGAACATTCCACTCTCCTACTCCAGGATAACATACCCCTCTCCTCTCGGTGCATTTGTATTATCCTGGGTGCAAATAACAGTGATCGCAATGGTTTTGTTTATGAATTTCTATTGACTGGATTTATTGCTCCGTGATGATTGGCAGTAGAATTCCATTCACATCGACAAAAATATTACACTGTGATCCAAAACCCAGTTCTGTGTCTTATGTGGAATGCTGATTTGACCATGGCTGAAGCAGAGAGGGTCAGGCTTGTAGATGCTGATTGAATAGGGTGTGTGTATGCATGTGTGTGTGCGTGTGTGTGTGTCTAAATGTGCGAGTGTGTTTGAGCTGAACATGAACATGTGTGAAATTGAAGACCTCGAGCATCATGTCAAAGTCAAATCTATACTGAGCTTTTTACAATACGTGTTGAGTGTGATGAATATGCATGAGTGTGGATGTGTGTGAGTGTGGGTGTCTGTATGGGTATGTGTGAGTCAGTGTGTCTGCGTGTGAGTCAGTGTGTGTGTGTGTGGGTGTCAGTATGGGTGTGTGTGAGTCAGTGTGTCTGCGTGTGAGTCAGTGTGTGTGTGTGTGTGGATGTCGGTATGGGTATGTGTGAGTCAGTATGTGTGCGTGTGTGCGTGTGTGTGTGTGTGTGTGTGAGTCATTGTGTGTGTGTGAGTGTCTGGGTCCAGATCCCTAATACGCAGCCCAGTAAAGACAGAGGTAAGGATTTAAGGACGAAATCTCTGGAGGTCCAGGACCCACGAGGGAAGACTCCTTACACAGCCTGACGTGCAGACTGAGAGTCTAGACTGTTTAGATCGTCATATGTGTTCTGCTGGTGAGGCAGTAACATGCCTGATCCCACCATGCTGTGCCTCCTAAAGAAGACCTTGCACACCATGTCTGAGGTGTTGCATTAGGTCAGTGTTTATGGATCCGCTGCTTTTCATTCTCCACATATGCTGTAATATTCGCTTTTGATAAACTGAGATAAAATGTATTAAAAGGTTTTACATTTAAAATGCCCTCATATGGCCCTTATTACGATAGAGTTCCTATTGAAGTGAATTCTTTACTCAGGACCACGTTCAGAGACATATAATCCCGAGACGGGTCACGTCTTGCCTTTCATTATTACGTTTTTTTTATTTATTTTTGCACTTCATTAAATCCTACAAGAGTAAATCTGAGGAAAGATGTGTTTGACTGTGCTGATATATATGACAGTGTATATGTACTGATGTATAAAGCACTTCAGGATAACACTGCAAAATAACCTGATTTCATATAATGAATGCTGTAGTAAAAAATATGTTCTGCTAATCTTCTCTTAATTCTGCTAATTCTTCTGACTTACGGTGTTTCATTTTATTACTTTGGTTTTTAATCCTTTCTGAATCTTTTTTCGAAACCTGCTTCTCATGGTAACCAGCAATCTTCCTTGGCGACAGACCCACATGTGTGCTACCCTTTCTGCATCACACACATGCGCCATCCTTTATGAATCACCCACGTGGGCCACCCTTTCTGAATCGCACACGTGCGCCATCCTTTATGAATCACCCACGTGGGCCACCCTTTCTGAATCGCACACGTGCGCCATCCTTTATGAATCACCCACGTGGGCCACCCATTCTGAATCGCACACGTGCGCCATCCTTTATGAATCACCCACGTGGGCCACCCTTTCTGAATCACACACATGCGCCATCT
This sequence comes from Brachyhypopomus occidentalis, assembly GCA_020368025.1. Lineage (NCBI taxonomy): Eukaryota > Metazoa > Chordata > Actinopteri > Gymnotiformes > Hypopomidae > Brachyhypopomus > Brachyhypopomus occidentalis. The sequence goes on along the minus strand of JAGXOD010000010.1, from coordinate 4,014,827 downwards.
GTAATGAATCACACGTGTGATGCATGTTTCTCCTCTTTAGCGCCCCCTGCCCTGAAGCTGTCAGTGAACGAGACGTACGTTGTGGACCCCGGGCAAGACGTGACCCTGACGTGTGATGTCACGGCGGGATACCCCCCACCCACTGTGTCCTGGTCCCGCTACCCCGGCGTCATTCCCCAGTGGGCCTTCATCGTCAACGGGACTCTCATGCTCAGGGCAGTCACACCGGAGGACTCGGGCTTCTACAACTGCACCGCCGTCAACAACGTGGGCAACCCCGCGAGACGCAACGTGAACCTAGTGGTCCGAAGTAAGGCCGTCCACGTTTAAACACACAATATCTCCACCTTACCAAGCCCACTCTGCCCTGTTACATGTGATTGATTTCCTAAACACGCATAGCCCAGCGTGGAAGGTGTGTAGGCGAGAGTGCAGATGGTGTGTGTGTGTGTGAGCATGTGATTGTGTGTCTGTGTATAATATATTTTCATGGTTGTGTGGGTTTGTGTTGGGGAGGAGAACTTTGATTAGCTCCACTGCTAATCACTGCATGTGTTATCATGTAAACACTATAAGGCAAACATGCTATGAGAACAACCAGCATGTACAGACTTCATTACAGCCCACCTGCTATTCTCAGTCCAGCTAATCATCTTATTTACTGCGATTAATCGGAGCAGAGCAGAGATAATTAGCATAGTGCAGTCTCACAATAGTGTGCATGACGGCAATAGTGTGGACCTATGAGGAGTGTGATGAGATCACTACATACTACACACACACACACACACAGGGTGGTTTATAAGCTGGCACCAAAGCCTGGTCTGGTAGCGGAGTTATTTGGCTGGCTATCAGACTGCACGTCCCAGGTCCAGGGCTTTGGGGATATGAGTGGCGTTAAACTCCACATCAGCTTGACCTGCGTGACTCAGGGTTCTGCATGTGCCACATGGCCGCACAGCTACTAGGGCACTCTGGGCTTCAGGATGTTTCCTGACATCTGGAGCTGCTGCCGTCTGGACTGGACGACCCAGAGGCCAAAGCTGCCGTTATGTTTATTCATGTTTCTTTTTTATTTCATTTGTTAAATATTACAGATAGGGATTACTATAACTATGACAGATAGGGATTACTATAACTATGACACAGGGATTACTATAACTATGACATAGGGATTACTATAACTATGACATAGGGATTACTATAACTACGACATAGGGATTACTATAACTATGACATAGTGATTACTATAACTATGACATAGGGATTACTATAACTACAACATTGGGATTACTATAACTATGACGTAGGGATTACTATAACTATGACATAGTGATTACTATAACTATGACATAGGGATTACTATAACTATGACATAGGGATTACTATAACTATGACATAGGGATTACTATAACTACGACATAGTGATTACTATAACTGACATAGGGATTACTATATCTACGACATAGTGATTACTATAACTATGACATAGGGATTACTATAACTATGACATAGGGATTACTATAACTACGACATAGTGATTACTATAACTATGACACAGGGATTAATATAACTATGACATAGGGATTACTATAACTACGACATAGTGATTACTATAACTATGACATAGGGATTACTATAACTACGACATAGTGATTACTATAACTGACATAGGGATTACTATAACTACGGCATAGTGATTACTATAACTGACATAGGGATTACTATAACTACGACATAGTGATTACTATAACTATGACATAGGGATTACTATAACTATGACATAGGGATTACTATAACTACGACATAGTGATTACTATAACTATGACACAGGGATTACTATAACTATGACATAGTGATTACTATAACTATGACATAGTGATTACTATAACTATGACATAGGGATTACTATAACTATGACAGTGATTACTATAACTATGACATAGTGATTACTATAACTATGACACAGGGATTACTATAACTATGACATAGTGATTACTATAACTATGACATAGTGATTACTATAACTATGACATAGGGATTACTATAACTATGACAGTGATTACTATAACTATGACAGTGATTACAATAACTATGACAGACTTTGATACAGTGTTCTGCCTGCCCTTCCTCTCATCCCTCCTCTTCCTCTCTCCCTCACTTTGTGCGCAGTGATGAAGAACCTGACGTTCCAGATCACTCCTGACTCCAACAAAGACAGTGAGACCATCCAGATGGGTCGTGACCTCAAGCTGTCGTGCCATGCAGACGCCCAGCCCCAGGACAAGGTCAACTACACCTGGTACAAGAATGGGGTGCCCATAGTCCCATCTGACAGCCTCGTGGTGCTGCGTAGCGACCCCGACATGCCCCCCTCTACCAGCAGTCTGGAGATCATCGACATGAAGTTCCGAGATCAGGCTACTTACAGCTGCGTAGCCAACTTCCCCGGGAGCAGCGTCCCAGAACTCCGCGTGGACGTCAACATCACGCAGAGCAGCGGTGAGGACAGGGTCCCTTGATTGGTCCGTTACTCTGCTCATTCAAAACTTGGTTTAGTGACCAGAATTCCACAGTTCCTCGGATCCATAGTTCCAAGTTTTAATTTCCAGCCCTTTCTTGCTTACTGGGGGATTCTGAGTTGGTATGGTGCAAAGAAGTGAAGGCACAGATCCATAATTCAGGGAAAGGTTCGTTCATTCATGGCGGCGTTTCCTGACACAAAACTGCATTGTTTGTGTACTTTTTCTAGAGCAAATGTAGCTCTAGAAATGTCTACCTGTCCACCTGTCCAATTGTCCTCCTGTCCACCCCCCCACCTCTCCGCCATGCCTCTCCCAAACATACTCCTTCACAAACATCGGGCATTGGGCTCTTGAGAACCCACCTGTTTTGGCTCCCAACACCGAGCAATCGTCATCTTTATCTTTAAATCGTCTTTCCTCTGCGCAGTCTTATCATACAAAGAACTGCATTTATAACAAGGACAAACAGTTATACAGGGAGTCCAGCGTGAAGTCACGAGCTCTACACACTCCGTACAGCGGAGATTTGAGAGCGGTGAACTCCACAGACTGTTGTGAGGGTCTTTGTCTCTTTCTCACTCAGCCCTTTCACAGCGTCCTGCTGTGCTACACAAGGGACTCCTGGCTTCTCTGCTAATGTCTAACTCCTGTCTGAAAGCCTGGCTCTCACTGACAGGCTCCCAACACTCGTCCCCACCTGCTCCTCCATGTTATCCATCCTTCACTTACCTCTCCCTTCCCCTCCGCTCCTCCTCCACGAAGCTAACACATCATCTCTGCATCCACCAGTGTCAGCACACACGTTTGATATTCACACGGACAGCTTCATTTAGCGCCGGCTTCATCTCATACTTTGATGGTTGGATGAAATCCACTGAAATAACGTTACTGCATATGTATGTCCAGTGGGTAATAATGACACTGTATTTGACTCGGGGCAAAAAATACCTCCATGAAGGCCCCATAAAATATAGATAAATGGCATCTCCCATTCCTCTCATTAGAGATCTCCCACTACCCATAGAAGGAAGGCAGCCAGCAAATGATGAATAAAACAGGCCAGAAATCTGGAGCTCTGTCCTGGTACGCTGCTGTCCTCCATGTCGCTAGCTTCCATATTGCATAAGCACGTGAACTGTTTTAGCCGTTGTTCATCTCGTTTTTGACCTCCGTTTAGAGGCTAAAGGCCTCGCATGCGATTTGATTCAATGTCACGTGAATAATGTGGGCCTCCCTCAGAACGTCGGCCTCTCAGAAGCAGCGTGCGCACCTTCAGATTACGCACGGAGAAAAGGCCTCTGCTCCAGACCTCAGAACGAAGTGCTATATGCCCCGCCCACTTCCCCACCAGTACTATCTTAACCAATCCAGTGGTGGGAAATCTGTGGAACAGAAGGACGTATTAGAGCCTTCATCGTCATCACCTCCCAACCCCTCACCTAACGCCTTTTCTCTTTGTCAGAACAAGGCAAGCAAGAGTCTCTCCTGGTTCCAATCAATTAGCTGTTTCCAGCTGTCGTGAGTTGCTGTCTGTCTTGAACTGCTTGTGTCTCTAAAACGAACAGAGCCTTGTGGAAGACTCTAGGATCAAGGTTGCCTCAGTCCTTCTTGTTAAAACAGTTACAGAATCAGTTGGGATGGTGAGAATTTGTCTGACACTCCAGGATGGGACAGTCAGAATCCTCTGGGAAGCCTCTCCAATCTTCCTTCCTCTTTTCTCAGGAAGTGGCCTTTGCTCACTTCCTGTATGTCCCCCATCAGTTTTAGGCACTTTCTCTCTTTCCCACATCCATATCTTCTCCATGTTTTCTCCATCTCTTCTCCATCTTTTCTCCATCATGGCACCATCTCTTCTCTATCGCTTCTCCATCTCTTCTCCATGTTTTCTCCATCTTGGCACCATCTCTTCTCCATCTCTTCTCCGAACCTTCTCACATTTTTTACCCCATCACATTACTACACATGCATTTTTTTCTGGTGTGGGGCATAAATGTCTGGGGGAGATTTATTCGTTTAGCCCCCGGGGTAGTAAGTAAGGTCAGAGACCATCCACCTCATTCCCCACTGCTTCCTAAACATTACTTCCTTAAACATTTAGGTGTTCAATAAAGACACGAATACTGATTGCAAGTTGATTCTTACTATGTCAACATTCTCTCTCTTATCTATCTTTATTCCCTCCTCTCTCTCTCTTCAGAGATTACGTGTGTCTTACTCAGGGGCTCAGCACTACTGATATTTTATCACAAATTCTTCCTATTTACGGATGGTGAATTTCTTCGCGCTCACTGTGTTTCAAGAAGTGCGTTTCCCCTGCGCAGAATTAAGAGTGCCCCAGAGAGCCCAGAGCTTGTGATGGCACTGGCGAGCACACAGACGTGCCTGCTTCTTCCCTGTTCGTCTCAGCCATTATTGACAGGAACTGCACTTCACTGCATCCTCGTAACGTCTGAAATATTGACAAATATCAAATATTCGCCTTTGCAGATGGAAATCGTATTGTGCTGTGATGTTTCATAGCGAGACTGTATGCATGAAGGATGACATCTAAAACTGTGGAGAAACGAGTACACCCACACGCGAGTACACCCACACACGAGTACACCCACACACGAGAACACCCACACGCGAGTACACCCACACGCGAGTACACCCACACACAAGTACACCCACACGCGAGTACATCCACACACAAGTACACCCACACGCGAGTACACCCACACACAAGTACACCCACACGCGAGTACATCCACACACAAGTACACCAACACTCAAGTACACCCACATATTGCTTCCAGTAAGGCTGTAAAAAAGACCTGCTGTTGCTTCAGAAGCCTGATTATTTTTACCTTAATCTAATCAATTAATAAGCGTGTACAACCTTGAGCGTCCTAAGTATAAGCATAATAATAAGTAGTTTGTTTATGCCGCCTTACCATTAAAACCATCTGTGTGTTAAGCCTGCAGTGTAGCAGGCTCACGTCGGCTTGATTGCGTTTCAGCTGAGTGATTTCTGAACTGTATATTTTTGCAGCTTCCGTACATGTTATGATGTACATATACATCATTGGTTGCTCTGCTGTCATCCATCAGCATAGTAGCAAATACATGCTAAGGGTTGATACATGCTCAGTAGCTAATGACGCTTGCCTATGTACCAGTCTGAGTGAATGGCTTAGAGGTGATGAACCAGTGGAGAACCTCAAATGTGAGGTTTATCCTTTTTCTTGATTTGGTCTGTGTTAGTCTCTTAGAATTCACATGTTCTGTGGGTCTTTTTCTGTGTGTGTATGTGAGCTTATGTGTGTGTGTTTGTGTTTGCATGTGTGTGTGTGTGTGAGTGATATCTCACTCTTCCTGTGTGTTGATTCTCTTTTCCAGTTGTTCCCCCAGTCCTGAGTGTGCCTGCTGGTTGGGGCGTGGTCAATGCGTCCGAGGGCGGGTCGGCCGAGCTTGTGTGCGTAGCGGACGGCAAGCCCCGCCCACCTGTGCTCTGGTCCCGCCTCAACAAGGACCTGCCTATGCCTTCGGGCGATTGGACAGTGGAGACGCGAGACGGGCGTCTGCGGCTCAGGAACGTGACGCGGGACATGATGGGGGCATTCCGGTGCCAGACGGCACCCTACAACGGCCTGAACATTAAACGCAGGGTCGCGCAGGTGCAACTCAACGTGGAATGTGAGTACCGCGTCTCATTACGCTGGCGATCACAGGAGAAGACGGCTGTGTGTGAGGTGTTCAACAGTCCTGATCCATAATCAAGAGTTTTTCTTTCATCTTCCAGTCTATGCGGATGCGATGCATACGAGGGAGTTCGGCTTTGATCCACTGGCGAGACATTTGATATGAACGGGGTGTGTTTTACTCCCAACCTCGGAGCACAACTGCATTTTCTACCTGTTTTGCTTCCTTTAATGTTTCTATCTAACACCCAGACATCTGTTCTGTAAATGTAATGGTGGTCTGGTTTACTGGAATCGTTGTCCACCCATTCAGTGGTCCAGTGCATCTAACAGCACTGCTGATCCGAGTAGCTGATCCGCGGAGGTGCCGTCCATTTTTCTCCGCCCGGCTTTCCGAGATGGAGTATCTTTAGAGTGCCACTAACGCTGTCGCGGTACGGAGCCACCTGCAGAGCGTCGGAATGCCCTGTCGTGTTTCCAATCGCACTGCGCTGGAGACCACAGAGAGTTCGTCTCTGTTGAGACCACGATGGGACGTGGCCTGATGAAGCGTCTTCGAATGTAATTTACTTCCAGGCTTAAGCACAGCTCTCTAACTGAGGGATAAGCTCACTGAGGCAGAGGGACATGTGGGTTCCATTAAGAGTGTCTCAGCGGTCGTCTATTATCAATGAGACCCCGCCCCTTTCATGTGCACGCATGATCCATTATGACACACTCTCTTGTTATTGATGAAACTCCGCCCCTTCCCGCTCCACATCTTTGAGGCGGTCATGCGCGTTAATGCATTCACACGTTCAATAATACCTCCATTACGATGCGTGCAGAAGGTGTGTTTCCTAAGTGTCCGAATTCAGGGCTGCGAATTCATTAGCGTTAACTCCACACCACTCCACACTAACCCGCCCAGGCCTCTACATCAGCAGGCCATTAGCAGAATGCACTGCACTGCGCTTTGATAATGGAGTTCATGTATTTAACGGGGTCTCACTGAAAGGATCCCCTGTGAGGGCTGGGAGCAGGGAGCACTCGGAGGAGGGGATTGTGGGAAATTAGTGAGACGCATGGAGGAGTCTGGCCCCGCCCCCTGAGCCGACTGTAAGCTTTAGTGCACACGGCGTGCACGCCTTTAGTTCACTGCTGCCACAAACTTGTCATTACGCTGCTTTTACATGCCTGTTTATCACACACACACACACACACACACACACACACACACACACACACACACATGGCTGTTTATCACACACACACACAGGCACAAAGTTGAGGCTTTCATGGAATGGGATCTATGTCCCATCTTCTCTAAGGCTCTGTGCAGAGGCAAAAGGCTTGATTATAGGCTGTCGGCTCCATGCTTTCTCCCTCTCTCCCTCTCTCTCTCTCTCTCTCTCTGTCTCTCTCTCTCTCCATCTCTCTCCCTCTGTCTCTCCTGCCCTCTGCCCTTCCCTCTCTCTCTCTCTCTCTCTCTCTCTCTGATTGATTTTGTGAACAGACACTATCAGTTTTATTTGTGACAACCCTGTAATTATGGACACCCTCCCTCTTGCCACTCCTCTCTCCCTCTCTCTCTCTCTCTCTCTCTCTCTCTGTCTTTCACTTTCTTCTTTTTTCAAAGGAGAAAATGAATTGAAATTTAGGTAGGAATTAAAATTTTATGACTTTTACTTCTTGGCAATGAATAGAATTCTCTCCTCTCCTATTCACACACACACACACACACACACACAAACTCACACACACACACACACACACATATACACTCACACACACATACACACACACACGTGTGTGTGCGTACAGCATATCCGTTCTATCCCATGTTTGCCAGCGGTTTCCAGTTTCCCGCTCTTTCTCCTGCGTGAGGATCCGTTATTCTGAAATGAAATCAGAAATCTACAGGAATGCGTGTGAGACAGAAGCAGGCTGTTCCTTCAGAGTGAACATAAACATATGGCATACGCTCCAACACAGCAACTGTTTGCTACGACTTTGGCCCTCCAGTTTAAATTAGGATGCATTACCGGCAATAATTACAGTACAATCATGCACATGTCATGCGTTACGTTAATTACACTTCCTGGAGATCCCACCTCTTCTGCTCTTCACACTCTGTTACGCTGTTTTCTCTGTTTTTTTCACACACACACACACACATCCCAAAGGTCCGAGTTGTTACTCACAAGCAGAAGAGACAGGCTCTGCAGACAGAGTGATGTCTCTGTCTCTGCCAACCTCCCCCCCTCCCGTCTGTTCACACAGCCCCTGGCGCTGGAGACACACACACACACACGCGCGCGCGGTGCGGGAGACGTGTCCCAGCGAGCAGCTGGTCTTGCTCTGCTCCTCTCTCCGCCTGTCCGGCCGGCACGTGAGCGTCTGTCTGGCCCTCGTTTGGCTCTCCACAGCGACGTCGCACAGCTCTAAACCTCCCCATCCACGAGCAGAAACATTCCTGGCGATTGTGGGGGGGGGGGGGGAGTTGGTCTCTGAGGATCATGTGACCCGATTCTACGCGGCCAGGTCGGACGCATCCTGGAGGGTTTTGTAAGCATAGTTGTGATGAGGAACGGGTTTGACACTGAGGTTGTGTGTGCTCACATATACCGAGATGCTTTGGAGTGCTAGCAGTGTGTGTGTGCGGCTGCCGCCAGCCCTAACCGATCTAGTCTGCAATTAGGAGGCTATGCAGTTGTCTAGTTCCGATAAGCACCTTCTGTGTCCCACTGCCAAAGAGGTGCAGTGGAGATGAAATTAAATGAAACGTTTGATGGTCTTGAATCCATCCCTCATTCTCCCTCCAAACCCTTCAGTGTGGGCATGACACGACCTCCTCCACTCACTGACATCTGATTGGTGGAGGAGACCTCGTTAAGGCCTGTTAGTCTCTGACATCTGATAGGTGGAGGGAATCTTTCTAAATTTTAAAATCTATTTACATCATTTTTTGCACTTCAACATGCTAGAAAACTAAAACACCTTGATTTGCAGTATAAAGTACAAAACATGGGCTTGTGGACTGCAGTTTATTTTATTTATTAGTTTGCAAATGATGCAAGTTAGCTTAACTTCTTTACTGTTACAATGAATAATATGTCGAGACCCACCACTGCCTGCCATTAAAGGTAATGTGCTTGAGCACATTAACTGCATTATCATGCTCTCGTGTACAGTCTCGGGTAAGTGGTCTGCGGTTATTGTAGCCCGTGCAGTGTTTTCTTATGTAAGCGCTAATAGCCTGCAGTTAATCCGTGGACGACACAAGCGCATGTTAAATTGATTATGCACAATTACCACGGACGGAGCTTTCTGCGCTGATTTAATGAACAGTGTCCACACTTGTACAGCCACCACATAAACACAACGTGTACAAACACGACGTGTACAAACACGACGCCTCCGGAGCAAGTGCTGTCCCGCAGGGCTATGGAGTCCCGCAGGGCTAAGGTGTGGGGCATCGTTGGGCTCGTTGAGTGTTGGGTCAGGTGTGCGTGTGCGGTCTGGCTGCAGCGGGGTCGGTCTTTGTCGCCGACTTTGAAGCGCCCGTTTGCCGTTGTCTCACGCTGAGCTCTCTCTCGTCTCTCACCTGTAGACCCTCCCGTGGTGGACCCCGTCTTCAAGGAAGTCCGATCCCCCAACTACAACACGGTCATCCTCCGCTGCGCCATCCAGAAATCAAACCCGAACCGGGTGGTGAGTGCTGACTGGACCCTGAACGGTGTTCCGGTCCGGAATCCTCCCCCAGTGGAGCCCCTAGAAAGCCCCCAGCTCCGCTTCGTGCTGGATCCCAGCAACAACGGCACGTACAAATGTCAAGTCAGCAACGGGGTCGGCTCCTCCACCTGCACCTTCTTCGTCACAGGTAACCGCCAATGAGACACCATGAAGAAACCGTTGCAGGTGCAGGTGGTTATAGGTGTTTTAAGGCCGCTTGGCTCACAACGGCGGGGCCGTGCTCAGAGATAATACGGCGCTATGTCCCGCAGGGTCTTTTGTCCCGCGCAGGTGGGAAATTGGCGGGTTTCTGTGCAGATTTGACGGCTTCTCCCGTCACGGGGGAGAGCTTGTCTCAGCTCTGCTGCGATGAGACGTCTCCACCTGAGTGGCAGCTAAATCACGCTAATGCTGTCAGTGAGCGTCAGCTCCACTCCACCCACAGATGCACCTGCGCGTTTAAGAGCACCCCGGGCTATGTCTGCGCGGCTCTGAAGATTGCAATCCATAACCGTGTTATTTTCTTCAAACCAGACACAGTGTCCTACAGAACTGGTCAATTTTTGTTGGTGGTGTTGGAAGGGAAGGTGCCTTATTTAATGGTCTTCCTTATAAACTGCTTAATGATTTCTGTGTTCATCTATTTGATGGAGATTGATTTTCATTAGGTAAAATCTTAGGTAAAAACTTTATTTCACCTGCAACAGTGAACTTCCATAGTCTCATGGGGAACCTCAGTGTTAGGGTGCATAACCTCGGTGTTAGGGTGCAGATCAGAGGTATTAGCGTGCATAATATCGGTGTTAGGGTACATAATCTCAGTGTTAGGGTGCATAATATCGGTGTTAGGGTACATAATCTCAGTGTTAGGGTGCATAATCTCGGTGTTAGGGTACATAATCTCAGTGTTAGGGTGTGAGCATTTGACTCCATCGTGCTGTGTTTGCTAATTATTTTCAGTGTGGTGTGGCGTCCACTTGGGAATGTTTAGGGGCTGACTGAGTATTATAGAGGAAAGAACCAGAGAGTCTTCAACACACACACACACACACACACACACACACACACACACACATGCATGCACACTCACAAGCACACACACACACGCACACACACACATTCCTGATCTATTACCATTCTCTCTAAAATGTAATTAAAATCAGTGTAGTATAGAGTGTAGAGTGTAGGCATCTCTAAAGTTCTGGGATTGTGTTTCTGCATGTAAATATTTGAGACCTTTCGTTTTGTTTTCAGTTCTATGTTTCACTTAAAACGTCTTCTTCTCTGCACTCCTCAGCTCGGCCCTACAATGTGGAGTTTTACTACGACACACCCAACCCTATTCGCATTCTGAAGGGAAGTAAATATTCCTACAACCTTCAGTGGACACAGAAGGAGCCAACGGCTGGGGACAAAATCATCGGCTACTGGCTCAATATCCAACAGGTAACACACACACACACACACACTCTCACACACACACACACACACACACACACAGAAGGAGCCAATGGCTGGGGACAAAATCATCAGCTATTGGCTCAATATCGAACAGGTATCACACGCACACACATCAGAAACACACACGCTCACCTATATGCAGGCACACAGATGCACACATCAGAAACACTCACGCACACCTATATGCAGGCACACAGATGCACACATCAGAAACACACACGCTCACCTATATGCAGGCACACAGATGCACACATCAGAAACACTCACGCACACCTATATGCAGGCACACAGATACACACACACACACACACAGGTTCCTGCGGTGGAGCTGCTGATGGAGCGTATTTAGACTGCCTGTCATCTTTTCCTTTTGCTGCTGCTGAGTAGTGATGTAGGTGAGTTAGTAGGCAGATAAAGGGCTGTGTTTATAACTCCAAGGGTAGGGGCCCCATTGGCTATGTTCTCACAACACACCAGTAAAAGGCAGGCACCACACACACATGCACACACACACACACGCACACACACACACATGCAGTGCTCTGCTCCTGAATCCTTGATCTGTTCTCGTCTCCGACTTTCACCCAGGATCCACCCTGAGATCTGTCACTTCTTAGGCTATTTCTCTTTCCTGCTGCTCTGGATCGTATTTGTGTCTCATTCACTCTCATTCTCCATACCTTCTGTTTCTCATTCTTTTCTCTTTTGTTCAGTGTTTCATATTTCTCACTGACTGATCTCCCACACATCTCTTCTCAACACTACCTCTCACTCACTTATTCCCACTCTTACTACCTCTCTCCATCTCTCCCCTGTCTCTCTCCCTCTCTCTCTCCCTGTCTCTCTCTCCCTCTCTTTCTCCCCCAGTCTTTCCCTCCCTTTCTGTCACCCTATCCATCTCTTTCTCTCTCTTTCTCTCCTTTCCCCGGTCTCTGTCTCCTTCTCTCTCTCTCTCTATTTCTGTTTTTGTCTCTCACTCCTTCCTAGTCTCTCTCCCTCTCTGTCATTCTGTCTGTCACTCCACATCTGTCTCTCAATTTCTGTCTCACTCTCTTGCCTTGGAACTTAAGAATGTTCCACTCAAGAAGTCTCCTGCACATAATAATGCCTGAGCACTGCATGGCAAAAGAACAGCACTGATACAAACTGCTCTTGTTAGCTTTCAGGTAGCGTTAGCCAGAAGAGCACATCGTGCACATTGTGCTCTTCTGGACTGACACTGATGATGTCATGTGTTGTAGCCACTCCTCCAGCTTAGGGGTCACCGCCCCAAGCCGCCCTGTCACCATGGGGATGACCTTGGTGTTAACCTCCCACAGCCCCTGGTATTTCTCCACCTTCTCTTATTCCTCACACACACACACACATTATTGCTAGGTGCTTGCTAGTACCAGGTTGGACCCCCCTTCACATTCAGAACTGCCTTAAATCTTCGCAACATCCATTTAACAAGGTGCCGGAAGCGTTCCTGAGAGATTTTGTGACATATTGACAGCACAGCATCACACAGTTCTTACACGATTTGTCTGCTTCACGCCCATGATGCGAATTGTTCCACCACATCCCAAAGGTGATGTACTGGATTAGTCTGACGACTGTGATGGCCGTTTGAGTGGAGTGAACTCACTGTCATGTTCAAGAACTGTTCATCCAGTTTGGGATGATTTGAACCTGGTGACATAGTACATTATTCTGCTGTAGTAGTCAGTAACAGTGACTGTGGTGTTTAATACTCATGTAGACTGTGGTGCTTAATGCTCAGGTAGTGTACCAAGTATCTCCCCCACCATTATACCACCACCATTACACCACCTCCATCAGCCTGAACCACTGATACAAGGCAGGATGGAACCATGTTTCCTGACCCAACCATCCAGGTGTGGAGAAGTCGAGAATCTTCAGACATTTTTATTATCCTCCCTCGTCCAGTTCTGGTGAGCCCACATGAATTGTAGCTTTGGCTGCCTGTTCTGAGCTGACCGTAGGGGCGTGATAGTGTGGTCTTCCACTGCTGTAGCTTCTGCTTCACGGTTTGATGTGTTATGCCTTCAGAGATGCTCCACCCCTCGGTTGTAACGTGTGGTTATTTGAGTTCCTGTTGTCCTGTTCAATGAACTTGAGCCAGTCTGACCATCACAAAGGCATTTTCACCCAGAGAACCGTCGCTCACTGGATATTTTCTCTTTTTCGGATCATTCTCTTTTAACCCTAGTACACATTTCAGAGAGCAGAGGTCCTTCGGCTGTGCAAGCAATGATATTACAGTATATTTGTGAAAATGACAGCCTACAGCAAATTAAATTAGTCAATAATGGATGATTAGGTCAGTATCATGCCATTGCAGATTATGCACCCAATGTAAATAGCATTGCCTTAATGGGGAAGGACTGGATAATCCCAGGCACCTCTGAAGGAGAGTTCACACAGCCCTCCCGTTAATCCCCCGTTCCGGGTGTGGGGAGGCAGCACAGGTCAAGCCGGCTCTGGGGTTGCTGCAACACTTTGAAGTCTCCCCAGCGCTTGTAAGTCAGTACAGTGTGAGTACAGCTGCACTGTGTGTAGGTTGTGCAGCCGTAGAAGGGACCTGGTGTCCGTGCACTAGGAGGGGAGCTGCCTTGATGTGTAAAGAGTTGTGCTCCAGACTGCTGCAGTGCACGTGGGGTCAGTGCACGTGGGGTCAGTGCACGTGGGGTCCGACCCAGCCAGGGCCTAAACGAGGGTTAAACCATCTCTTTCCCTGTTTGGTGATTCGCGTGTCCCACCTGTTCCCTTTAGACTAAGGCAGAATCCTCTCTGAATGTGTGCAGGATCATGCACATCTCCAGGCCCTCTCTACCCCAGCTGTGCCATACTGTGTGTGTGTGTGTGTGTGTGCTGGAGTTCCCCTCACACATTCTAATCATGCATTTGTGGGAAGTTGTGGCCCCCAACAGGATAGAGGGAAAGGCTGATGAATTATGGAAGTAGGCAGGATTGTGGTGAGCGGATGTGGGATTACACACTCCATGTGCATGAACGCATAATCTTCTCATGTTTAAAATCTAACTTAAATGTCTATAGGGCACAGGGAATTAATATCCTAAAGGTGTCAATCTAAGAAATGGCGTGTGTGTGTGTGTGTGTGTGTTTTGTGAGTCTGCGTGTGCCTGTATGTGAGTTTTTTGCCTGTGTAGGCTTGTGTTTTAGCTTCATGTGCAGGCGTATGAATTCAGCAGGACCAAGGAGAAGCAACATCTGATTAAATAGTCATTAAAACCCAGCCTGCCTGTGCAGGTACTGAATTAGTAATCACATCCCTGACTTTGAGGTTAGAGAGTAAAGGAAACACACAAATAAAATAAATACAAATATTACTGGATTTTTTTTTCATAATGAGGATCTTCTGAAAGCCAGCATAAGAGTGTGATGACTGATATAAACTAACATGCTTCACATGCTCTACTAAAGGCCCTCTAGAACTGTAAGAGGTGGAATAAAGTTAGTGTGTGTTTGTGTGTGTGTGTGTGCGCCTGTGTGTATCAGTAGATTTTATGTTTGCATGTGTCCTACTCACATGAGCTAAATCTACTAATTTCATTTATAGAATTTTGTCATTAGCTAGATGTTTCACAACATTCACAGATGGCCATGTTTCCTTACAGTTCATTAAGTCCACTATCATAAATATTAATGCTGATTTCCCAGAGACTTTAACTAATACTTAAGGCGCAGGAGAAAAGGGACATGTTTCATGAATATAGATTCATTGTGTAAAAAAGTCTTTCACAGTCTCTCTCTCTCTCTCTCTCTCTCTCTCTCTCTCTCTCTCTCTCTCTCTCTCTCTCTCTCTCTCCCTTCCCTTCTGTCTAGTTCTCTCTCTGACCAAATCCTGAAGCTCACCATATTAATAATTAGATCGAAAGTTGTGTCCGTCTGCTTTGCAAGGGCCCATCTATCCTGCTGTCTCTGTCTCAGGCCGTGGGCTACGCAATCTTAATATTGTGAGGAAAGGAAAGTTAGACTAAGAGAGAGTGAGCACACAGAGAAAATGGAGGCTATATTTAGCTAGTCAAACTCTATCTAGCTGTTACAGACTCCAGTATCTGTGACAGGTTCCTCCGCTAACTCACTCACTCACTCACACCTGCTGCTCTTGCACTGATAGAGGGACAGGCAGCACGCATGGAATGGGAGGTTGGGAAGGTGATCGAGGTTTTATGCGAAGAGTAAGGGGGGCATGATAAAGAGAGATACAGAGAGAGAAAAGCAGGAAATGAGCAGACGTTTTTGTAATATTTGACAGAGTCGAACATGCAGACGTGAGGGAGAGGAAATGTAAGCTCTGAGTGTGGGAGACGGCACGGACAGGCGTGCGCTGCACCGTAGGAGGAGGGTTAAAAAGAGGAAGAGAAATGGAGAGAGTAGTGGGGAGCAGCCTTAATGACGGCACTGCCATTTGGGCGTCTGAACAGAAATGCAATTAGCAAGAGCAGGTACTGTGTGTGGAAGTATATATATATATATATATATATATATATATATATATATATATATATATATATATGTGTGTGTGTGTGTGTGTGTGTGTGAACTCTGGCTTGTGTGTGTGTGTTTGTGTGTGTGTGTGTGTGTGTGTGACCTTTGCCATGTGTATGTAGGCTGTGGCAGTTCCAGTAGGAGGAATGTAACAATACTGTATACACAGACACACACACACACACACACACACACACATTCCACATTGTTGCAGGGGCGGTGCGTATCACTAATGTATCGGCACAGTCTTTTACTGCAGGACCTAATTAGACACATAACAAATGGGTTTGACCCCACCAGCAAGGTTAACTACGCAAACACTGTTTTCCTTCATTTTAGTCTCTCTCTGTCTATGAGTGAAGATTATGGAGAGGAATGCGATGAATTGTGAGGTTGTATGGTTGTGAGGTTGTGAGGTTGTGACAGTGCTGTACATGAATGTTGACATATAGACGTGTTGGTGTGTGTGTTGGTAATATACCTGCCACATATCTCTATACCACACCCACATATCTCTATACCACACCCAAATATCTCAATACCACACACACATATCTCTATACCACACCCAAATATCTCTATACCACACCCAAATATCTCAATACCACACACACATATCTCTATACCACACACACATATCTCTATACCACCCCCACAGGCCTGCGGAGTGAAGAGTTGTGTCTTCGCGTTAACTGGAGCACCATTGTTGCTTTCGTCTGCACTTTTGACCGTTCGTCTGAATGATTCTGTCTGCTTTTGTCATTTGCTTGTTTACATCCGCCGGTTTCTTTATCCCTGGATCTTTCCCCTCAATCACACTGCTGTTGACAAAATTGCGTGAGAAAATGCCTCAAAGTCAGCAGTTTCTGAATTGCTGGCCCTGACTGGTCTAGCGCTGATGACCGAGCTTCGTTTTGAAGTTGCCCCGATCGCTCAATTTCCCCTTGGATTCCCACTCACACTGATCCACAGCCAACTTGCTCTCGTGATTTCATGCAGCTCCCCAGGGTCACGCGTTTAAATCCCATACAGTGTCGCTCAAGTTACGCAAGAGCAGGCGTCTCTAATAAAGTGACAGCATTCATATGTTATAAAAGCGTAATAAGGTTGTTTTTGCTTTAGTGTCAGATTTTTATAACATCTATGTCAAGGGATACTAATATAGAGACATATAACTAATACATAACTAATATAGAGGTTATCTTATGACATTTTCTGGGTTGAAATAACAATCGTTATTCTAAGAGTAGTGAATTGCGTAGCGCAGTCTGCAATCGGGGAGTGACGCTATGCTAATGATGTGAATTTGTTTGCCAGGTGAAGCGACATAAGAAAAAGGTGAGCGTTTCAAAATGGTGCTCTTAACCTGACGTTAAGACGGCCATGAGAAACCCCTAACCCTAGTGTTACTGCACATTCTCCTCAGATTTGAAGCGAGTTTCCTTTTGCTGTTTATGAGGTGTTATGAACACTTATGACAATGCCATGACACTCTAATGAGCCACGAAGTCAGAGAAAATGCACATTTTCACTCTTTTATTAGAAGGTCATGGCCCCGCGTCCCATTGAGTTGCTGGCGTACCATGGGGCAGCACCAGAGCCGAGCATGAGAAGCTCTTGACATGAGCTCTAGGTCATGAGGCCTTCCCTGGTCAGTGCGTCCACAGTGGGAGGGGTCTTAATGGGGTTACCGGTGACAGGTTCTGCGTGGTCCAATAGGAACACGCCGAAGGGGCAGCGTGGCTTCTGGTCACGCTGAGAACAGAACTAGCCTCACTGCAGGGTGCTGTTAGCCTTCACTCCACACGTCACTGTTGAAAGAAGAAAAAAGGATTATCGACTGTCCGTCAGGTTTTCATTTAAACCTCTAAGTGTCTTTAAAGCAAGTGCTCTTACAAATCCAATACTCCAATAATCTGGAGTCGTATGTTAATTCCTGAACGTTAACTGACCAGGTTTGGCTCCCCCTCTGGCCAATCAGAGCATCATGGACCCATGTATGAAAAATAGATTTTAATTTTCACGTCCTATGAGTGAAAGTTAGCCACTGGTATTGTGCCCATGGATATGTGATGTGACGTTGACACATCCTTTGAATGACACTGCCCTACTACACACAATATGATACGTTTCAATATATTTATACAGTTATTCATGTATTTGAATTGTTGATTTGAATACATTTATAATCGCCTTTCCTTTGGTGTGTGTGTTTGTGGGGGATTTGTGTGTGTGTGTAGAGGGGTACGAAGATGCTGTCCAAGCAGATCACCACTCGCGACCCAGTGAAAGGCGTGCTGATGTCATACACCATCACGGACCTGCGCATCCCTACGTCCTACGACGTGGGTCTCATGCCCATCACCACCTTTGGCACGGGAGACAACATCATCCGCACCATCCATTACAGCGAACGTAAGTGGAAACCACGGCGATGCTTAATATGACCTTCCCAGTGTGGTGGACGATCACCTCTGACTTCTGTAAGGGGACTGTGAAAAAGTACCTCAGCCTACCAAAACAAATGATAACAACAAACACAGAATCCCAACACAACACACTAACAGAGACAAGCCTCTTTAATGTGTATCGTATCTGTTCATTTTGCTCACACCCATAACCCATAACATAAAGAGCAGAGTGCTATGTTTCTGGCTTTTGGACACCATCTCCATGTTTTCTGTGGTCATATTTTTATTATGGATCCATAATAACTTTTCTGTTGCAAAGCCTTTATCAAAACATTTACATGTAGAGTGTGTAGAAATGGTTCATGTTAACGCATGTAAACATACAGCATGATTTGTCCAAACGGTTTTATACCTCGCCTGCATAATTCCCGAATATGAGCTCAGATCATTTCCTCAGACCATTAGCAACCAAGCTTGTACTCCTTGTAAGTAACAGTGGGAAAAAAAAAACGGAACATGCTGAAATGAATATGCTGAAATAAATGAAAATGAAATGAATAGCAGTTTATTAATGTACAGTATGAATACTTGGGAACTTCTTGTCAGGGTTGCTGTTAACTGTGTCAGCGAGGGTAACGCAGTTAAACACGCTGCGAAGTTAAAACACGGCTTTACTCTCCCGTTTCAGTGAAGTGCAAGAACAGGGCCCACCACACACACGGAGACCTGAATGGATGCTTCTCAAAGGCAGCTATAGAGCTGGTCGCTTGAAAACATGACACCGCGTGCTCCCCATTACAGGCAAAGGCTGTGAAGGAGACCTTCTTTATCATCGACAGGGTGTTAACTGTTAGGAGACGGGGCGCTATTGCAGGATGAGTCAAAGGCACAGGGTCCATGTGTGTATCCCAGGGTTTGTATTATGGAGGAGATCGGCTTTAGAAGCCTTTCTTTGGAGGTGGTCCATAAGACTGTTGGCTGTGTGTCAAACATGGTGTAGCTGGAGGCTACCTTTCTGATGCATGATCAACTCCACCTCCCCAAACCCTGCTCTTAAAGGAGAAATAAATAGAACTTTCCATTACAACGTGATAAAATATTTAAGATGAAATTAGGAGTGGTTGAGGGTGCTGGTGTGGAGTGTTGGGTCATAAAACGAAAGATCTTGGAGATCTCGGAAGTGGAGAAATGGCCTTTCTGTAAGGGACTAGCTCTGTAGGGGTCTGATCTGTAGGGGGCTGTCTCTGTAGGAGGTCGGATCTGTAGGGGTTAGGGAACAGCTGTCTAGGGGATTGGTTCAGTGGTTCTATAAGAGGTCAGCTCTATAATAGTTTGGCTCTGCACAGAGATTTGCTCTGAAGGGTGTCAGCTCTATAAGGGACCATCTGTGTAAGGGTTCAACTGTGTAATGGGCCAATTGTATAAGGGACCGTATGTCTAAGGGACTGTCTGTGTAGAAGATCAGCTTTATAGAACACAGGTACCACATGCTCAATACGTTATTTCACCGCTGGGGAAAGCTATGCACATCTGTGATTAACAGTTATTTATAAAAAAATAATATGTAATTCAAAAAAAGAGTGTAAGATTTTGGAAATAGTGCATTCTTAAGTTTAAGTCATCCTTAAAACATAATGCATACATAGCTTGCTTACACGTAATGTATGAGAACTTATAAATAGTTAGGCAGACAACTGTGGGCAAAGTAGACAGCTGCAAGCAATGCTAAGTCTGCAGTTGTTGTCATGGTTCCCCCCTCTGGCGATGCGGTTCCCAGGACACCAGTACCATGTGGTTCTGCTTTTGTTTCTGACTCATTTGGTCTCAACCCTCTCATGTTTTGTGCCTATGCTCCCTGTCCCGTTGGGTCGGCGCTGATCATTTGTTTTGTTTCTTTGTCCTCTCACTTTTTGACCTTGGGATGCTACATCATCATCTACATCAGCTATAGTAACTCCCTTAAAGAAACTCCATCTCATGAATGTATATATATACTGCTCTGGTTCCTTCACAGTTACAGCTGTGCATAGCCATTGCTAAATGGTATTTGTAATGAGTTATGAAAGGTGTTTGAAAGGTTATGAAATGGTGTATAAAGTGTTTAAGTAGACACCTTTGTATAAATCGTAGCGAGGTGTTTCATATTGAACCACCTTTAAGGGATTATATTTTATGTTTGGAAAGTGACGGATTAAGATGACTTAATCTCATCTTGTTTTTAAAGCGCCTCTCAGTTCTCTCTTTTAAAAAGTAGCTTTCTGTTTATTAAATGTATATAAATGTTTCAAAAACAGAATAAACAGGCAGAATCCGACTGGAGCAAAGTTATCATATATATGACAGTGGGAGGCTTCCCTGGGCTGAAAGCAAATTGGTCCCACCCCTCTCTAAGCAGCTCCGCCCACGTATAAGCAGCCCCACCCCTCTCTAAGCAGCCCCGCCCCTCTTTAAGAAGGTCCATCCCACTGGAACCACACAGCCTTTCTGTGCTTCTCTCACCAGAGAAAGCTCCACCCCTGCATCCTTGACTCCGCCCCCACAAGAATATACCCTGCATGCTCACAGTCGTTATTACTCTACCCCTGCACCTTTGACCCCGCCCCCAGCAGGAGTTACCTTCTTGTTTCTGGTCTTCATTATGAACTGTTACATGTAGCTTCAAAAGTGTTGCCTGGGTCATTTGTGTTTCTTAAGATTGATAGACATTTCAGAGATTGACTTTCAAACCAGTTCAGCTCATAAATAATGCTGACTATGTTTAAACATATAATCTTCTACCTCTGTTTTGTTCTTGCAGCTTTCAATTCTCCAAGACCTACAGGTAACACATTATTTACTCTCTCTCTTTTTCTCTCTTTCTCTCACTTGCTCCTTCAAATTTGCAATTCTGCTCTGTTAGGCTCAAATTTTGCCTTTGCCCGAAAATCTACTTCAAAAATCATCAGAGCACATGGGAGTGAATTTAAGAGGTGGATGTTTTATGATGGCAGGTGAACCGCTGTGGAAGTGAATTCCTTCCAAAAACAAACAAACCAAACACACTTCTTTGTTCTGAAAGTCGCCCCAAGCCAGTAGAGGCTGAGAACCCTGGGTAATTACCTGCAGGGCCATGAATCGTTTTTCAAATTGCTTTAAGCTGAGTGCGGTCTTTGGAAACACTCAGACGAAGGTGATGGATATGTAAAGCCTGACAAATGAGTGACAATACTGCACCTGCAGGTTAGTGCGGTGCAAACGAGAAGGCCCTTTATACCTGCTCATCAGGCTTAGTGTGTGTCGGTTGCAAACACAAACGTAGAAAAGGAGCCATCATATCTGTGTGTCCTACCTTCACACTCACAGCTCCTCACAGGATATTTTATTTTCTTGTCACTTAGAGCGCTCTAAGTTCTCTCTCTCTGTCTCTCTCTCTCTCTCTTTATCTCTCTCCCTTTTACAGAATACGTGTGTGGATTTGATGACCCAGCCATTTGTGGCTTCTCCCAGGACCAAGCAGATGTGTTTGACTGGACCAGACAGAACCACCTGAGTCAGAACCCCAAGCGCTCTGTCAACACTGGTCCTGATACCGACAATAGTGGGACGAAAGATGGTGGGTCTACACACACACACACACACACACACACACACACACACAGTCTATCCACACACATACATATACACAAACATTTGGGGCACCTGCTTTGCCCACAGGTGACAGCTACAGTAGTAATCTAACTGTTTTCACCTGATAAATAAATCCACTCTGGTCAATCAGGCTGGTGTGGAGCAGCTGTCGGAGGAGGTGCCCTTTAGGGCCTGGCCGAGCTGAGACGTAGGTTGTTGTAAGGATACACGTGAGGGAAATCCAGAAATCCATGAGAGAAATCCAGATTAAGTCCCATGCCTGTGGTCCCAAACAAGCTCACGCAGATTTGACCAATCAACAGCCTGCAGTAGTCACCCAAAGCCCCAGCGTTTACGTGACACATGCGCACACACACACATTTCACTGTCCGTTTAGCATATGTTATGCTTTTGCTGATTATGAGATGCACCTGCAGGGTTGCAGCAATGCTCCTACTGTCTCTGCGTCCCTACGACAGGTTACTACATGTACATAGAGACTTCACGGCCACGACTAAGAGGGGACAAGGCCCGTCTCCTGTCTCCGGTGTACAACGCCACAGCAGTGAAGGGGTCGTCTGGCTTCAACAGGCCACCGTACTGCATATCCTTCTTCTACCATATGAATGGCAAGCACATCGGTAAGACTTACACCAGAGTGTGTGTGTGTGTGTCTGTCTGTCTGTCTTTGGCACATTTGCTGAGAGGAGGCCATACAGTAGGAAGACATCTGTCACACTGATGTTGTACTTGCTGTGAGAGACAAACACACACACACACACAAAGTCTCCGCCCCTCACCTCTCTATAAAATTATTTACCACCTCTGTGGTCAGTCACAACTTCTATCAGACTATTCCCATGTGCGTGTGTGTGTGTGTGTGTGCGTGTGCATGTGTGTGCGCGGTTGCGTGCATGTCTGTGTGCGTATGTGTGTGTGTGTGTGTATTAAAGGGTGGGTGTATGAGGGTGTGCTCCACATTCCATTTCAGACATCCTGTGGGATTCTGCTCTACGAAATATTCTGTTCTGACTGTGTTCTGGGAGATGTCTCAGAGTGTCCGTCAGCGCCCCTCGTGTGTGAGGCGTGTGTAAGCGTGTGTGAGGCATGTGTGAGGCGTGTGTAAGCGTGTGTGGTAACTCGGGTAAAAGTGTGCAATGCTGAACCTGCTTTGCATCGTGTTAGCACCACAAATGCAGAAACCAGCTGCTTAGCCAGTCTGTGTCTACACGGTTCACACGTTTTGCTCAGGTTTGCCGTGTCCCCACTGCAATTGCAAGCCATAAATCATAAGAACGCCACTATCTATCTGTCTGTCTGTCTGTCTGTCTATCTATGTATAAACAACTTGTTTCTTCAAAACCTTAGTAGTGAATTCTACTGTAGAATGCCTGGTGTGTGATCCACACTGGAGACAGCGTGTTGATGTATGTCTGAGAACATCACCTGGCACTGTTCTGTATTCCCAGCAGGCTTTGCACTGGCATTATAATGTGATTGTCATGTGATCCTGTAATTCTGAAAACATCCAGTTGCTTGCAGAACAGCCGCACTGGCAGTTATCACAGTTCATGACCAACTCTGTGTATTTGTGTGTGTGTGTGTGTGTGTTGTGTTTGTACTTGTGTGTGTGTGTTTGCCTGATCTGTTTGAGAACTGTTGGCAGGGTCATATGGGGCTGGTGTCTGATTTACGGCTATGCGAGATGTTATCAGTCATTCTGTAAACTCTTCATCACAGAGCACGCCGTCAAGCCGCTACATCCACTGAATAAGTCTTCCATCCATGTCAAAACACACACACACACACACACACGCACACACACACAAACACACACACACTGATCTGAGAGCTATACCCACCACCCACAACCCCCAGTACACCAAACAACATGCACATATTCTACCGTATGAATGTACCACCACATCCCAAAGCTCCTCGTAATCCTCTCTGTGTTCCTCACTGAGCCCATCCTCCCTCTGCGTGGAGGCGATGCCCCTCCGCCCGGCCAGGCGTCTCCTCGGGGACGGAGACATAGCCCCTCCGCTCATCCCTCCCATCTCTGATTTACCCCAGTCCCACCCGCCCCGTGATTTGAAGACACTGAGATCTAATTATCCACCATTTGCCATTCAGCAGCCTGTCTCAGCTGTCGGCAGAGGTTGTGGAGTTAACGTGAGCATGCGCGTGCACACACACACACACACACACACACACA
The DNA here is from genome assembly GCA_020368025.1 of Brachyhypopomus occidentalis. Classification (NCBI taxonomy): domain Eukaryota; kingdom Metazoa; phylum Chordata; class Actinopteri; order Gymnotiformes; family Hypopomidae; genus Brachyhypopomus; species Brachyhypopomus occidentalis. The sequence continues at coordinate 3,990,694 of JAGXOD010000010.1, read as the reverse complement.
CACACACACACGCATACATGCACACACACACACTCATGCAGTTCTCGGATTCTCTCAGCCTTTTGGATGAAAAACCCTCTCACTTCCTGCTCCAGGCCTGTTCTGCTTATTTCAGGATATGTTTTATTAATTCCACTGCTATTTAAGAGACCGAGGGCAGACAGCAGATCCTTAATGAAAATTATAATTGAAAGGCAAAGCACATTAATCACGATCAAAATCACCCCGGGGTACTCTCTCACACACACACACACACACACACACACACACACACCCCGAGCTCAAATGTACACAGTGTTGATGACAGGGCTGAGGGCACAGATACACTCTCTGTTTGACCTGTGCTTCACGGCTCTTAAACCGTTTGCTCGTGTTCATGGATTTAAGTCCAGCGTTGGAATGTGGATGTGGGTGAAGGTGCCCTTGTATCTCAGAGATCTCCTGTCTCCTGTGCTCCTTCACTCTTGTTTGTCCCTGCGCTCCTGTTCTGATCCCAGTGTACAAACATCTACTGCCATTCTGCTCCGTAGCTACTGGCCCAAAGGTTCCTCACCCTTTTCTCCTGAGCCGTCAGGAGAGAGTTGGGAGTCATTTATGTAACTAGAATTGCTTGTCAACCCTGTAGTCCTCTCACGGATCCCCTGTCTTGATGACTGACACCACCACGTGGTTTACACGCTTCCAGATCGTTACGTGCAAAGCTGATTCATCTCCAATCATCTCCAATCATGAATGAGCATCTTGGCCTCAGAGTGCAATTAGCATGATAACGCCCTGATCACGCCCTGATGATGCCCTGACCACGCCCTGAATAGGCCATGATCACGCCCTGATCACTCCCTCATGATCCCTTGACCACGCCCTGAATAGGCCATGATCACGCCCTGATCACGCCCTGATGATGCCCTGACCACGCCCTGAATAGGCCATGATCACACCTTGATCACGCCCTGATGATGCCCTGACCACGCCCTGAATAGGCCATGATCACGCCCTGATCACGCCCTGATGATGCCATGACCACGCCCTGAATAGACCATGATCACGCCCTGATCACGCCCTGATGATCCCTTGACCACGCCCTGAATAGGCCATGATCACGCCCTGATCACGCCCTGATACACTCTGATCACAATAAAAGTCTCAGTATTTTGTCCTTAGATCCAGTGTCAGCTGACCGCTAGCACTGTGTACACAGCCTGCTAATGACCAGGTTCAGCACTGGCATGAGGGCATCTTGGTGGGCGCAGACACAATTGTGGGACGGAGACGCAGCTGTCTGAGTCCTCATTACTCTGGGTGTCCTGCGGCGAGTCCCCCCATTAGCGATGCCTGAGTGGATCTTGGCGCGGGCCACGCGAGGCTAGCATTAACAAGGTCCAAGATTAGCTCGCGAGAAATTAGCTCTGCACTGGCACAGCTCCCAAAGCATTAGACAACAGTGTCTGAAATTTAGCAGCGTGAAACTCGGCTGCTATAACTGCCACGTCATGCCCGAATGAAACAAGCCATCCATTGGCCACTCAAGAATGGGGCCCAGCATTCCTGCAGCATGGTAGTGTTAAGGCGGGGCTAAGACCCATGACTTTTTTTGACGTTTTTGACAGGTGCGACTTCGTTCCCCATCATCATTCAGACGCTGAGTCATTCACCTGCTTGTCTGTTTTCCCCTTTATTAATCGGACTTTGTGGAGCAGTGCAGGGGTGAACAGTGGCTGTTGGGAGGAGTGGAGGAGAGAGAGAGCAGTGGTGGAGGAGAAATGGCCATAACGACAAAAGACACAAAAGACTGAAATCACTTCACTCCTCCTGTTTAGGCTCCATTCAAGAACCCGTACGTCAATAGATCGTAACGATGTCCGACTGTGATGTTGGATCTCAGTTTGAAAGATGTCATTCTTCCCGTGGAGGTTATTGCCCAGACAACGTGACCCCAGCACAGAGCCGAAATGCTTATGGGCTTGTTAATACGGGTCACGGCACCAACTCGACTATGAATTGTGTCAGCAGTGATGAGGAATGTGTATCGCTCTTTAATTATGTTATGTGGTGATGCAATTGGTGCCTTTTTATTTGCCAAATGACAGTGCTGTTTGGACAGTGTCCGGGTCAAGGCACCAGGGTGCCTATAAATCTTGTACACAAGCAGCAGTGATGCGTGTCTGCCCCAGTATAATGTTGTCGTAGACAGAGTGTGTGCGAGAGGCAGCGGGACAGGAAAAATGACTGGAATGCTGTTTTGTTGTTGCTGTTTTGTTAGACCATTCCTGTTTGAAATATACTCAAATGATGGAGACTCCAGTTTGAGGGACTCCAGTCCGCTGTATTCCAGTCTGGATGTTTGTCTCTTCTCCCCTCCAGCTCCACCCTTCCATGATCCACCTCTTTCACTCTTGGCCTGCTATGGCTGTTTCTGCATGCAGCACTAACGCAACACTAACGCATCACTAGATAGTGTTTGTCTCGTTGGTCTGCTGCTCCACAGCTCCACTACCTGTGCTCCTCATCATGCTTTGCCCTTTTTGTGTGTGTGTGTCTGTGTGTGTTTGTGTGTGCATGCATGCATGCGTGTATGTGTGTGTGTGTGTGCATGCATGCGTGTGTGTGCATGCATGCGTGCATGTATGTGTGTGTGTGTGTGCATGCATGCGTGCGTGTATGTGTGTGTGTGTGTGTGCGTGCGTGCGTGCGTGTATGTGTGTGTGTGTGTGTGCGTGTGTGTGTGTGTGTGTGTGTGTGTGTGTGTGCGTGTGTGTGTGTGTGTGTGTGTGTGTGTGTGTGTGTGACAGTGTTTGGGTTTACCTTAGTGAAGTTATTCTTGCACACACTCCTTGCCTCCCCCCATCCAGTCCTGCTTCCCTCTGCTGTCCCCTACACACAATAATAAGCTTTACTGGTTTACCACTGCAGTCCTATCAGGGCAGGAAGCCAAGCCGACTCATTCCATGACAACGGCGCGCGTGGCAACAGTAGCGACACGCCAGTGTAAGTCCCCACACAGCCGTGTTGGACAGGTCTGTCATCAGGTCCAGAACTCCAGCACGGGTCCAGTGAACAGACCACGGGGCTCCTCCACGACCCGGAGTCAATTCAGCGCTTTTCTCATTCCTGCCGAGAAGTGTCAGAGAGTGGAGGACAATCAGAACCGAGCATATCTGAGCAGTACGGACAGTCTGTGCAGTTCTGGGTACTCGTGTTTTCAACAGTAACAAAACAACAGCAACAAGAAAATGAACAAACAAAACAAAAATATGACATTGTGAAAAGCGATATGTAATCAGCGCTGTAATCTGCAATCAGTGATTACACACACACACACACACGCGCGTGGTGCCACGTGGTGCAGAGTTCCGTAATGGCAGAACGCTGATGATGGTTAGCAGGTGATTACCTTCAAAAGAAACCTGAGATGCAAGACAGGATGTGTGTGTGTGTGTGTGTGTGTGTGTGTGTGTGTGTGTGTGTGTGTAGGGATGCTGCTGACAACAGACAGTCTAAGTGAAAAAGTGATAAAATGTAAAATCTTAAGGGACAATTCCAAAATGTTTCTTCTGTCACTTTAGTCTCTAATTTATTGCTGGTAAAGTAAACAATCTAATGTTTTTGATTAAGACATTAGCATCTCTCTCTCTCTCTCTCTTTCTCTCTCTGTCTCTCTCTCTCTCTCTCTTTCTCTCTCTCTCTTTCTCTCTCTGTCTCTCTCTCTCTCTCTCTCTATCTGTGTGTGTGTTTGTGTGTGTGTGTGTGTGTGTGTGCATGACGACAGAAAGCACTGGGAAACTTACGCTATTACCAACCCTGTCTATCTCTCACAGCCTATCAGACAAGCCTTTCATTACCTTTAATCAATAAAATAATCTACCTGTGTGTGGGGGTTGGGGGGGGGCAGGGGGCAGTAGTATGGTAACTTGCCCCTGATCGTGCCTCCCTTCTATACCCCAGAATCACCCCCCCATTTCAAATGTTATGTTTGCCTGTGGATATATTGGCTTGCAAGACGATTGGCCCTGTATTGTGTTGGACCTCCTCACTATCTAGCCTGGTCCATTAGGTCCATTAGCTGTGAGCAGGAGTCCGTATTACCCTACTTCACCCCATAACCAGTGTCAAAGGGTCTCGACGTGAGACTATCCGCCGATGTTATGATGGAGTGATTATGAAATCCTGCACACACTCACACACACACACATACACACGCACGTCAGTCATTAGCTGAGCAGGTAGTCCGTCTGAACCGCCTGTATGGCCTCTGACCCATATTCCTCTATTACAGAGCGTTGCCGTAGCACTGCGCTGATGCCCTGTACCAGTGGCACTCCGTACCTGCACCTGATGTAGGATCCAGTATTACTGTACACATACGTAAACAAATGTGAAGTCTTGTTTTTGATACTCCTGCGGTCCCTAGAGTTTTACCATAGCCAAATGAAAAGGATAATGAAATGCTTATGGGATAATATCATAGGTAATATCAACACCCAACCCCCACCCCCACCCCCACCCCCACCCAACCAACCCCCCCCCCCCACCCCACCCCTCTCTCTCTCTCTCTCTCTCTCTCTCGGTTTACTACCCAGTGTTGGCACCCCTGCTCCTCTGTTCCACGTGTGGCTCCTGCGTGTTTGGGGTCACGCGGTGCCGGTTCTGTGGGCCGTAATGCTCGCTAGTTCCCTGCAGGCCTTTGTCTGATACAGGCTCATTTCTGGCAACCAGGCCGGTCCGTCTACTCTACACTGACGCACATGCATATTTAAACTTCAACGCAGGGGGTTCGGAAAAATTCCTGCAATGCTTCCTTTGCTGATACATTTCTGGCATCATCATGGTTACAGTGAGTGACTGTAGGTCTTCTACCTGTGTGCGTGTTCGTAAACACACTATACTGACACCGTGACATCTGTTTGCTTAGTGAGCAACTGAGTTTATAAGAGCTCAGTCAACAAGGAGTTGCAGATTGCTGGGACCTTAAAAACAACTCTCTCCCTATATATATCTATCTATCGGCCTGTTCTTCTTGCTCAGATCCTAGCTGAGTTATGTATTATGAATCAGGTGTTATGAATGATGTATTGGTTCCTATAAGCAGTGAGTTACTGGACTTATTAACTTCTGCTTGAATCAAACACATGATTCTTATCTTCACTGTTTCTATTCCGAGTCTCTCTTCTCAGTCACAATGTGTGTGAGTGTGTGTGAGTGAGTGTGAGTGAGTGTGTCCATGCTTTAGTGGGAGTATGTATATGTGTGTGTGAGTGAGTGTATATGTAGGCATGTGAGTGCATGTGTGTGTGTGTGTGTGTGCTGATGGGTGCATGTGTGTGTGTGTGTGTGTATGTGTGTGTGTGTGTGTGTGTGTGTGTGTGTGTGTGTGTGTGTGCTTGTGCATGTGTGAGTACATTGAACTGCATGTTAATATTCAGTATTGCACAACTTCACACAAACTTGCATCAAACTCAAAGTCTGTCAGATAGGATGTCAAAAGACAGGGTTGTGTAATACTATGTAAACGCATTTTCTGTATCTGTAAAGATCCCTGCAACTCACAATAAAACGTAACCAATTAAAGCCGTAATATGACAGGCTGAAAACAAATTAGATTCACCTTGTTTATTCAGATACAAAAACACAAAACGCAAAACGTAGAGCATATTTGCATATTGTAGCCTTCTATGACATCGGTATTGCAAAGGCCAGTATCGCAATATCAATTAACAAATGATATATTGTCCAGCACTAGTGGACCTATGTATTTCCTACCAGTGTAATAACCTCCCTCTCCTCCCACCACAGGCACTCTGAATGTCTTGATAAGAGTCCGAGGTATTGCCACTGTCAACAGCCTGGTCTGGACGCTGTCTGGACACCAGGGTCCCGTGTGGAGAAAGGCCAGCGTGGTCGTGTACCCCGGAGGGCCGTTCCAGGTACGGGCGTGTCATGCTGCTCCCATCCTGCTCACGTCCTGTCCTGTGGCTTCGCCCACAGACCCACAGTTCTGCTGAGACCTTTTGTGGTACCAGAGGAGAGAGAACAAAAGTGTTTATGTCCCAGAAACATATCAGAAATAAAGGAGTGAACGTAATTCTAAGATAATGAGTTAGAATACATTTTTGTAGAAAGTATAAGATATTTCTCCTTTGTCACTATTCTGTCTGTATTCTCTACTCTGTCTGGACTCCCTATTCTGTCTGGACTCACTATTCTGTCTGGACTGTCCATTTTGACACAGGACCTGATGACAGCTCCCCTTATGAATAAAAATGTAACTAGTAAACAGAGAGCAGCCATGGACCCTCTACTTCCATTCCCCCTTTTCTCTCTCTCTCTCTCTCTCTCTATTTCCGTAGAGTTCATTAAGGAAGCGCCTGAACTCGGCACGCTGTCACCATGGTGAGCCATGTGCCGTGGTGTCTAATGCAGGGGTAAAGCATTAGAGGATCCTCTGCTGTGTCTCTGCTCACTAAGCTGTTATGTCTCTGTTTATTTCATAATCACTTTAATTCTTTGTGGAGTTATTGTAGCGGAGTTGATTGAGGTCCTATCCATGAATATCAAGAGAGCCTACATTAATTTCAGAGTAATGGTTGTGTCTTTCAAACTCTGATGTGTTGGAGCCCCAGAAAAAAACACTATATTGAATTTCTGAGGAGTGAGTCCCTGTGTGCGTGGTGTTAAATACGCGCTTCCTTACATTCTTTACGCTCTCCTTACGCTCTATTTACGCTCTTTACACTTTCTTTACGCTCTCCTTACACTCTTTATGCTTTCTTTACGCTCTCCTTACACTCTTTATGCTTTCTTTACGCTCTCCTTACAATCTCCTTACACTCCTTATTCTCTCCTTACACTCTTTACACTCTCCTTACACTCTTTACACTCTCCTTACACTCCTTACACTCACCTTACGCTTCCTCCTTACATCTCTCATGCTCCGCCAGGCTTCAGTTTGCCTGCCAGTCGATGGCAGAAGCCTAATCCAGACTCGGCAGGGTTAGCACCAGTTAGTTCCACGAAGCTAACCCTGCCATCTCTCCCCTGTTCTGCCATCCCATCTGCAGACTCACGTGAAGACTCACACCCAGAATCACGTGCATATTCTCACACAGACTCTTGCACACTCATGTGCAGACTCACGCAAACTCACGTCATAGCAGAGTCTCTCTGTGGGGCAGTCCAGACCGCCGATCCCCATGGCGCGCCGGTGAAGGATTGTAGGATTAAGGAGAAATCGCAGACACTTCATTACCAGCCGTTGACCCCAAGGGTCCTCCAGCCCTCTGTTAACCCCTCGCATGTGTGAATCCACCCAGGTGGTCCGGCTTCTTCCGAGCAGGATCGATAGCACTCGGAGACGTCATCGGGTTTAGAGACTTGTTGGGCTTTGCGGTGATGTTTGTACAAGGAGTGAGCTACTACTGTTCCACACTCCAGAGCCTTGGAGACTTGGACTTACACCGAGACTCCGACATTTCAGTATAAAACTCCAAATACCTACCGGCTGCTGTCTGTTCTCATACAGATCATGCAGCCCCATTTACCAACGACACTCAGAACATTGTAACATTCACTCTTATTCAACAAGTTGCTCTTCTTCAAAGTTATTTCCCTGCTATTTAGTACAATTGTTTTTTTCAATGTTCTATAGGTTTTTGGTGATTTTTTTTCCCCATTTTTTCCCCGCGTCAGCCGTGATGCTCAGGTTGCGCCGCACCGCTGAGGTCTGCGGTAGCGACTCAGTTCACCCAGCTGCCTTTGGTCTTTCTTGGGCACAGATGTAATTGCCCCCCTGCACAGGCGGGCTGGTGTGCAGGCGGTGAGGATGTAGGCTGTTCATTCTGTTGCACAGATCTCTTAAGATCCCACTTCCCTGTGACATCATAGGCCAAATTTAATCAGTCAGTCAGAGACTCGGAATAACGGGTGTAGAGGCAGCTTTTACTCTGCACGGCACCCACTTCTGAAACCTTGCTCTAAATCTTCCTAAAACCTTTGAAGGTATAGAGAGAGCACTTTGAACATTTTAGGAGACGAGGCACATCTGACAGCTGAAGCTCCTCCGCTCCTCACAGTCTTTGGCATCGCCGTCAGCGCGTCTCCCGCGCGTCTCCGCGTATGGCTACGTGAGTCCGGGGTGAGGATTAAAGGGGTCCTGCCGGCGAAAACCGGCACTGGCGGGACTCCCGCCGCGTTTCGTCTCGATCCCCTCATGAGCGCCCTCTGCAGGACGGGTGCGGGCGGGACGCCAGCAACGCGGGGAAGACAAGGACAGGAGCTCACGCATCATGAGCAGTGCAGCGAGGGAGGATCAGTACCCAGCTCTGCCTAAAGAGGGCGCTCTAGTAAAAACCTGCTAATGATATTGAAAAACACCACCACACAGTGGACATCCACCTTTACTTCCGGGTCGTCTCCACCCGCTCCATCCCCCCGCACCCCCACCTCCCCTTGCGCATCCATCTCTTACTCCACTGTCAGGAAGCCTCTGCTTGCTTCGCATTTCTACGTTTCCATCCAACCTCTCTTCTCTCCCTGTTACTTTTGTTCCCATTGCACGTGTGTGTGTGTATGTGTGTGTGTGTGTGCGTGTTCCATCTCCATCTCTCTACCCCTCTATTTTTACCCCAGATCCCTCTCTTTCTGTGGCTGGTTGTTGGCAGGAATAGACAAATACAGTAATAGCAGGAATATAGACAGTAGTACAGAACTCCACAAACATGGAAGTGAGGAAGTACAGGGGGATTCTGGGATGCAGGAATACAGTGACTCCATCACAACTCCTATAAACTTTAATAGGCACAGACACTAATTAACTTCTACCTCTCTCTCTCTCTCTCTCTCTCTCTCTCTCTCTCTCCCTCTCCCTCATAGTCTCTCACGTGTACACAAACAAGAGAGTGAAAGCACCCCATTAAAAACGGCAGCCCCTGTACTTACGTACACCGAGGGCGCTCAGAATAATGGGCTTCTTGCATTAGCCTGGAGTTCTCGGAGTGTGTTATGAAGGCTCAGACTGAATGAGGTCCTTCTCTGTAATGAGGTCAAAGCCACTAATGCACTCCCCAGCTGACAGGGGGATTTACATGTGCTAACCGAGACAGGAGACGGAGACAAACACACCCATAGAACAACCAGAAGTGAAGACAGCAGTCGCACAGAGATGTAGGTTTCTGTCATGCTCCATAAGAGTGTATTTTCTATGGGTGTAATTAAACTGATGTACATAATGCTCCTATCGTTCAAGGTCTTCTGACAGTGGTTATTTATATGAGCGTTTGTGTGTGTAAATGTGTTCGATTGAGTCATGTGACACGCCTGTAGCTTCCGCTCGTGTCCTTGTAGCATCTGAGTGGATGTTCCTGTGAACAGCCATCGTTATGCCGTCCACTTTTCACATTGCTCTGAAGTCCGTGTCTCACGTCCTCCGCCGGGGGCCCTGCGGCCAATTAGTAGAGGGAGGGAGACAGACGGGTGTCGTTCTGGCTCACCCTCCTGCCCTCGGCCAATCAGAGTGCCCGCAGCTCTCTGGCAAGAAGGACCACAGAGAGCACTGATGATCCCCACTCCCTCCCTCCCTCCCTCCTCTTCATCCTCTTCCTCTCTACACTTCTCTTTTAACTTCTCCAGAACAGTCTCACACTCAAAGAGACACAGCTGCGTATTAAGGGCCTGGAGGTTTGTGCATTTGTATGTTTGTGTGTGTCTGTGTGTGTGTAATTGGATTTCCTGGTGAGCTCAGGGGTCAAAAGTGTCTTTGCAGACGCGTTAGCGCTGGCGAGCAGAGGGCAGAAGACTTGACCCCACACTTGTCGGTTTCTCTGGGTGCCGTGAAGGGTTCTCGTAGACAGCCCGATCCTTTGAGGGCTTTACATATCGCTCGTTGTCATGAATACCAACGTATCATCACTGTGCCATCCACGGCAGGCTGCCCTCTCTGCTGTATTAATACTACTATTGCTATTAGGGAACTTCGGACTGTGTAAATAGGCCAGATGAGAACAGGTTATTCAGCTCTACTGATTCAGCTCTAGACTGGGAGAAGTGAGCGGTACTGTAGGGCATTTATCTGCACCAATTCATCTGTTCTTTACATGCATTGTTCTCCTGTCTGAGATGCTGTCGGAAGGGTGTGTGTGTGTGTGTGTGTGTGAGAGAGAGAGAGAGAGAGTGTGTGTGTGTGTGTGTATTGAAGTTCAGCGATGCTGTGTGATACCATAAGACAGAGTCAGGATTATGTGTGTTATTAGGTTCAGGCATGCTGCTCCAGAGATAATGTAATTGAGCTGTCAGTCAAAGGCAGGGGGCGTGTGCATTAGGTAAAACGTCAGGGATGCTCTCTGCATTTAGCTGAGTGGACTATAGCAGAACCAGAGGTGCTCATTATGGATAAGGAGAGAGATGCACTATGGGTTGGATCTACACTACACTCTTAACGAGCTTAAACATGTCTGTGCTTCTTGGCTCTTGGGTTCAATTACTACCCCACTGTGAAACATTTTGGACTTTGTTTCTACCTGAATAAATGAAAAATGATTTGTTATAATGTATTGATCTTGTGTTAGTGATAAAAATGACGTTTTCTCAGACCTGCATACTAATGCAATAAATATGTAGGTTGCTGTATAAAAACTATGCTGGATTACTACTGGTTGCTACTGGTTGCTCTGGTATTTGGAAAACCGCTTAATAAACAAGCATAACTTATGAGCGGTGACTGAATTAATTAAAAATTATTTCAACAGGTAGTATTTGAGGGTATCCGTGGTGACGGCTATGAGGGAGACATCGCTATCGACGACGTATCGGTCACCAAGGGGAAGTGCCAGCAAGACAAGCTTCCTGCTACAGGTAAGTAGAGCACCTGTATCACACCGACACCTGTATCACAACCACACCTGTATCGCACCCACACCTGTACCGCACCCACACCTGTACCAGACCCACACCTGTATCGCACCCACACCTGTACCGCACCCACACCTGTACCACACCCACACCTGTACCACACCCACAGGTCAGTTTGGCCCAAACACCCAAACACACAGGAAACACTGTGAGGGTTTATAAGAGAGGAAACAGGCAGAGTATGATAAGAGTATTTGGGAAGTATTAGGGGAGGTGTGTTTAAAACAGGGCTGATTAAGAAAAGCAGGGAGAAGGGGGAGAAAGAGAGAGAGAGAGAGGGAGAGAGAAAGATTGGAAGAGAAGGGAGGAGAGAGAGGGGGAGAGAACAGGGATAAAATGGCGAGCCAGCATTTTTCATTTTCCCTGCTGAGACCCACTGAGGAAGAAACTGGTTGAAGAAGGTCTGGTTGTGAGGGAGAGCCAGCCCTGTCAGTGGTGGCACAGAGAGCCCTGCTGGGCGGGAGGCTGTACAGGCAGCTGTTCCCCCAGCCTGAGCAGCTCGGACCCTGGGTGCTGTTGGCAGCTCTGGGTTCTGCTTCGCCCCAGGGAGGGACCCTGCATCTCAGCCAACGCCCAGCGGTCCTGCCGAGACCCACGCTTGGTTTGGGACGGGTGTCAAAACGGGTGTGGTGACAGGAGGGGGCTTGGGCCAGGCTTCTGAGAGAGAGAGAGAGAGAGAGAGAGAGAGAGAGAGAGAGAGAGAGAGAGAGAGAGAGAGAGAGAGAGAGAGAGAGAGACATAGATAGAGACAGAGAGAGTAAGTGATCATTAGGAGAGGCTTCACCTCTCAATCATCAGCTGATTGTTAGATAGTGTACAATGGAAATAATCCGACTGTGTCTTCACACGGGAACATTATTCCTCATTGTTCCCCTTTGCTGGACTCTCTAAAGCCCACTGGAGTGTTCACACGTGAGCAGCCATGTATCCCACAATCAGAGACACGTGTAGCAGCCACTGCTCGGAGAGTAGAGTGCGCCGATCTGTGGACCTGCTCAGCGCTCCATTATAATGCCGGGACTGAGTTAATATTTTGTCTCCGCGGAGACGAGCGTACCGAACGCAGCTTCTCTGCACTAAAGTCTTCGGAAGGGGATCCAGCACGCCTGTTGGACGCGGGTCTCACCCAACGGTGCTTCCTTTCGCTAGTCAGCCCAAGGTTCAGCGGAATTGACCCTGGCACGTTTGTGTTTGATTGCATGTGCTTGGGTTTATAGCACTACAGTCCCCAGCATACACCTGTTTTTTGTAGTTTTTTCTCCTCGCCCCAGTGGCTCCATACCAATCTCCTACCTGCTGACTGCCTCACCTCAGCAGGAAAGCAGTACTGCAGAACACCGCGTCACCCGTATCTCTGCCAAGGCTGCGATTGCCCTCTGTCTGCTCGGCACACAACCACCATTCCCAAAATGAACCGTTTCCTCATCAAAGAATGATGTTGGCATTACGGTACGTGATTAGCCTTCTACCTTTTCCCGTGTCAGGGGTCAAGGACGCCCCCGCCAGCTCCTTGCCAGCTCCCACGGCTCTGTGTGTTCTTATTAAAAAAAGTTAATTACAGCAAGGTTTGGATTTCCAAGGTTGCTTTCATTCCGTGGGTCCTGTTCAGGGTCTGAACAGCCATTCACCGAATGCCACAGCGTCCGGTCCAAAGCTATTTCAATTAAATTAGCCCGGGTAGATATCGGTCAGAACGTTGGTGTTTCCATTTGTGATGAAAATGAGTGTCGCAGTCCCCAGCAACAGCAGCACAAGCGTTCACATCCCTGATCGTGCATGGCCCACACGGAAGGAACATCCGGAAATTTCTGAAGGCCATTTGCACCACTCAGATTACGATTTCAGAGTCTTTTCGCTCAATTATCCTGTGGTGCAGGGTTTGTATTATCCAGTCTTTACACCTCTAATATTGTCACAGTCCGATTGGGACCTCTACGGTTGTGAATTGTAAAATTAGATTGAGTCTCGTGTGTGAATTGTGGTGTTGGCGTCCTGGATTAAAGTTAACCAGTTAACCAATTATGTCTGAGGTGAATAGAGGTTCTCAATGCATTTACAACCTAACCATGGCAAGGAAATTCACAACCAACCAGTGCACAGAAACCAAACTTATTGTCAAAATAAAGTGCATTTGTGGCCATAAGACCATAAAGTCATCCGTTCCATAATGATGAGAGGAGGAGACAGTGTCTGTGGCTCTGGGAGGGTGAGTCTCTAGGAGGGTGAGTCTCTAGGAGAGTGAGTCTCTGGGAGGGTGAGTCTCTGGGAGGGTGAGTGTGTGGGAGGGTGAGTGTGTGGGAGGGTGAGTCTCTAGGAGGGTGAGTCTGTGGGAGGGTGAGTCTATGGGAGGGTGAGTCTGTGGGAGGGTGAGTCTGTGGGAGGGTGAGTCTCTAGGAGGGTGAGTCTCTAGGAGGGTGAGTCTCTGGGAGGGTGAGTCTGTGGGAGGGTGAGTCTCTAGGAGGGTGAGTCTCTAGGAGGGTGAGTCTGTGGGTGACTCCCAGCACACCTCCTCCCTCGATGCTCCCCACACTGACGTTAATGACATGGCATATTCAGACATGTCCGTATGGCTCTATGACTATATCTGGCTCTCAGTATGAAAAAAAAATTAATTTCATGATACGTCTGGAATAGCAGATATTTATATATATATATTTCATGCTTGTATTGTCAGTTAATGTTCTGGGTGCTGTCAGCGTATCTCTAGGGACTCGGCTATGAAATGACTCTGTTTGGTTCTCCCAGTGATGTAGGTATTAGTCTGTGTGAGCATTCACAGATTGCATGTACATCCATGTTAGGCAGCATTAGTTAACGTGGAAACCTTTCGTGTAAATACCTGATGGCAGACATTGTCATTGCGGTGCGCCTTTACATGAATGTATATAAGTTGACAAATTTCTTGTAGTTTTTGCATTATGTGAGCTAAAGAAATAAAGGTGAAAGCAGCATCACTGAAAACCCAGCAGACGACGCCCCTGAACCCCGAACCCCCTCGTAAGCGAAGAAAAACAACCACACATCAAAGCAAAGGTAGCTTGTGATGTCCTGCAGAAAAAAATACTTTGCCCAATATTCCACTGAAAGCAGAGGAAGTATTGGAATTTGTTTTATTACTATCTTCAGTGAGTCAGAGATTCACAGATAAAAGACAAAATATCTTGCATGACAAAACAATCAGCAGAAACTGACATTATATGTATATATACATACTTACATTTAAGAGTGATAAGAGCAATATGTATGTATGTCGTTTCTTGACTCCCTGATTTACAAAAGCTAAAGTCCATGAAGACGTCTCACTCTGTGGCCTCTGCTACAGCATCAGTCGATGAGAAAAACACAGAGCAGGACATGACTGCCTCTCGCAGTGACCCAGATATTGACATATCTGAAAGATGTGATGATAACGCCAGGGATGTGTCAATCACACAATGCCTCACAGTCATCTACTCCCGCGAAATAAAGAATAATCTTCACACGGCGCTGCTTAGGGTTGCTCCACAGATCCAAACAAATACCACGCTGAATGCCTCTGAAGGACAGACGCTGGAATCACTGCGATAGATTGTTCTGTAGTTGTTAAAAACAGGGGCAGACGCAGTCTGGGGCTGATAATGGCACATTTGGCTGTGTTGGAATGGTTTTTTTTTAAAACAATCAAGGCAAAGAGAGCCTAGCGTAATACCATCCACCACACCCAGGCTACCACCCACAGATGATCTTTACTCAGGCCTGCTAGTGCACAACTACCCTGCAGCTACTCACATACCACACCCCTGATGCACCCCACAGCCCCAGCCACACCCACATCTCACTCCAGCCACACCCACACTTCATCCCTAGCCACACCCATCACTCACCTCGAGCCACACCCATCCTCACTCCAGCCACACCCACCCCACACCCCCAGCCACTCCCATCCCTAACAGGGTATCAGGGCTACAGCTGAGAGAGTAGAACGCTTGAGTTTGTCACAGATAACTATGGAGCTGTTGTGAGCCCTTCCAGACTGGAAGAGTCACACCGTTCCAAGGTCTTTCGTTCTTAGAACCCCTACACTGAGCCTCTGCACCGACGTAGCTGCATTGGTATCGGATGTTAACAACAGCCATCATTTTTAATTTAAAGCTGGCACATCAGTGATCCTTCATTTTTACTTGAAGATCCATTACTTTGACATTGTTTTGATATTGCTTTGACATTACCATCCACACTTCTGTCCAAAGGTACCTTAGCTAAGCTTGCATGACCCAGTAGTCCAATATGACCTGACATTTTAATTCTGTCTCAATGTTAGCCAGCAGTTAACGTTAGCTGTACAGCTACAAGGACCTCTCACAATTACAGTTGTGAATTGCTTTACATTAGAAGGGAACCATGAAATTCCACATCGATAATTATCTGACTACACGGTCGCTAACAAACCACCAACATCATTTACTTGTCCAGTAATAAAAAGCCAACTCAGCATCCGTCCCGAATCCCTTCACGTCATGGATCTGTCGCTAGCTCGGAAACACAGCGCTTACTCTGGCCTGAGCTCAGGTGCCGCTGCGTTTCCTTTTAGCTCACCAGCTCTTTTCAGATCTCCGTTTCTTTGCTGTGACGAAGTGTAGAAGATGACCTGGCCAGCTGTTCCAGCATGTCTCCATATGAAAGTCTCTCCTCTTCAGTTCGCTAACTTTCAGCTCAGTACAGGTTAGCGCTGTGAGCCACGCCCCCCGGTGACATCACTCACGTAACCGGCACGTCGAGCCAAACCTTTGAGTCTCTTCATGTGACATTAATATGTAAAAACATGTAATGTACTCCGAAAACCCCCAGACAATCTGGGCCTATAGCTCTGACTTATGGATGAATATTTCAGGTTTTACAGGGTGATTCTGAGCAGCAGAAGGACACTATATTAAAGCAGATTTTTTTTCCTGTTAACTCACTGTGACTTATTTCAGTTTTATCAAAGCAATCTTATGCAGCGCAGCTTATAAAGGCCGAGCCGTTCTGTGAAGGTATTCGCAACACCTGTTTAAACGTTCACATATTTGTTTTAGATAAAAACAATATGTTTAAATATTGTTAACACGTGTGGTGAGTACACATGTCGATAGAGACCAGAGATATAAGAAAATGTAATAGCGACACACGTAATCAGGCGGGAAGCGTAAAGGGACGTGTGCGATTCCCACTGAAAACTGAAAAGAAAGACAGAAAGGAATCAGAACAAAAATCATAACAGCCCTTTGATGTAAACCACATCGCTGTTGCCAAGATAATCTAAAAGTCTGTGTTTGGCAGCTGAGGCTGATCTCATTTGTGTGTGTTGCCTGGTAATAAGAGAACCCTCTCTACTGAGCAGATATCCTCCGGTCTCCAAAAGCTGTTCGACATCCCACTTGCCAATGTCATACTGCAGAGCAAGATAAGGAAACAAGGTCTGGGGCTCATCAGGGTCCTCACTTCTGTACATACAAAAGAGAATATACAGCACTCAATGATGGAGATTTCATTTTACGTTTGGGAGGATGATAAACAAAAAAAACTTTTTGAGAGCATTTCTAGGATGTGTTGCCAGAAATAGAGGCAACCCTCAATACTACTGTATATGGGACAATTTATTGGTAAAAAACTTAAGGGTGAACTTAATAGTAAATGAATTTAATAGAAAATGTGTTCCTTATCAGTAACCAAAAGAGCCAATTATCCTGTATCATAAATACACATCTGGCATATATAAAGGACCAAGCCGCTTGAAAATGTGTGGAAAATTCCATGCATTATGATTTTTATTGTGGCTGTCCTGCCTCTTCTCGATCTCCCAGATTTCCCAGATCACACAGATTTCCCAGATCACACAGATCACCCCGATCTTCCATGTTGATCGTATTCAGTGCTTGAGTAACATGACTGCTGCAGTTATCACATTAGCAAGTAGTTACTCGGTTATACGTATTTCAACCAGACTGTGTTTTGTTCTCTCTCTCTCTTTCTCTCTATCTCTTTCTCTCTCTCTCTCCCTCTCTCATTCTCTCATTTTTTCAATTTGATGTAGAAAAAATGTCAGAGGAGGGGCTGTCAGAAAATCGAGCATAGACGTATGACTCACCTGGAGTGAGAGAATGAGGTTTTATTCACCGCATTTAAGCACAAAACTCGAGGGTTTGTTGTGGATATACTTGCCTATAACTCAATGATGGAAACAGCCGTGGGTAAAGGTATAAACCGCTTAAAACGTAATATATTTATCGGACTCCAAATTAAAATGACATGTGTTAGAAATAGCCGATTCTGTTGCATATCGCAGCAGAAGTCGTGAGAATTTACATAACCAACTTACTAAAGATCCTTAATACTGAAGCAGGCTGATTTCTCAGAGGTTTGCCAGTCAGCAAGTCTAATGGTTTAAACTAGTACGTGTGTGCAGCAAATTGGAGACTCTGCAGGGAACTGGTATCGGCAGTCTATTGAACTATATCTGGGTCCTCTCTCTAGTTAGTGAGTTCTTAAGCATTTACATTATATAAAGCTATCTGAAGAGTTGAGCTTCACACAGGTTTGAGGTAACAGGGTTTATCCACAGTACAAGCCAATTACTTACACATTCCTATTGGTTAGGTATTGCAATGAGGCAACAAACATTTTATATAACAGAAATGCAGCATACAGAATACTACCTGAATATTCCCTAACAACGAGAAAGAGAGAGTGAGAAAGAGAGTGTGAGAAAGAGTAATAGAGAGAGAGAATGAGACAGAGAAATGAGCAGGAAGAGACAGCAAGGCCCAGGGAGAATTTTCTACAAACCTCACTCCTCTGTTCGACCTCCCCAAACCCAGTCTTACCAGATTTACCACCACTGACCAATCAGAAGTAACCACATACTGGCTTCCTCTACTACAGGAAACACAGAAGCTCACAGCTGGAGGTAGGACTCCGATGTACAATTCTGAATAACTACTGACCATTTGTGGTAGTGCAGGGCCAAAGTGACCACTGTCATATTATCACCCTGATCTCTTTGAGAGACCACAGGTGTTTGTAGTGATATCGGTGGGTGAACAAGGCTTTTACACACCAGAATCTGGCCTACACAGCTATGTGTATGCAACCCTTTGGGCTATCCTCCGAGAAGTTTGAATCGATCAAAAAAGTTTGGGATGAAAGCTTTGCCAAAGGCTCAAAAAATCAGTGTTTACTGGATCAATTGGAAAAGGGAGATGGGAATATACAGAAGCTTGTTTGTGTGTTACACACACACACACACACACACACACACATGGAGAAGGCAGTGATGGAGGTCGCTGCAGACTCCTTAGTCAGAGACTTTAAAAACAAAGATGAAATCAGCCATAATTGTCTCTTAGAACTGCAACTGTAGCATCTGTATGATTTACATAACTGGAGCGATAGACACTTGACTTGTTTTATGCAGCCTGGGTCTAATATTTATGCTAGAAGATCTGTTCTTTGTTCAGGTTTCAGAAGGTGAAAACGTTGGTGACTACTGCCCTAAACAGAGGTTTATATACATTCCACACACCAATATGGCAGCCATGATATATCTACCTACCCTCCCCTTCCAATTTGTGGCCATATCGTTTTTCACTCTTCACATCTTCCAGTAGACATCTGGGGGCAGGGCCTGGTACAGTTGCTAAATGGTACATTTATGGTAAATGTCAACATTTCACAGTAAAAATACAGCAGGGTGAGACCATCATGCCCTCTGAAGATCACTAAGAACATTAAAGAGGATCTTAAAGTCAGTTCTGACCGAAAATGTTGCATTTGTACGACTTTAATGACTTATGAAAGTCCAAAACCTGTTGTTATGTGTGGTGTCCTTAAGGACATTGAGAACTGTGCTGTGTGGACCAGGCCTTATTGAAACAGCTGAACACGAGTGTTTGTGGTCGAGCAAAGGGTGCAGTGGTAGTAACAATTCCCTTTTATTGCTGTAAGCCGAACTCCCCGTCGCCTGTAGTTACTGCGTCCATAAACTCATACTTAACGTGGCCTTTAGCTGTACGTTTCTTCATGGGACTTTACTGTGCTACGTTTGCAAGCCCGTTAATGACATCTTCCTCACGTCTTCAACCCAGCAGCAGTTAAAAGAGGAGCAGGATTTGTGAGCTGCACGTGTCATTCCCAAATGTCGCCTCCACAAATCTCCGAAAGCCTCGACACCATCCTGTGCTGGGGGAACCGCAGAAACTACCACTACCATACCTTCCCTAAGATGCACCATCACCTGCACCATCACCTGCACCATCACCCGCACCATCACCCCCACCATCACCCGCACCATCACCCGCACCATCACCCCCACCATCACCTGCACCATCACCTGCACCATCACCCGCACCATCACCCCCACCATCACCCACACCATCACCCCCACCATCACCTGCACCATCACCTGTGCAGTGCTAAGTACAGCGCACACACTCACACACAGCTGACCCACACAGTGATAGCAGGTCTCAATGCTGACACTCCTGACCCAAACACCAACAGCTGGTCTCAGCGGTGACATACCTGACCCACACACTGGTAGCTGGACTCTGCTGGCACTTCTGACCCACTGGGTAGCAGAGAGATCTGCAGCCTGCAGTTGGGAAAACACATTGCTGTTCCTGCAGGAGTAAGAGGGCAAATTAATGATTCAGATCAATCATTTGGAAGGGTCACTCAGTCATATAGCATATAGCATTCTCCAGAGGTCTGTGTGTGTGTGTTTGTACATGCACTAGAATAGTGGGGATGTCCTGTGCATTTGTGGGAATGTGTGTGTGAGTGTGTGTGTTTGTGTGTGTGTGTTTGTGTGTGTATGTGTGTGCATGTGTGTGTATGTGAGTGTGTGTGTATGTATGTATGTGAGTGTGTGTGTGTGTGTCCTTCGATCTCTTTCCCATGAGGTTGCACTATATTCTCTCACAGGATATGTAGACCGAGTTCACACATTCATTAAGTCCAGAAGACAAATCACCTGCTGCTTCTTTCTCCTCTCCTCCCCTCCCCTCTCCTCCCCTCCCCTCTCATCTCCTCCCCCCCTCCCCTCCCCTCTCCCTCCCTCTCATCTCTCCTCCCCTCCTCTCCTCTCTCATCTCTCCCCCTTTTCTTGTTCCCTCTCCTCTACCCTCATTCATCTTTTCCTCCATTTCTCAGTTATGCTTTCTCTGTGTCCTCCTCTCTGAGTCCCCCATCCCTCCACACACACACACACACACACACACACACACACACGTCCTTACGAACAGTTTTGCAGGAGGAGTCACTCATGGGTGCTGAGGTCCTGAAGACTCATTGTACACAGTTCGGTTGAGCAGATCCAGTGGATTCTCTCTGCGTTTGGAGAGGTGGGGAGAGTATAGAGACAAGATGATTTTATGCAAACTGACCCCATCCTTGCTGTATACTTAAACTTCGTCTTAAATTTAGAAAAAATACCAACACAGGTGCAGGCGCGTGCACACACACACACTCTTGTAATTAGATGAAACATCCCTCTGTTAGAGAATGCTTGAATCACACACCCACTTTCCAAACTTGCTTCCTCCTTCAAAGGTCTTTGAGATGTTAGAACAGAAGCCATGAAGTGACCTCAGCTGCACTTTACTGGAGCGGAAGAACAGGGAGCTTGATTACAAAGCCATTGATTTACTGCCAGTCCCTCCAACCCCCCTGGCATAAACGATATTGATCCTTTAAATATATAGCTACTCTTTATGTATTAAACCTATTTTGTTGGCAGCTTGCATGTATAATCTGTTCTTTGTTAGAGTGTGTGTGTGTGTGTGTGTGCCTTTGTGAGGGACAGCGAGATTGAGAGAGAGAGTTAGGAAGTGTCTTTGTAAGTGTGTATACAGTGTAATCTCTAATTTGTATTACCTAACAACCACAGCACATCCCAGCAAACGCCGTGTGTTTCTGTGGAACCCTGGATGAAATATGGTTTGTAAATAACAGTACAAACACTGTATGTTGGTTTGCTCTTCATTTGTCTTGCATGACATGCGCAGCCTCAAACATTAAGGGAAGCCATTACTCATCATTACTCCTGAAATCCAATGGCTTTTAATTGGTCTGCGAGTATCCCCTCCTGCCCTTAAGCTAATAGTTAGCGCTGCTCACAGCCTGTAATTTATCAGCGTGTTCCCCACGCACGCCTGCACCGTGATGACACCAACCGCAAACCATCATTTACAGCAATTATCTTCAAAGCCCCCGATGGCCATCGCCGGCTCCTCGGGGTTATGACACCCCGGCCACAGTCGTAAAAGATCTATTTCTGCACATCCCATGTGTTATGTGATGCAAAATCACTCTTTTCTCTCCCTCTCTCTTTGTGAAGAGATTAGAAAATAAGCTTCAAAGTCTGAAGCTTCATTACTGCACAGCTAAGAGATGTTTTATTTATTTGATTTATTTATCTTTCCCTCTTAGCCACTTAAATAATAGATTGCCATGTGGAATACTGCTCTCGGCAAAGGGGTCGGAGGAAATTATGATGTGGGATTGTGCGTGTGTGTTGTGGTGGTGTACAGATGTAGGGAAAGTACCGGTCCAGATGCTCATGCACACAGAACCCCACAGTGGGGGTGGAAAGATGTGTGTTGGGTTGGTGTGGGGTGGAGCATAGTAGGTTAGCATGGGGTGCGGTGTTTTTGGGCATGGTGGGGTTTGGATGCTCGATGGAGTGTGATGTGGTGGGATTGGGGTTGTGTTGAGGTGGAGTGGGTTTGGGTGGTGTGGTGTGATGAGGTGGGGTGTAGAGGAGTGGGGCAGGGTGGGGTGTGTGGGGTAGGGTGGGGTGTGTGGAGGTGTGGGGTGTGTGGAGGTCTGTGGAGGTGTGGGGCAGGGTGGGGTGTGTGGAGGTGTGGGGCAGGGTGGGGTGTGTGGAGGTGTGGGGCAGGGTGGGGTGTGTGGAGGTGTGGGGTAGGGTGGGGTGTGTGGAGGTGTGGGGTAGGGTGGGGTGTGTGGAGGTGTGGGGTAGGGTGAGGTATGTGGAGGTGTGGGGCAGGGTGGGGTGTGTGGAGGTGTGGGGTAGGGTGGGGTGTGTGGAGGTGTGGGGCAGGGTGGGGTGTGTGGAGGTGTGGATGTAGGGTAGGATGGGGTGAATCACGCTGTTGAGCACCATCTTATGTAATTTCAGTTTGCGAGGTGAGTGAGATACGGTACTAGAGTGTGCGGAAGTGCCTGAAATATTCATTTAAATATTATGTTATGTAATAATTAACTATTAATATTATACCTTAGAGCTGCACTTTCATAGAATTTGTATATTCTAATTGCATTTTAAACACCATAATAAATGTACCTGTTCTACTGTATTTGTAATTAATAAACAAATGGGTTTATTATCATGTCAATTGATAATGTGTAATTAGATATATAAATCATGTTTGCCAAAGCAAAACAAAACCAGTAATCTGGGTAAAGCTTTGCTAAGTGTGCAAGTTGATCATAACTAAGAACAATGTGGAGGTCACAGACTATTAAGAGCCATCACACAGTTATCCATCTTCACACTGAGCCCTAGGGTTGGGGTTGGGGTTGGCCAGGCTTAAAAAGAAGGCCTAGTTTGTCAACAATAACAGAACCCCCCACCCCCACCCCACCCCCGTTCTGACACCAGGAGCACTCATTGGCTGAGCTCAGAGCGCAAGCCTCTCATTGGCTAAGACCAAAGGAAGCAAGGCCTCACCACATGGTCGTACGGGCAGCTGTGCAGCAGAACGTGTTTGTAAAGCGAGTCCTGTGTGTTTGTGTTGCAGACGTGCTTGCCGGATCAGCCCGGAGCCTCCAGCCTGCAGGCCGGAGTGAAGCCCTCCTCAGCTCTCTGTGCCTCTGCGTGCTGCTTCTCTCCAGATGATGGTAGACGTTCTCGCATTCCCCGCCACGCTGCCTGCCTCTGGCAGCACTAACCAGCACTGCCCAGACGCCCGACACCCACCCCACTACCCCCCACTACACCCCCCACACACACACACACCGCCACTCTCACTGTTTCCTTTTCTCTTTTGCCTGTTCATATTCTACCCCGCTATCACTGGTCACCCTGCCCGCCCGGATCTTTTATCATCCTCAGCACTCTTACGTTCCCCATCGCCTCTGCACAGTAACCTTTGTTTCTGTCTTCTGTTCAAATTTAGCTTGTTGGAAACAGTGTGGCTTCTGTGACCTGCAAAATGGCACCTTAACCGAAACCTTTTCCTCTGTACATGCTAAACTCACCCATAATTAATATTTGCACCACATCAGTATATTTCTATATTTGTTTTCCAACACCACCCCCCCATCCCCAATTACTATGTTGCTGACACACCAAAGTGTCAACTATGCTACCAAAGATGAAGGCGGAGCTTTGGACAAAGATAAGGGCGGAGCCTACAAAAGCAACTTATCGCCCCCTGTAGACTGACACTGCACAAAACATGAATAGTCCTGTGATGGCTGAGCTGAGCGCAAGGCCAAGAGTGGCAACAGAATTCAGGACGAACGGGACGAACGGGACGGACGGGACGGACGAGGGACATGGGGCGGACCTCGCGTCTGACTCACGGCCAGCAGTGAGAAGTTCTGACCACCCAAATGGGATCGGACCTGTACATTTACGTGTATATGATAAATGTCATAAATATCAAAGGAACACAGATGGACAGCAACTTTTTGAACTATAATGACGTTGAACTAAAGAAGCACAAATTTATATGCTTTTTGTAATACTTTTGGTTTCTCACTGTGTAGTGTTTTCTTCATCTACGAGATTCCTGTACGCTTTGTCACTTGGCTTTGTGAGAAACAAGGGTTCCTGTCTTGCTGCTAATATATCGGTTTAGTGGAAAGGTGCTTGGACTTTGTATGAGTGGGTGGCCTGCCATTCACCTAGCGTCTCCAAGATCTGTAAACAATCACAAACGGTACACCCCAGAGCTGTGTGAACAGTGTGAATGACTGTACATCCTACCTACTTCTTCAACCACATGGCATTTCGGCTCATTAAAGGTAATTGGAACTGACATCGTTTCAAAAACGAAGGAGACCCATAAGGACTCAGAGCTGGAAATCTGCTTTTCACTGCAGAGTGTCCTTTGGGATAGACCTGATCCCTTGATCCTGTGGTGGAGAGATCGGTGGATTTATTGGAGAGGACCCAAGACTTGAAAGTGTACCCAAGTTTTTTTTGTGGGGAGCTGATTGTGAATGTCACATACAGACTTTGTACGTCATGAGCAGTGGGATGGACGTATTTAAAATGAAGTCGATCACGTCTTAAAAGTGGACCACACTGACAGGACTAATGAAGAAGGAGAAGTGTATTCTGGCACATATTGACCAAGCAAAACACCATCTTTGAGTTAAATGTCTTCAATAACGAATAGAAAGCACTGACATTTCATTTAAAGCAATATGGTATAATATTGATTTAAAGCATTCTGCAGTTTAGCACATGTTTAGTTACCAACAGAGTTTATCGTTTGACTAAAGTGTATCACAAGCTTATTTAGACAACAGCTCACAGTTTCAGCCATGAGAAACTTTCATGTGAGCCATGTATTCTGAAATGTCTAACTGTTAGGACCAAGCGCCCAGAGGGTGTATCAGGGCTCTCTGTTAGGTCCTCTGTGGAACAGGTGGTGTTCATCACATGATCCATCTAAATACCGTAAACGCTGACTTTTGCAGAGAGTAAGGAGCACAAACACAGAATTTGGATTCCACAGGAAACGGAAGAAACCATGTGTGCCTCTGTTGGAGTCTCCACATGATGGGTGAACTGGTCATTTTAAAGTTAGATGTTGTCACAAAAATTTGCTTTGACCCAGTATTGTAGTCAGCCTCTGTTGTCCTCGTCCGACGTGCAACCTTTCACCCCCAGGCTGTAGACTTTGACCCATGAGACTTTGACCTTCCCTGGTCCCTGCTTGTAAAATTTGCTTGCATTCAATTAACCACTTCATATCTATCTTACGATGCAATATTGCTTGTGTCTGCTAGCGTCGGTGATCAGTGTTGACTCCTGTCTTGGATCATTGTGCAGGTCCATAGCAGGAGAAGAGTCCTGTGGACCACCATGTTGCCTCTGGTCCAGAGGGCTGTACATGTGTCTGCCCTCAGCCTCATCAGCGCTACGTGCTAACGTCATCGCTAACTCTGCATTTGCCGTCACTATAGCACATGTAATCACCATTTATCATAATCAAAGTTAGACACCAAAAGACTTCCAGAACGCAATAGTGGGGCTGAGGAGAGGAATACAGTGTAACAACAGTTTGTTCAGGTTACAGCTGAATACTGTATTTGTTCTTATATGGTATTATATTCAGTTCTACATTCACTTTTCTTGTCAGTATCACTATTAGTGTTCACCTTGTTCATTTTGTCCTACATGTCATTGATTGCTTCTTGTGGACAATAAATAACAAAATTCCTGTACCCAGCAACACCCACACATTCATAGCCATTGTTATATTTCAGTAGGTGCTAACGCTGGTGATGACTTAAGATGAACTGTGTTCACTTGTGTGCAGGTAAAGTGTTAAATTAATAAATCCTGATGATCCTACAATATCTTACATACATCATAGTTAGGTAAATTCATACCATATATCTGTCCATTAATTCAGTATTGTGATAAGGGTCTATGTGCATTTAAGAGTCACTGAACAATGTATGCTCCCCAAGAATGTGTAGTGTCTCTGGAATTTGCCTCAGTGAGTGTGTGTGTGTGTTAGAAAGAAAGAGAGCACAATGGATTAGCTTCCCTAGTGCTGAATTCAAATGATGGTTATGGAAATGTCTGTGACCCAGTGTCGTAGGTGTGGGTGAGTTAGTGGATGGGAGTGCAGTGTGTAGGAAAACAGTGTCTCATACCCTTGGTGTTCTCAGATAATGGCATTAACCTCACATTCTGCCCTGTTTCTCGCACCGCTCCACCCTTCCTCCACCTTCCGCACTGACGGAGCGTGTCTCATTGCTGTAGCACCAGTGCAAGCTGAGGTCAGTTGCTTAGTCAGATGAACTGTCCTAAATGGCCATTAGATGAAGTACAGAGAATGAGCTGGGGTATGTAAATGAAACCATGTTCTTATCTCCACATCCCCACACCTTATCCCCACCTCACCCCCACCTCACCCACACACACACACGCACTAACATAGTCCATGCATAACCATATCCACCAACACAGCAAACCTGGCCAACAACCTTCAAATGATGGTCTCAGTTATTTCTATTATTATTATTAAGTCGTGAGACAGCGCACGGGTTTCTCTAAAGCACCACGGTATCAGGACGGACTTTGAAATCATAAAAAAAAACAGTGCCCAAATGATTGCAGCCACGTTACATAATAATGGAGTCCCTACTTTTCCACAGCTGTAAAATTCACTATGCATGTGATATGCACTCCATGATTCTAGTCCTAACACCAATCATTTCCTTTGATCAATAATTATGTTGTTGATTCATTTGTGGGCATTTAATCAGGACTGTGTGGCATGAACTCTGGCATTCTGACTGTTGTGATTATCCGTGCCATCAGCCATGACTGGGTCTGACATGTTCATGAGGCACATCTCCCAATAAAGAACTTTCGACGAACAATGAATCAGTTGTACTTCAAAGCATCTGTTGCACAATGTCCATGTCAACGTGCTTCTCTGTTTGGAAGGCAAATTGTCAAAATGCGATACCTGGGTTGGTATTTCTTGCTTTCATCACATCCTGGCGAAGAGACGTTTCTTCCAGGTGTCCTGCCTGAAGCAGCCATGTGTCATCACCCTACGCATGAATTACAATTACATGCAAATGAAATATGTTAAAACTGGTTTTAAATTAACACCCATAGGTCAGCGCTCTCTCGCTGCTCTTGGTGTGGCGCTGCGCTGCGCTGCGTGTTCGTGGTTCATGACACTGGTGTTCGTGCGGCTTTAGTGCAGAACCCCAGACAGTCAGATCAGTGGAATCATCTCCTCTTTCCTCCAAACGCTTGTTGAAAACACTAACATGGCTGATCCATGTCACCTTAAATCATATTGGTCAGGCTGTGTGTTGTGTGCAAAGACTGCAGAGAGGCGTGATGCTCTTTGATGTTTGATTTGATTGTTTGTTTGTTTACTTTCCCCCCCACCCCCCCAACCCACAATGTACCGGCGCACAAGTAGAAAGCTTGTGGTGCTGGATGTTATATATTCTCTGTCATGTAATGAAATATTTTAGAGGAAAAGTATATTTGAAATATGACTCCAAAATATAAATAAATAATCATGAAAAAACAGCTCCTCTTTGTCATTCTTTACTGTAAGGCTGGGGATCCGGTAAGGCTGGGCATCCTGTAAGTCTGGGGATCCTGTAAGGCTGGTTATCCTGTAAGGCTGGGGATCCTGTAAGGCTGGTTATCCTGTAAGGCTGGTTAACCTGTAAGGCTGGGGATCCTGTAAGGCTGGTTAACCTGTAAGGCTGGGGATCCTGTAAGGCTGGTTATCCTGTAAGGATGGGGATCCTGTAAGGCTGGGGATCCTGTATGGCCAGGAGATTCTGTAAGGCTGGGGATCCTGTAAGGCTGGGGATCCTGTAAGGCTGGGGATCCTGTATGGCCGGGGTAAGTTAAGGCCGTAACTTGATACTCTGCAACAGAAGTGAAGTGCAGTGTTTCCACAGGCTAAAGCTCCTTTTAAAACACGAATTCGAAGTAAAGCTGGTGACACAGGAGACCTGAGAGTCACACTGCATCTGCTAATGCCTCATTCACACTCTATCCTGAGATGATTAACACCGACTTTGGAAACTAGTTCCGGTTCCAGCAATTAGAGCAAGATCGTTATTGAAATTGCTGCTTTGGCGTGTGTGCACTGCGCAGTCTTGCGTGCCATGACAGGCCTGTGGATTTGCAAGACTGTCTCTGCCCACCAGGCAGCTAGAGTTTAACACCACGGGCTTTTTCTAAACAAACAGCAGAGCTGTCCTATGCGATACGGGCCAGGATCTGTGGAGGCTCACATCCTGCTGTCGTCCCCATCCTAGATCTAGTTGAACCTCGTTGCAGGACTCCAGATGTTTGATGTCGTCCTGCTCTCTGAGCTTCTACTTTAGACTTCGGTCTGTTCCTCTAATGTTTCAGCGTTGCTGTGTGGGTCGGACATTCACTTCTCATTAAGGAAGTCATTAATAAACAAGTCGACCAGGGCCAATCAAAACAAGCCGGAGATCTCCCGAGCAAGTCACGTGATTGAGTGCTTTGGTCAACAAACATGATTTACGGTTTGGAAAAAGGCTTTGACACCGTCGTCCCTGAGCTAAGCTGATTACCTTCACACTAGGTCAATCGCAACCTGGCACTCTAACTAGGTTTTTGCAAAGCCTTGACAAATCCCCTTTGCCATTTACCATCTGATGCTTCTCCGTGATCAAATGTGTAGAATCACCATCACAGGCATATTTAATGAATGCCAGTCGTTTAACACGAACGAAAGTGACGGCTACACAGCCGCCTACGGGTCATTACACCGTGAGACAGTTTTTGTTGTGCTGGACTCTGAAACTGAAGTGGAATCTGTCAGCTTGGGCATGTGAGCCTGAGTCAGGTGAGCAGTTAAAGGTCGAACAGAAGGTTTAGCGTCATGCCTGGTTCTGATGGGTCCCAACATATGGACCCATAGAAAAGCCAGTAAGTCATCATGAAACTGAAAAATCAGAATGAATTTATATTAATTCCACAATTCTGATGTGTACGAAAGATTTTCTCTTTCTTTCTTTAAACCTCATATTCAGTGGTTTATCACAACAACCTTCTTGCTTATATATGTGATGAGACTCCTGAATGTGTTAGTACGAGTTGATGTGATTTTGTCCTGTTTTTCTGAAGTTTCAGAGCAATCTGGTCTGATGCAATACTGAGATTTGCTGGGACTTTGCTCAGTAATTGGGTAGGAAAGACCGCAAAGCATCAGCATCGAAAAGAAGACAGGCTTCTCTCCCAGGGGGTTATGGGATGTCTCACGGCCCACCCTCTACATCAGAGAAAGCTTGTGTGTGAAACATTAGCTCCTGGGCTTCTTTAAGGTCCCACCTCTCAGTGATCTCTTCCTCATGGTTCAGCCATTGTCTCTGCCATCTCCCGACGTCACCTCCCTGCTCTTAACTCCGGCATGTCTGAGCGAAATGGGAGCCAGTAGGAGGCGACGTTCTGATGGACACCCAGCCTCTGTTAATAGCCTTAAATGGAGAGCTGGCCTTGTGGGCAACGCCCACTCAGATACGGCTGTAATTATGGTTCTAGCGTTCTGCTCGGCTGACTTGTGACTGAAAACTTTAATTAATGATTTATCTTCGGGCTCTGTCGCTATACTCTCAGAAAACTGTCAAGAACACAATGGCTGTTTCGGCTGTGATATTTTTGAGGTCTGGTTATTGTCATGCCTGATCACACCACCATCTGTCTATCGGAATTGTCCAGGCTGGGCTACTGTGAGAGATGTACACATGACAATAATTTACTGCATGTCAACCCTATTATAAACATGTTTTTTGAGAGCACAGTGTATCAGACTTGGCAGTGAAATTGCACTCTTGCTAACTAATCATGACTATCAGTCTCTGTTGGTGATTTTTGATGGCTGTTGTTGTTAGTAGGCGATCAGTGAGTCCCTGCTTATTACCTGCCTGCCAGTGTATCGTATTCTTTTGTGGAAAAAATGACAAACTGGGGAAAATTGCTGACATTACTTTGATTGCTAACATTTCCTTCTCTTCACTGAAAACTCACTGAATATCTTTTTAAACCAGTGAGTGCAACGTTGATTTCAATACCGTTTTTTGAAATCGATGCGAATAAACTCAATAACTGTTTCATCTTGCCTCAAAATGCAGGCTGTCCAATGAGCTGCAAGAACAAGCAGAAGTAGGCGGGCAAAGCGGTTACCTCAACACGTGACCACATGACTACATACACAACACTGCAGTTTAGTTCATCATAAAACTGTATTGTCTTTGCAGTTAGCTGTACAAAAAAGGTTTGTAGATCACAGAAACACTGGCAGTATTAATAATAATAATAATAAGTAAAAACATTTTCAGGGCCACATATGTGTACAGTTGGTTAGTGAAAACAGTGAAGTATAACATGATACTTGGTTAGTACAAACAATGAGGTGTGAACAGATATTTAATTCAGCAGAGGACAGTAGGTATTGCACCTATTGAATAGTAATTACTGTCCTGGAGACAGAGGGGGTGAGACGGCGGTGAGACGGGGGTGAGACAGGTTTGTCTGTTTGGTGTCTTCAGGCATTAGCAGTTCTGGGTGTGTGTGTGTATGTGTGCGTACATGTGCCTGCATGTGTGTGTGTGTGTGTGTGTGTGTGTGTGTGTGTGTGTGTGTGGAAGGGTGTAATAGAGGCTACAGCTCAGGGGAAGAAGCTGTTCTTCAGTCTATTAGTGTGTGTGTATTAGTGTGATAGTCCGGTATCTTTTACCTGATGAGATGGGGACAAACACTTCGTGACCTGGGTGGGTTGAGTCCTTGCTAGCTGTCTCTCTCCTTGCTAGCTCTCTCTCTCTCCTTGCTAGCTCTCTCTCTCTCCTTGCTAGCTCTCTCTCTCTTATGTAGACAGCTAACATAAACACTGTCCAGATGTGGGAGTTCTGTGCAGGTTCAACTATCTGGGCCAGGTGACCCACCTCAGCAGGTACTGCACCACACTGTGATCTGGTTGACCGTCTCTACCTTCTCCCCAATGGTGCGGTGTGGAGCAGATCGTGGTGGTTAATACAAGGTTGTCTCCCAGCTTATGGGTGGCCATTGTGTTGAAAGCTAAAACTGACAAATACTATCCTGGCGCATGTTTTTGTGGTGTGCCAGATGTGACAGGATTCTGTGAAGTGCAACTGAGATTGTATCCTCCATTGATCTGTTTCCCCGGTAGGCAAATTGGTGGCTGTCCAGATCAGTGAGGATGTTGGCTTTGATGTGAGATAGGACACACCTATCCATGCACTTCAGAATAATTGGTTTCAGGGCAACTGGACGACAGTCATCGCGACACCTGTGCGCTTGCGTCTTGCGTCTGCTTGGACTGCAGTCTTCTGCAGCGACAGGCTAATGTTAGCGAAGACTCCCGCTAGTCGGTCAGCCCTGCACCCTGTCTGGTCCTGCTGTTTTGGTGGCGTCGGCACTGTAGGCCAGGTACAGGTCCTGACAGGTACGGACACAGTGGGGTGTCATGGCCTGTTAGTGAGCTGCTAGTCTGTTAGGGCTTTAATGCCTCTCCACATGCTGTGGGATTGTTGTTTTCAAAACTGCCCTTGATGTGTAGCAGATATCTGCTCTTGGCTTTTTAAATCCCCCTCGTCAGATCTCCCCGGGCACTGTTGTAAGCCAGGCGGTGCCCTGATCTCAGGAAAGCACTCGTGCCATGGTTTTGTGATCTGGGAACATCTTGATGGTATTGGTGATGATCACAGTGTCAGTGTAGAAGGTTCTGTAATCCACAATGGATGAGATGCACTCGTCCAAGTCTGTACTGCCAAGTCTATGTGTTCAAAACAGTCCTGCAGCAGTAAAACTGATTCTTCACTCCAGACATGTACAGTTTCCAGAGGTGGATATTCCAGGTTCAGAAAGTAAAACTCCTTCCCAGGATTTTACTCATGCTTGTTGGATTTTCTAATTAGTGCAAGCCAGGTAAAATTAGTGGAATCAACACAATCCAGGAAGCCTGAGCAAAATCTTGGTGAGGACTTTTACTTTCTGAACCTGGAATGTCCACCTCTGACAGTGTCATGGCTATAATTTGACATAAAGTTTACCATTTAAACATTACCTATATCATGCCTGCCTGTAAGCATTCACAATGACTCATGAGTCTAAACCTCAGCTTAGAGGTCTTAAAACATAATTTAGCAAAAAAAAAAAAAAAAATGGCATGATATAATGGTAAAAAGAGCCCAAAGTTAAACTACTCTGCTTCTAAACACTTTCACTCTCTCTGCCATACTGGCTTGCTTATAATGTGCATTTTAAAATAGATGAATGGCAAAAGAAATTATTAATTAGTTTTTAATTTACAAATTACATCTGCAAATGTTTTATCCTCCAAGGACAGGTTGGCTCTGAATCTTTGGTATCATCTGACACCACTTGACACCACCTGATAGTGTTTTGATTCTTCGATGTACCACATCGAACAGGAATCATCTACGGACTCTGAAAATGATTCAGCAGGCATTTTATATAATAATAAACTAATAAAGTAACAGTATAAAATTCTTCCAGATATATCACAAGAGATCAATTATAATTTAAGGAAAATAGACATCAGGACTGAAGTAATTAATTTAAATATCTATAATGTATAATGTTTTGCATCGTGATCTGTGTTGAATGATCATCAGAGAAGGACAAAGTTTTCATAATGGGAGCTTCTTTGAAAAAAAAAAGACATTTCTGTCAACATTTCTACCTCCGTGTGTTTATTCTTGACTAGACAGCTCCAGTGGGTCAACTGACTAGTGTCAGGTTGGGAATATTTCCCTACATGTAGGATACTTCTCAACTTTCACTGCTCACGTGTTGTCACGGAAGATCTTGCCTTATTAAATTATCCACAGAAGATTTGGTCATTGCACTTTTACCCCTAGCATAATCCTTAACTATCTTCTTTATGTATATATTTGTTTTACCAGGTGCTCAAAATGGACCATGTCTGATAATGGACCATGTCTGATAATGGACAGCATCTGATTTGTGGTGTACTGAAGCTGTCTTGACACTTGCACAGAGGTCAGTGTCTCCATCAGTTTAGATGAACAAAATGGAATGTGCCACTAATGTTGTTACAAAGCTTGTCAGCTGTGAAGGCAGTGTGATTTAAATGGCTCTGCTGTATGAACAAGCCTGTTTAACTCGTAGACAGCTCTACATTAAAGACAATTGAAAGGTAAATCCTTTCAATTCACGGTACAAAGACTAATAGCGTATAGGCTAGTACCTAAACCTGCTTTATATGTTTAAAGAATACATGCATACACACTTTAAGAAACAGTCTTTGAAAAATCTAATTGTCTTTTATTGTACAAAATGACAACATTCATTTTACTAAATTAGACAGACACAGAGCACTGTAATGATTCCATTAGATCTGGGTTTTATTGGTAGAGGCACACCTCTGATGTTCTGTGAAGCATTTGTCATGATCACAGTTTGAAATTTGTGTGCAGATATGAGTATAATAAATGTAAGATAAATATATTTGCATTTGACTTCTGAGAGCAGTTGAGATGATACCGCATATACAGTCCCATAATGAACCTTATGCTGATCGAAGATAAATAGAGGAAAGCTGTTTGATAAACATCCTAGCACAATAATGTGTCCCCACGAATGATATTAGCATTTCAGTGTGGGAATGTACAAAATATCCTCACTAACTCTAACCACATCAACAGACCCAGTTTCATATTACAGCTCTGACCCAGTTCTGTACTGTGTTACGAAACCTGACTTGCCTGAAATCTTGGAACTATTTCATTTGTCAGTTTAATTTGTTTATTTTCTTTAATGTCTATGAATTCTATTCATTTTTGAAGGGAAACCCCCCTTGGCTTTGCAGAACTCAAACTGCAGCCTGTTCGGTTGACTTTGTTGCTTTGTTACTTACAAAATATTCCACAGTCTCACAGCATTGATGGGAAAGGTCCTTAAGAGGCCCTTTCTTCCTTTCTTCTACACTCTATATACTTTTTTCCTCACAGGTGTCACCAGTGCACCTGCTTCTCACTCCTGTCTCCGTGCAGGCTGTGTGTCATCATGGCGGAGTCTGCTCTTCTTGAGTTCTTCTTGGACAGATTTACTCCTGAACACCTTCTCTCTCAGGCCTGCCCTGCATCTCCCGCACGTCCCTGTAAAACCCACGCGCACGTCGGTGTAGCTCAATCTCAGTAGCAAATACCTAACAGAGCTCACTTAGGCCAATCCTGTCGGGCTGAGGACCTAAATTGAAGAGGAATTGGGTTTTTAACAAGGCTCCAGAGCCCTGGTTAGCATCGACAAACTGCTTTACAAACAGCCATTAAAGCCCTCCGTGGCCGACATGCACATTTAGACTGGCCTTTGTTCTCTGTTGAAGATAACTTCACATGCACAAGTGAGGAATTACTCACTGTGGTGTTCTTCGCTGTTCTGTTTCTGTTCTGAGAGCACACGATGCTTAGCCAAGTTTTGTACTGCCTAATACTTTGCTCATGTTCTGTATTTACTAACAGCACATTCGTTCTTTGGTGAGGCAATTGGATAAAACCTGGGGGACCAGTGATTGATCACTGCGACTGCTCTGAGATATCAACGCTTTGATCCATGCACAGGAGTGAAAACTGAAATCCCCCACATCACACCTCCAGAGCTGACAGCTGATGAGCTAAAGTGTTCAGCGTCTCGCACCTGTCGCTCTCCAGAAGGTCGACAGTGGTCTTTTTCTCTACACTCTTTGGAGCCTTAATTTACTCCATCATTACATCCACCCGTGAGCTCCACAGTCTGTTATTTTGTGTTCTTTCCTCCCCCACTCCTGCGGTTCTACCTGCTCTCATGTAAAATGCATTAAATTTCTCTATATTTCTTTTTTCTGTTGAAGCTCTTCATTTCATCTTGATGCATACATGCATAAACCATTTATGGGCCACCATATCATTTTATGGAACTTATACTCAGTTCTGTCCCTTATGTAACCGAGCTCTCGTGAAACCCAAAGGCCTCTGCAGCAGCGTGAAGCTGCTCGCACAGATGCGGGTCGACGTGTCAGTCCATTAGAGCGTGGAGAACCGAGGCTGTGTGTTAAGAGGGCAGTGTGATTGGTCCCCGCACTCTCATACCCCACACACACAGGCCAGTGCTACGTAGCCGAGTGGAGAACTTGGATGGTGTGGTTTGGACACTTCCTGCAGTGGAGGGGTGTGGTGTGGTGTGTGTGTGTGTGTGTGTGGGGGGAGTTTAGCATGCGAGATGATTGGTGATTTAGCAGTAGCTTTATCAGCATAGAGGCAGGACCGGTAGAGTGTTAACCAGGGTATCTTCACCAGAGGGGAATCTATTCAAAAACACGAACAAAACACGCCTTCATCCCCGAACCGAACGGCAGCACCTGCGGTTTTTCTCACCGCTTTAGCGTCTTTGCCTGGTGATCCGGCGGCGGTTACCATGGCGATATCCCGTAAGCGCTCTTCCGACCGCAGGTGGGCAAGCGTCTTCCCCCACTGACCGTCCGAGGGTTCGGGCGTGAAGAAACGGGGGAACGAGTCAGGCGTGTCGCCATACTCGCCGGCCTCTCCAGACCTGGAGGGTGCAGAGAGGCAGTGAGAACGAGGGAAAAAAAAAAACCTTCCTCTTTAATTTGCAGCCTCTCTAAAACAAAAGCGAAGCTTAATGAATTGGAAATGGTTTTATTCACTAGAGGACACGGGACCCACAACAGCCGAGCGCCGATCTGCGCGACGTGGAAATTGCTTTTAGCGCGTCCGGGGCGGATCACTAGCGTTCGAGTGTAAATGAGATCTCGGACGTGAGCTGCCTAAAATTTTTCTAAGCCGACACACCCCCGAGTCCCCGAGAATCAAAGGCACGAGGAAAGTGTGACGCTGGTCTCCTGAGCTGACCCCAAACACTGGCAGGTAGGCGTCCTCATTACAGTGAATTCACAAGTTTGAAATGATACTCTCAGCTTGTCTAAACGTCTCACAGTTCTCAAGGACTTTTGCAAGAGGAGTTTCGCACCATTAATTAAACCTTTCCCCACAAAATGGGGGCTGTGGGACTATCTTCCATCTGTAATCCAGGTACACCAGCTGCTGTAATCCAGATCCATCTGTAATCTAGCAGCACAGACCGATGGAAAGATGAGTCCTGAAAGAAATCATGGTTGTCACGAAGGATACGGGGTCCGTAACAGCGGAAATGTGACTGCGAGAGGGGAATTATGATAACAAAAAAACTAATCAGACATTTATACGTCTTGCATTTAGACTAATAAATTGTTCATTGTCATTTAACATTGTGCTAGTATTTAATAGCGATTGGTTCCTCAGGGAAGTGGAACATTTAGGCAGCTGCACTGAAGAACAACTACACCATTCAATGGATCCCTTCAGATCTGTGGTTTCAATGGATCCCCTGGAGCTACTGATACCCTGAACATGACGATCCTAAAGAGTGGCGGTAGGGAAGCATGCCAGGCTACTACGTGTGGTAACGTATGTCCAAACTGCCGTGTGGTCAGCGCACTGTACTTGGCGTACGCAAGGTTAGTTTCGCTGGTGTGGCATCCGCTTGTATCGACAGTGGAGGTGTGTCCTCATGCGTGGGGCAAACGGCCACTACGCCACACGGGCGGAGTCACGCTCCACCTCTACTGGGTTCCGATCCGGCAGCTGCTTGGGACATGGCGGCAGTGGCCTCTCGGAAACTCCAGAGCTTGGAGGACGTGTGGGGACGTGTGGGAACGGAGGGTCTCCGGGCCTCGTGTCTCACCACTCACCTCCCTGCCCAGACGTGGGGTTTATTAACGAGGGGCAGGTGAGGGACTGGGCACCTCAGGGGCAGGAGGGACAGCGGCACACGAGCTGACGTGCCGTCTGGCCAGAGAAGGCAGAGAAAGACATGGCAGTCAAAAGCAAGAGGGAAAAAGGTTTAATTA
This sequence comes from Brachyhypopomus occidentalis, assembly GCA_020368025.1. Lineage (NCBI taxonomy): Eukaryota > Metazoa > Chordata > Actinopteri > Gymnotiformes > Hypopomidae > Brachyhypopomus > Brachyhypopomus occidentalis. The sequence continues at coordinate 3,954,107 of JAGXOD010000010.1, read as the reverse complement.
CAGCACACTCTCGAGAGGCCAGACAAGCACAGAGGTGGCTGAGTGACACACACACACGCACACACACACAGGGTCTGAGTGTCCAAGCTCGCAGCGATTCTGTTAAATGTCATCACTCTCCAGCACAGAGCTTAGGGGCTGGGGGGAGGTTTTTCTCATTTCCTCTCTGTAAACAGGCACACTGAAGGGAATGAGTGAGCTTGTTAGGTCAGTGTGAGCTGCTTTTCTTTGGGGTCCTGACCTTCGACCCCATAGCAAAGTGCTCCTGTAAGCCATCTAGCCCTGCTTGCAGTAATCCACGGTGGGCTTTGGATTGAATTCCCCTGCAAACTATAGACCCTGCAAGAAAAAAATAAATACATATTCTGAGTTATGACAGGGAGAAATGTAATGGAGATTTGGGCTAAAGGAAAAGATTCTTGGGATATTAATGCTGAAGTACAATCATGTGCTAAGCAGGCAGAGGCCTTGGGAAGGAGACCAGGTGACCAGGTGATCCAGCCCAGTGAGGTCAGATACCCACTCAGAGTGACCTGGACCACCAGGATTTTGGCATCATCTTCAGAGGACCGAACACCTGCGTGTGGCTGTGTGTTTATCCTCTTACCAAGGAAGGGGTCACAATGCCTCACACTGTCACCTCTGTACCAACACACACGTGCGTGTGCGTGTGTGTGTGTGTGTGTGTGGGCAAATCATTTATTCCCGTATTTTCCTTTCTGTTCTTCCTTTTGAAACGTGTGGCACGCCAGACTACAGGAATGTGTCATGCATAGAAGAGCAGATTCTGATTTGCTTTTCTTGACATTCATTGCGCACTTCACAGGAAGGACCTTACTCAGAGTCACACACATCACACACACCCTCACATCACACACATCCTGTACAAAGAGTCAAGCGTGTGCTTGTGAAAGCAGCCGTGGCTTACATCCATATACAGAACCGTAATCAGAAGTGTTAGTGCACCATCATGCTGCTATTGACCAAATCTTTTCTGTTCTGGTTGCTGTGGTGGCTGTTTGTTTGTTTGTTTGTTTGTTTGTTTGTTTGTTTGTTTGGGATACCTCAGACTTGCCATCACCAGTTTAAAAAGTCCCAAGCTGCTTTGAGGCCGCAGAGCGACTCTCTGAGCATATGCAAATGTGCATTGCTGCTACAGAGATTTGATTGGCTGCTTTGGTAAAATGAAAAGCTAAAGTGCGTGGAGAGCATGCGGCTGTTTACGTCGAGAGTGGGCGGTGATTGGATCTGGATTCAGCTGATATAAGTGTTCTCCTCTTTCTCAGCTGCCTTATTCTTTATTCTGTTCTCGGTTTGTTTTCTTTGGTCCTGATGTGAAGAAGACTGAATGACCAATTCCTTTTGATTTTAATGGCCATAGCAAAAAATACCAAAGCTGTTGTTAAGAGGACCATTGAGAGGACTGTGGAGATATCAGTACAACATTCTCTAAAGATTCATCTTCAGTGTTCACAGCTATTATGGTGACTATTAAAGTACTTTGGCAAATAGTTTTGGGTTAGCGCACACGTCGGCCTTTGTTAACCTGACTGTGATTAGCACTGTGCACTGTCATGCTTTCACAATCTCTGCTGTACTTCGTGTCAGATTGCTCAGCTAGCACTACTTGCCTGTACTTGCCTGTGAATCTGCAGCAGACACGAATGAGCTAAATTGCGTATTTTTGACTTTTTAATCTTTATTCATTCAAAGTCATGTACATTCAGTATACAGAGCAGTTCTTGTGACTAGTTTCAGGTGTACAAGGACATTCAGGTAATTAGTCTTCAGGCAGAACTCCTAATTCTGGCCACCAAAACCCCATGAAGTAAAAATGACTGATCATATCCAAAGATCCAAAGATCCATATCCATACACGGACTAACGAGTACGAACTGGGTGAAAACAATCAGAGACACGGAAACCAAAACGAAGGGAGGAGCCAACAGAGTGAAAACAGGAAACGAGAAGCCAAAACAAAACACGTAGGAAAGCGTCGCCGTGGGAACCCTGACGCCAGGGAGTGTGCGATTCTCCCTCATATGCAAGCATATTATTATTATTTAATAATTTATTGTTGTTCCTGCTGCTGTTACTGCTATTATAGTCCAAAGGGTGAGAGCAGGTATAAACCAGAACCTCTAATGCTGGTGTTGTCCATGTTAAACAGTGCTCAATAGCACCACTCCGACCACAGTGGATCTACACGATAGCAGTGACCTCAATGGACACTGTAAGACTGTGAGCAGACTGTATACTGACATGACAGAGTTGTTGCCTACAACAGAGTATCATGGCTTTGTCCTACTCCGTAAAACGGACGAGTGGATGTCATAGTGCGACTGTGTCTTGTTTTGAGTCACGTTCCTCTGCTCTGTTTTAAGTTTGCTCTGGAGTTGAGAATCTCTTCCCCTTTTTCTCTGACCATATGACAGTCCAATCAGCATAATCTGAATGTTAATTCCCTTCCAATTAACCTTCTCATATCATTTGTTTTACCATTACAGACTCTTAATTGCTTTCAGAACTACATTAGTGCTTATGCCAGAATCATTGTGGAGATGGCTTTTGTTAATTAGCAGTTTGGTATTTTCATCACAGCTTACTGGATTGGCCAAGAGGTTTTGCATTATCTATGATTTATCTATGGAATTACTCCAGCGATGCTCTCGGAAGAGTCAGCATGAAGTTATCCGTTTCCTAGGGACGGAGCGCGGAAATGTTTTAAACTGGGAAATAATCACGTTTGAAGCTGCTGGTGATATCGATATTGTCAATGATGCATTTACAGATGTTTTTTTTTTTTTTTTTAAACCAGACATATTCCTGATGTAGAGAAATGCTGCCATTTTAAACTGTGTTTCTGAATCCCACTGATACCACTGAGCAAGATGTTTTAGCTCCAACTATTGTATTTGGCCATGTAAAAGGGAATAATGCAGAATTGTTATTGTGTTCATCCTCACGATATATGACACTGCACGCAATGCAGTAGAAATGCTTGGACAATTTGAGATATCGAAGCAGTTTCACATTCCCCATGATTACACTAAAAATAACATCACAACAATGCAACGATCGCTCTTGAAGCATAAAAATGCATTGGCAAAGCTTTCAACCAACAAAACAAGCACTCATATCGATCGCCACTCCCATTCAGCGCACCCATATTTTCCTACTGCCTGTCTAATCAATAGTCGTCACAATATCCCCTTCAGTTAGCATTTCGTTTAGGATATTGGATTAAAGAATAGATTGTACATACCTGAACGACTAAATGGCGCCATCTGTGGCCAGGGGTGGGATGCTCATAAGATGACTGTAGAAAACACAGCATATGGCCTCCAGCGCGTGGACGTCGACGCTTGATCGCCTCTGACTTCAGCTTCCTGTTGCTGATCTGACATTTCCTGTGAGCGACTGGTTACCGAGTTACGGCTGTGGAGCAGGCGTCTGAAGTTGGCCACTGAACCGTTTGGGATCAAAAATAAAAGTTCTCTCAGGAAAACATTGGAAGGTGTAGCGAATCTGTGTAATTCGCTCATTTCTACACCAAGGATAGTTTTGCATCTTATAAAAGTATAATGACATGCAGTGGTTGCATTAAGACATTTTAACATTCGGCACGACAGCAGTGCTATCCCCCCCCTTACTGTGGGCCAGTGAGGTAGAGAATGAATATAGAGCTCATGATTATTCATGAGCTTCAGTGGAGGAGGGCTGAAGGGTTAATGTAGTATTAACAGAGAGATGAACATTTATGAAAGAACAAACAGAAGGAACTTCTCAATCTAAGGAGGGAGAGAAAATGGAAGGTAGAGCGAGAGAGGAGAGTGAGATAGTGAGAGAGGGAGAGAAAGTGAGTGTGTAGAGAGTTGGAGAGAATTGTTTACACCACAGTGCAGGTCAGATGTTCCTGGGGTCAGGTTGGCTGTTGTGCTTTCTAACATGTAGGCTTTTACTGGGATGTGAGTGGCAGAGACGCATCCCTCTTCACAGCCACCGTGAACCCCAGTCCAGATCCAGATTCATTCACTTCATTTTAAAACATGGAATGGATATTTGAACCTTTATTTCCTCAACCATTTTTAGTGCAGTGCTGCCGTCAGAACCATAACGTTTGGACTGGTGTGATGGGGGTGGTGCACAGCGAGGGTGTAACACACCAGCACGGGATGTGTGTGACGGGGCCGATGAAGGCTCGTTACTGCCACGTCTTCAACGTACCTCCGTTAGCTCGGATTAACAATAATGATGAACCATGAAGAAGATGAGGATGATAAATCTGCCTGTCAGGTTCATGTGGAGACACATTTTCACAAGGGCTGTATGATATCGTGCAGGTCAGGGAACAGAAGCTATTTACAGCTCGGAACAGAAGGGCATTAAGAGGTGGTGTGAGAAAAGGAATAATTACACAAGAATGAAAAATGTAAAAGTAAATGAAATATGTTAACATTTGCTCTGTTATTTGTGAGTGTGAATGCGTGTGTGCGTGTGTGTGTGTGTGCGCATGCACTGTAGGAGAGAATACAAGGGCATGTGGAGTTGGAAGGTGTGCATGAGGAACAGGTGGAGTAGATGACTGACTGGTAGCTCTTGGTGATGTGATGGATGTCAGCTGTTGGCACAACCTCCCCCAGGTCCCTCAGCCTACTGCTGGTATAGGACCAACTCAGAAGAGCCTTTCATTACCCAGAGGGCTCTTCATTACCCAGAGGGCTCTTCACTGCCTCATGACAGCACGTCTGAGCCTGGTGTTCTGGCTTTGAGGTATTTTCATGAAATGGTTCTCGATACACCTGGTTTATGTGAGATTTGCGTGTCTGTTAACAACTTGGATCATGACCATGTCGTGAAAATCCCTCAGTCAGCTGTTCTCTGCATGGTTACAGAAACATCTGCCACTCTGTGCGCAGTTTAAAGAATGCAGTATAGCATTTAATTCAGGGAAACCATGCACAGGTTGGGTTTGTATGTTTATATTGTTTGAGCTCCGTGAAGATTATCTGTCTTGGAGCAAACCCCTCTAGTGAGTGGTAATTCATCAGTGTAGCCATTTCATGCCTAGTTTCTATGTCTGGAGGATGTCCCATGTGTGTGTCTGTATACATATATGCTTGCTTGTGTGCGTGTGTGTGTATGTCTGTGACCTTTAGACCTTTATTTACATTTACATTTACATTTACGGCATTTAGCAGACGCCCTTATCCAGAGCGACTTACAAAAAGTGCTTCATTGTTTTACTCAGAACAAAATCTCTAGCTAGTTAGTTTAGGCTAAAATCAGGAAGAAACTTTAAGCAAAGATATTATTAGATACAGTCAGTATGGACGCCTAGATATACTCAAATATATACTGAAAAAAACCTACTTAAAAGATAAAAGCAAGAAAAGTCATTACAGTCACAAATATTTAATAAATGCTAGTGCAGTAAAATTTAATTTAAGTGCTTTATGCCATAAAGACTGAATGATTGTGGCTACCCTCAGTTTGTGTTGAACTTGTTTGTGCTGTGAGGTGTGTTGCAGATGCATGAGCACAGGGGCGGGATCCGCTCAAACGGGATCTGATGGGATCTCTTCTGGAATGGGGAGAGCCCATCCCTCCGGTAAAGTGATGAACCACAATTAACCAGCAAATAGCATTTCAAACTTTAACTGTAGCTAGTAGTTCTGTGTTACAGAATAAGGCTGAGGTGCCTCCTGACTCACACAGCTGTGGTCGGGGGAAAACCTCGTCCATCTGGGAGGTCTGGGAGGCTGTATAGAGGGAGAGAGTGAGATAAAACCCAGGAAGAAAGCAAGAGACGTTGGCATTTCCAGCCCCAGTGGAGTCTGGGGAGAACACATCCAGCTGCTGTTCATGTATCGCTTTCGTCCAGTCTCGTGATGCCGGGTGATCACGTGCTCCTGGTGTGCTCAGTGGGTGCCAGTCGTGTGTGATTGGTTAGGCACCACTGCATGTGGTTTCTGTGCAGTCCAAAACAGCAGTGCTGAATGGACCCTTCCTGTTCAGCACCACGGAGAGTGCCACCTTGGAAGCCTGCAGCGGGGTTTTGGCAACAGGGGTCCCTCTACACCGTCCCAGTATATAAATGGATATCACTTCATATGAGGTAAAAAGCTGTTATATGAATATAATAGTTTTGAATGAAAGCGCAATACTGAAATTCAAACTGAAAATAGTCTGAAATAAATCACTATATAGATTTTCAGTCTCGATTTAAAAATGTCCAATGTGAGGGCATTTGTTAATTTCTTTTTCAGTTGGTTTCATCTAGGAACAGCATTATAGCTACATGGGTAGTGTTTACCTCAGGGGTTAACTGACGAACTGCCAGTGATTTGAGTATCCTGCTTGGATTATACTGCTTCAGCAGACAGACTCGCTAGCCCTGAACCATTTAGCAAAGCCATTTATAGACAAGTAATCATACCTTGAAATCAATTCTGTAACCTCCCAGAAACCAATAAAAGAATCAAGAACTGGGATCATGTTTTTTTTTTTCATTCTCCTGTGCCTATATTGAAATCTGACAGCTGCATTTTGAATGAGCTGATTTTGTTTCAGTCTTGTATTTTTTTTTATCTCAGGTAAGGGCACGATTTCAGTCCTCAACACTGCTGAAAACAAAGGCACGGATGAGCTTCTTAAGAAAACTCTAACTTTGTGTATAGTAGGCATCCTGAAACTCTGATGTGCCTTGCACAGAGGGAGAGGGAAAGCAGAATAGTACAGTCATTCTTTGCTGTAATACTGGAGACAGAGTCTGCAGGGGGCCACTCTTCAAAGACAGCACCCAGTCAGTAAGCACTGAAATGTTCACCTCTGTAGAGGCCCAGCTACCATTGGTCCAAAACACAATATGCTTCAGCAACATGGACAGTGTCCACTGGCCAAGGTTGCTTTCACAGTGGTGGCGTAATTCTCTGCAAGAGGGGGCCCTATTTCTCCTTTGCCCTATTCATTACAGATAAGACAGATGACAAAGGCAAAACACAGGCAGCCACAGCCTCAGAGATCCACACACATTTGGAAAACATCCTTGGGAGCCTGGAAAGGAAAACCCAGCATCCTTACTGGGGCTGGAGATCAGCGCGCATGAATATCTGCTAACACAGCCAAAGCAGCAATCATGAACACTGACTCTTCAGTTGAGTGGGAAATCATGAACAAGGAATCATGAGCTTGGTTAGAAGTCACAACCACTGAATTTTCAGCTGTGTTAGGAATCACAAACACTGAATCTTTAGCTGGGTTAGGAATCACAGACACAGCTTCGTAGCTCCATAAAGTGTTTTGTAAAACATTAGTGATAAAGGAGACCCTCCTAGCATCTTCATGCCACCATCTGTCTGGTGCACATAACCCTGGGGATGCTTTAGAAGAAGCTGAGTAGACATGGGTAATTTCTTGGGGTGCGAGGCCCACCCCTGCTGTCAGGCTGGGCTATACATGCAGGCCTTTGGGGAACAAGATAACTACACTCCCTGGCTTCAGCAGGCCAGTAGGCCGCAGCGCTTGGATGGAGTTGCCGGCCTGCTTACTGCAATTAGCAAGTTTAGGCCAATCTCCAGTGTCACTATACGTTTGAGTTAGAGTCTCTTCTGGTCTTATTAATTTGTGCAAGTGTGTGTATGTGTGTCTGTGTAATGAGATTCAACACACACTTAGAGTAACACATTGCAGTAACTGGGGAGGTTGAACTCCCCTTACACAAAAAATTAAAACACTTTTTGACACATTTATTATTGTTTTTTTTTTTAGTAAAAATCCAATCATTCATTCTCAAGTTCTCCACTATAAAAGAAGAGACAGAGAAACATAACAGAAATCATTGTGTGTGTGTGTGTGTGTGTGTGTGTGTGTGTGTGGTGTGGGTGTGTGTGTGTGTGTGTGTGTGTGTGACATATGACTTCAAGAAACCCTATGATTCATGATTCAATGAAACACACATGGATCCTGGAATGCTTGAGGCTGAATACTAAGAGCCTTTCATCAAGAACTCAATGGGGCTGTGGAAGACGACCCTAGCGGCTAACTTCAGACCAACAGCAGGAGTCACCATCACGTGCAGGATGCACTGTGTCCGCTGCTGTTCTGCATAGGCCTACAACCATGGACCAACCTTCAGCCACCTCCTCTACAGTGACATCAACTCACTAAACCATCTCACCAGGATAGACAGTAACATCGTAATGTCATTCGGACTGGATAAGTGCATTTGGATGGTTACACGGAGAGGCAGGTTGCTAGAACTGAGGGGATCATACTATCAGAATGTGAAATAACAGGTGTTGAGGGCAGCTACAAGAACCTCAGAATCCCACAGACAACTGGGAATCATGAAGAGGCCACAATGCAAGCAGCCATAGCCAAATACCTACAGAGAGACAGGTCCTATAGAACAGAGAGACAGGTCCTGAGAACAGTGAGACAGGTCCTGAGAAGACTGCTTAATGGGAAGAACAAGATCTGGGTTATCAACACCTACACCTACAGTCATCATTCATCTATCATCCACTGTATAATAAGCTGGCCAAAAGAATAGATAGAAGCCACTGACATCAAGAAACAGAAACTCCTCACAATGCACATAGGGTTTCATCCCAGAACCAGCACTCTGAGACTATACACTAAATAGAGGGAGTGTGGCCATAGACTAGTGAGCATCAGAGCCAGTATCCAGGATGAAACAACCAAGATCGAGGAGACACCAGGAAGATTGCCCCAAGTGATGAAGTGCTTAGTGTGTAGCTCAGACAGCAGAAACCTGAGATAGATGGGAATTAGGATGAACAGGAACCATCATGGGAGGAGAAACCCCAGCACAGTATGTGCCATCAAGAAAGAGTGTAGTTGTCTGATATGGAAAAAGATACCCGATGGTTGGACGGAAAGACAGACATCATGGCAACAGAGGAGCAATCCCAGAATACCAGATCAATAGAGGCTGGGATCTACCACACCAGATAGGACTCCAGATCAATAGAGGCTGGGATCTACCACACCAGACAGGACTCCAGATCAATAGAGGCTGGGATCTACCACAACAGACAGGACTCCAGATCAATAGAGGCTGGGATCTACCACACCAAACAGGACTCCAGATCAATAGAGGCTGGGATCTACCACAACAGACAGGACCCCAGATCAATAGAGGCTGGGATCTACCACACCAGACAGGACCCCAGATCAATAGAGGCTGGGATCTACCACACCAGACAGGACTCCAGATCAATAGAGGCTGGGATCTACCACAACAGACAGGACTCCAGATCAATAGAGGCTGGGATCTACCACAACAGACAGGACCCCAGATCAATAGAGGCTGGGATCTACCACACCAGACAGGACCCCAGATCAATAGAGGCTGGGATCTACCATACCACACAGGACCCCAGATCAATAGAGGCTGGGATCTATCACACCAGACAGGACTCCATATCAATAGAGGCTGGGATCTACCATATCAGATGCAGGCTGTGCAAAAACGCCCCTGAGACAATACAGCACATAACAGCAGGATGGAAGATGCTAGTGGGCAGAGTGTACAGGGGACTCCATCTGCAAGTGGCTGGCGTAGTATCAGAAACATCTGTGCTGAGTACGAACTGGAAGTTCCCGAGGTCAAAGTGGGATCCACACCTGAAGGTGTAGGAGAATGACCAGGGTAAGACACTGTGGGACTTCCAGATGTGGACTGACAAAGTGGTAACAGCTAACCAACAGGACACAGTAGTGATGGACAAACAGCAGAAGAGGCCGTAGTGATAGATGTAGTGGTGGATGTAGTGATAGATGTTGTGATGGACAAACAGCAGAGGAGGCTGTAGTGATAGATGTAGTGATGATGTAGTGGTGGATGTATCAATCCCAAGTGATATAAGCATCAGGAACAAGGAACATGGAAATCTGAGAGAAGAGCTGGAAAAGACGTGGAAGGTGAAGGCAACAGTGGTTCCCATAGTAATCAGAGCACTGGGGACTGTGACCTCCAAAGTGGTCAGTTTGATGACCAACATCACTTCTTGCTTTAATAACATCTGGACTCCTCTCAATAGCACAGTGCCCATTATCACATTTACTCTTAAGGCATTGGTGCAATTCACATGGACATTAAGCCAGCTGACCTGTTCCCTCTTTTTCAGCAACCACCGGTTTATTTAGCCCATATGTTTTGAGCCACTCGAGGTTTTTGCACAGATATATTTAACGCACGGTTGGATTCAGGGTTAGCAGACAGTCCAGTGTGGCGATGGCCATCTTGTGTGTTTTAGTCAACTTCTTACATTTTACTATATCTACAATCCCAGATTGCTTTAAAAGCCAACTCTCATCAGTCTGAGCAAAGAATAATATAAAAACTAGCATAATTGGCTCATGTAACTGAATGTTTAGTGTCACTTTTCTAAAATTGTATTTTATACAATAATAATAATAATAGCAGTTTAGCACATTCAAGGTTTAATATTCAAGGAACAGAAGAAAGTTGAGATGACTTTGTTTACTTTGTAAAATGTATAAAATGTGTAAAATGTTTTTTCTCCAGAATAAAACAATACCTACATTTCCAGCTAAGTTCAGACCACTGTAGGTCCACAGGAATGTCACAGAAGACTGAGGCCAGTAAACACAGATGCATTCTGGGATTGGGTTATAGTCAGACTAGAATGCCAACACTGTCCATCAGGTTGAGCCCTCAGACCCAGCGCATGAAGAACAAGCACATGGTGAATGGCATAGAACCCTGTAGCCAGACCTTCTGCAGCAGCAGGCGTCAGCATAGCGAAGGGACCCACCGCTGTGACGTTGGCAGCTTCTCAGCGGCGTTGACCTGCTTCTTGTTGACTGAAAGAAGAGAGAGCAAAGGCCTCCACCAAGTGAAAGTGCAGGATGCGTCGGACGTGTGCAGGGTTGAGGCCACGGGGGGTTTACTGCGAGGTTCTGTCGTTCATCACCAGCTCACTCACCCAGACCAGAGTTTGTTCTTCAGAAAACAACAGGAAAAGGTAATGCAGCGTGTTGAAACGCCAGCCCTCTCTCTGTAGACTGCCTTCGCTGACCTCCTGACCTCCAGATCTACGGCAGCACTGATTGCTATCTCTCAACCCCAGGAGCCCTTCAACAGGGTGGCAGGCCTCTGTAGGCGGGTCCTCTGCCACACAGGAGGGTGGGGCCAAGGCAGGACAGAACAGGCCCAGGAGCAGTTGGGAGGACTCTTTAATTGGCGGTTCAGATGGAGGGAGGCACTCTTCAGGAAGGAGGTGTGTCGAGTCCCAGGTGAGAACGGCAGGTGACGAGTGTTTTAAGACTGTGCAATTTAAAGTGCAATTCGAGCGGGTCTGGGTAATAGATGACTTGACGGTGCTTTTCCAGACACCTATTAGCTGGCATTCATCTCTCCCCACTTCTCTCTCTCTTTCTCTCTCTCTCTCTCTGTCTCTCTTGCTCTCTCGTTCTCTCTTACACTCTCTGTCTCTCACCATCTCTTTCTCTCTCAGAGAAAAAGCAATATGAGTCACAGATAATTAAGAAACACCAAACCTTTCACGCTCTTCATCTTTCTTTCTGTCCTGCATTTCAACCTTTTCACACCTTCTCCCTCTCTCTCTCTCTCCCACTCTCCTTCTCCCTGTCACTCCCTCTCTCCCTCCCCCCCTCTCTCTCCCTCCCTCCCCTTCTCTCCCTCTCTCTCTCTCCCCTCTCCCCTTCTCTCCCTCTCTCCTCCCCCCTCTCTCCCTCCCTCCCCTCTCTCTCCCTCTCTCTCTCTCTCCCTCCCTCCCCTTCTCTCCCTCTCTCCCTCCCCCCCTCTCTCTCCCTCCCTCCCCTTCTCTCCCTCTCTCTCTCCCTCTCTCTCCATCTCCACGCAGCATTAGCTTACATCTCGGGTTTCATGTATACATTGCGAGATGCTCCTCACCCCGTTTGATAAACTGTACATCACTGAGGCCTTCAGCACCCTTCTGTCTTCTACGTCCATGGGCGCGTGTTTGTGTGGGCTCCTGCCCCTGGCTCACACACCCTCTGCAGTTTTTCTTCCTTTACAGAGCTGTCTGGGAGGCACAGGCTAGAGATCTGCCAAGCAGGTGCCTGGTGGGCTTTCATTATTTCATCCAGTTTTTCCCCTTCAGAAGGAGGAACAGCCCTCCAGACCGACCGCAGATGAACAGTGTGCAGAAGGGCCGGAGGTCTCCGCTGGGTTTTGGGTTTCCTTGAAACGCACTTTTGCTTAACGCACTCTTTAGCACTGACATGTTCATTTTGTGGAGTATTGCAAGTGTTATTATTAATTTGCATATTAGCTCCTTCAGATATTATACCATCTGGCACAGGTTTTGATTACTCTGTATTTCCGTAATGGACAGGGTGTTGCGCCTGCAGTGAGACCCCACTCAAACAGAAGGCAGGAGAGTCTCGGGGCCAGTGGTGATGTACGATCACAACGCCATGGTTTATTAATTACGCCAATGTGAACATTGCACCTTCTGAGAGGTTTTATCTAAAATCAGAATAGCCATGTGAATATCCAGACCAGTGTAAATGACCCTGGCACTGACCAGGAAAGCATGTGTGTGTGGCCAGAGGTGGACATTCCAGGTTCAGAAAGTAAAACTCCTTCCCAGGATTTTACTCAAGCTTGCTGGATTTTCTAATTAGTGCAAGCCAGGTAGAATTAGTGGAATCAACACAATCCAAAGAAGCCTGAGCAGAATCTTGGAGAGGACTTTTACTTTCAGAACCTGGAATGTCCACCTCTGTGTGCGGTTAGTCCACAGTCCGTAGTCCGAGGAGCCACCTCATGTCTCGCTTCTACAGGAACACACCTTACCACTCCTCTCTCTCCAGCTCTCATTCCCCCTCGTTCTCCCGTTCTCTCCCCCTCTCTCTCCCCCTCATCCTCTGACTCTCTCCTGCTCCACCAGCTCCACCAACAAAGCCCCAACTAACGTCTCCTTCACTCAGCAGCACAGCTTCTAGTAAACAGCCATTAGGTGGGAAGCCATGGACCACGGCAGACGACAGCACATCAGAGCCCGGAAGAAAATTACACCGTACAAATGTAAATAGATGTGGAACAAGAACAGTATTAAAGCAGTTTGGGGACACGGAGAGAGAGAGAGAGAGAGAGAGAGAGAGAGAGATGGGAGCACTTTTTAAAATACTCCATCACTTCTTGTTGAACATTTTCACCTAGAAATAGCCCAATTGTTGAGAATTTAAGAGAGCAGTGGACCCGGAGAAGATCGGAGATGATCCGACGAAGATCATGCACAATCTCCTCTAGCCTACATGTTAACCTACAACCCATTCATCATCCTCAACTCACCTCAAAGGGCCAAGTGGCCACATTTTCCATATCAACCGGAGACACCATTAGGAAATTAAACTATTAACTATTCCACTTGATTCAGTACAACGCATACTCACCCTGACTGACCTCTGACCTTCTGCTCTGAAGATGTTCCTTAGCAGCCTATACAAATGAGCACCGATGCGTCTGGGTGCTAGCGTGCAGCATAGCCTCATGTCACACTTCATTCAGCAGTCTGTAATGTGTCTGTGTCCTCTGATGACCAGTTATGCAGTCTCCTTCCCTGCGTCTCCTACTAACTCTGATGCCCTGGCACGTATTCCAGCCTGCGTTCACCTCCACTAACTTTTACAGCCGTGCGCATCTTCCAGCAGGGGTTCATCCGCAAACTACTCTCACTCTTCATGAGATGTGGTGTGTGTGGTAAGATGATGTGAGATGATGTGTAGTGAGATGTAATGATGTGTAGTGAGATTATGTGGTGAGAAGATGTGTTGAGATGATGTGTGGTGAGATGATGTGGTGAGATGATGTGTAGTGAGATGATGTGTAGTGAGATGATGTATGATGAGATAATGTATGATGAGATAATGCTTGGTGAGATAATGCGTGGTGAGATGATATATAAAAAAGTGGTCAGATTTCTGATCACACAGATGACTAATCAATAGATTCAGATTATGGTTTAACAACCTAAAAATGCAGTTTGGATAAACAGTTTTGGTTCTATCTTGGCCAAACAAGATGAAAAAGACTGAAGTGTTTCCTGTCTTGTTTGAAGTGTTTCCTGTGTGGTTTGAAGTGTTTCCTGTGTGGTATGTAGAGGTTTGTTGCCCTCACCATGCGATACCCTGCTCTGCATCCGTGAGCTTCTCCAGTCTGGTAATTACTCAGGTCTGAACTTTGACCTGGTGCTGAGCCATCCCTTCCCTTTCTACGCCCCTGATCCAAGCAAATTTATTAATCTCTAAATTGCTCTTACTCGTTATGCCAAGAGATATTAAACCATTCATCTTCCTCCCCCGCGGCCCAGCCGCACAGGCACGAGCCTGTCTGCGAGGGGGAACCGGCGTGTCCTTCACACGCCTCTGATCTGTGTTAGCGGAGAAAGGGCAGGCCGGAGTGAGCCTGTTTTCTGGGGATGAGCGTTCGTCCGCGTCTAAGGCACACAAACAGAACCGGGGGAGGGTCAACAACAGGAACGAGAGGACCGCCCGCTGTTCACCAGAACCCAATTGGATCTAGCGCTGCTTTATTCCTGATTATGTCACATATGTGACTTATTGTGTCCCTGTTTTTGACGTGCCCAGATAGCTACACTTGTTTGTGTTTCTTGTAGATTACATCGACTGATTACGACAGCAGGTGCAGAAATATTCTGCGCGCAAATAAACACTTTTGCTTTTTTTTTATAAAGCAAGAAGCCTGCTTCGTTCATTATTCGTTCACTAGCTCTGCTGGAGTGCAGGAAACTTCATTTTTGGTTTTCTACCATCGAAAACCCTTTGATGTGCTGTGTGCTCTTTACTCAGCTCAGTAATGAAATATTCCTGGCTGAAGTGGCTTCGTTGTAGCCGCGGCGTTGCGTGAAGAGGGTAACCAGTATGGAAAAGCTCGTGTTCAGGCTCTGCCCCGGGGTGGTTGATCACGCAATCACGCCAACGGCCACGTTCCGCCTGTTTGCTGGAGCACGCTTCCCAGCGCCAATCAGACCGGAGAACCAGATAGTGCACTCCATTTCCCACAAATCAATGAGCCCCAAGAGACTCCTTACATTACACTGGCCATAAAGAAATCTGAGGGGGTGGAGAGGAAAGCTGAATGTTAAACAACAACAGGGGAGAAGAGCTGGACGAAGCTGGACGAGGTGGAGCACACGGGCGTTCCTCCCCACTCCCCAGGGGCCAGCGTCTCCTCCATGCTCCATCCATCTTCGCCTGTGCCTGTTCGTCTGATTGGTTCATTTCAGTCATTGACTGGCTTCTATGGCCAGCTACCAGCTTCCTCCCTTCTTTCCATGCTCACTAGCATATTGAGATGTAGCAACAGAAATGACAATAGACAACAGCTGGTTGCCTAGACAAAGACATACACACACGTGCGCACGCACACACAAACAACAAAAATGACTAGATTTAAACAAAAATGAAGAGCCACTGATTTCTACCTGTTTGTCCTCTGTGTGTAAACAGCACAATTGCAGAAGGTCAGCAGGGACATTCCGTAACGTTGTGTGGGACATTCCATAACGTCATATGGGACATTCCGTAAGGTCATATGGGACATTCCGTAAGGTCAGCAGGGACATACAACTTATGACCCAATCATTCATGCACAAATACATTTATTACACACTGAAGGTAACAGTGTTGGTGTTTTAAATCAGAGGTGTGAGGGGGAAGTGGTGTATAATTCTACTCCTGACATTCTTCATTTACCACTAAAAGGCTTCTGTCCTCTGTGATATTAGTTATAGTAATGTGCTTACAATGAAAACCGCATGATATATATATATATATATATATATATATATATATATATATATATATATATATATATATATATCACCTGGTTGGAAGATATATACAGCATATATTACTCGATATATATATAATTTTAGTGGGAAATTGGACCATTTATCAAGACCTGCAACCATATTGATCATTTGGGAGCAGATAACATGGACTGAAGGCTTCCATTGCTTTGTAAGAAGGAAAACCAGCTCAGATATGAAGAGTTAAAGGTGTGGCTTTGTAAGAAGTGAAGAGTTAAAGGCGTGGCTTGGTAAGACGTGTAGAGTTAAAGGCGTGGCATGGTAAGGAGTGTAGAGTTAAAGGTGTGGCTTGGTAAGACATGAAGAGAAGATGTGGCTTTTATCCGGCACTCTGAGGCCTATTCATTGATCTTGTTATTCCATATTAGGTTTCTTTCTTTCTTAAGACTGGTTTGAGTAACCACTGGTGTCCACAGACCTACTCTATTCTGCATTTGAGTATTTTAAAGCTGTTGAGTGTAATGCTTAGTGTCACGGGGCAAAGGATGTGCAGGATTGATGGAAGCAAATACCAGTGTCCAGCTGAAGAGTTTTAATGGAACAAAAGGGAACTTAAATGTGCACTAACCCCAAGTACAGAAAGCTAACGTAGCATCAATGACCAATAATCAGATAATGTAGCATCAATGATCAATAATCAGCTAACGTAGCATCAATGACCAATAATCAGATAACATAGCATCAATTACCAATAATCAGCCAATGTAACATCAATGACCAATAATCAGCTAACGTAGCATCATTGACCAATAATCAGCTAACGTAGCATCAATGACCAATAATAAGCTAACGTAGCATCGATGACCAGTAATCTGCTAAGGTAGCATTAATGACCAATAATCAGCCAACATAGCATCAATTACCAATAATCAGCCAATGTAACATCAATTACCAATAATCAGCTAACGTAGCATCAATGACCAATAATCAGCTAACGTAGAATCAATGACCAATAGTCAGCCATGCAAACACAAATGCTCACAAAGCAACAATGTAACGTGGCGACGCACAGACGACGCAGTGAATAAGGCTCACTGATGAGTGCTCGTCTTGTTTCTCTACAGTTTGACTTCACCAAACATTTAAGTGATTGCTGATCATGATCATTCAAGATCAGTCCTTCCTGTAGATGTTGTTTCCCCACTGTTCCTCCACTCTGTTACCCCGATTTTAGCAGTCTCGTTAATACCCTTAGATGTTTTCTCTGTTTGATGCATGCCAATAATTTTCCACAACCACAGGATGTGTCTTTCAATATGGTTGTTTGATGAGAAATGAGGAGCTACTCACTGCATCAGGGTTAAATCACTTTGCCAACTGAAATATCAGCCATGCAGTAATTATCCAATGGGAGACTCTTACGTATTTGCTTAATTAAATCCAGGTGGTGTATAATGCACAACAGAAAAACACAAAACAAACAAAAGTCCCTACGCCTCTGCCAGACATGGCAGGGCACCGTCACATTTAGCGTGCACTACATGCTTTAAACTGACCTCTCTGGTCATTTTAGGATAACAATCAGGGTTTTTTTTACTACTTATTCCAAAAAAAATGTATAAAACTCCAGCCAAGTATAAATGTCCTGCTGTAAACGGAGAACTGTATCCAATTTTCCTCAAATTTTATTTATGCTGTGAAGTGTACCTGGCTGGCTTTTAAATTACTGACTCACTGAAAGACTCACTGACTCATTCTCTCACTCTTTCCCTAACAGACTGACTGACTCACTGAAAGACTCACCCACTCTCTCTCTCACTCTTTGAGTATTGTATTCAAACATCATGGGTGCATCCACAGTAGTGGCTCTGCTGTGGCTCCTTCTAATCCCTCGTAACTGTAGAGGTGGTGCTCCCCTGTGCTCAGTTCTTGAGCCACTTCTATCTTCTGTGAATTCCGAAGCACTGTGCGCAACACAATCAGGTCACATGACGTTTCGTAACTCTGCTGCACTGACGATATACGGCTGTAGGTTTCTTATCCTCCTTCTGCACTCTGTCTCTCACAGAGGAAAACGAACTGCTTGGCTGACATTTTGACAGGGCAGATCTGCTCTACATACCAGCAAAGCATTATGGTCTGCAGGACCTTTCAGTTACTACACCCTTACTGTATATCCTTCACATTGTCCTAAAGACCTTGTTTAAGTTTGCACTACCTGGCAACCTTCTCGGAATATATTCACATATCAGACCGAATAGGTTCGTAGTGCACATTAGAGGGCTATAACACCTCCTGACAAAAGAGGACACCCTAACCTTAACCCGAATCCTAACCTTAACCTAACCCTTAACCCTAACCTTAACCCTAACTTAACCTTTCCCCTACCCCTAAACTTAATATTTCCCCCACCCCTAACCCTAAAACCTAACCATTCCCCACCCCTAACCCTAAACATAACCTTTCCCCTACCCCTAGCCCTAAACTTAACTTTTCCCCCACCCCTAGCCCTAAAACCTAACCATTCCCCTACCCCCAGCCCTAAAACTTCCCTGGCCCGGACCAGTTTGAGTACGGTCTCTTCCCTTAACCTAACCCTAACCCCTAACTCCAACCCCTAACCTTAACCTTACTGTCCCCCTCCCCCATCCCTATAGTATTCCCTCTCCTTCCTACTCCCCACCAGGAACTCAGTCTGGAACGACGGTCTTTTCCCCTAACCCCAACCCTAACCTTAACCTTAACCCTAACCTTAAGGCTGTTTCTTTTCCTTTATCTGCTACTACAGCACTTAAACATTCCCATTTATAGAGGCTGAACTGCCTGCTTGAACTATATCAGCACATGAAGTCCACTTGTGTGATTCCTCTACTGAGCTCATGCCATGACTCCATGTCAGCAAAGATCAAAAGGAAAACGTGGTTCCGCACCTTATATGCCTCGACAGGCTTAGCCTCACATCACCTCTTAACCGTGCGATGGACTTACACCACTGCATGGCCTGGAATTCAATCATGGAGCAGAACTACACCCAGCAGGGCCTGGACTTCAAAGAGTCTCTGAAATGGGGTTTCCCGTACTCCCTGTTCCATGGAAAAGCCTGAATCATATCACAGAAACTATAGCAATGCAGTATCTTAGCCCTCCTAGCAAATCAAATGCACCATTCTACTTTGAGTTTTGTTGTTGTTGTTGATGCTGAATTTAAAAAGCTCTAGTTTACCACTTTTGCACTCGTTAAAAAAGCTAAAAAAAAAAAAGAAAAAAAGCTAAACGTTTTTTTGTTTTGTTTTTCGATAGTAGCTAAGTAACCATGCCCAGCTAAATAGATAAAACTGGTAGATTATGTAAGGCAATTGCTGACGTTTCAATGAACTGGTACGTCCATTCTAATCTTCTTTTATGCACCCTGCTCGCTAGCTAAAGCTAAGAAAAACTAGGAAGAGAAATTGGATATGTTGTATAGGAAACAAATCTGTCAGAGCCTAGTTGAGTTAAGTGATGAAGACGTCCAGGTTTGGGAATCATTTGTTTATATCAGTGGGCGCCCCAGTCAAGTGTGATCTATAAGTCCATTTCCTGAATCTCCCATGACAATCGCCTCAGCCATGTGATTTACCACAGCGGTTTCCCACTTAGCTTGTGTTAACTAGCTTGTTAACTAACTACTTATGTACCTACGCTTATCTGAACTAGTGTGTGTTTTCTTTCCCTCGAACTTGACTCAGGAAAAACAAGTGTCTGAATATGGGCCGTTGGAAAGTATCGCAAAGACATGTGACTCTCACCTGGAGCAGGAGAATGAGGTCTTATTTATTAAGAAGAAATCACTTTGACAACTTAGTGAGACCTTAGCCCAGATGGCTACGCCCTTGTCTAAATGTAAATGGTTAGGAGAAAAAAAAAGTTTAAACAACAAAGTTTTTTTTGAAAAGTAAAAACACTAGACTTAAAAAAGTAAGTGTTAATTATGGCTAATTAGTTGGAGCTGTTTGTGGAATTTGTACACATCTGATGTGAAATTACACAGCAGGGGAACATCCAATGTTTTTTTTCTCTCTACATATCAGAACAATCAAAACAAATAAAATGATGCGTGCAATGTATTACCTATTTCCTGCATTCTATTTTTAATTTAGCGAACAGATTAAGTTTACCATTTACATTGCAATGGATATGAATTCAGATTTTGAGAGCTGTTTTCAAGCAAAAGTCAGTTCATAAATAATAACTTGACTTAGTTGTGACTGTGTAATGATGGTTGTGCTCATGCTTCTGTACTGCCTTGTATACTTTAATATCGTGAGATTGATATGACTGACTTAAAGGTCGACTCTGACATGCTGGTTAATAGCTCCATATTTCAAATTTGTTTGTAAATACATCAAGACTCTTTCGGAGAGAAAGGCTCTTTTTTGTGCAAAGCAGTAACACAGTATAAATGAAAATGGCTGTTTTAAAACAGCACATAAGTACCACACCAGCAGTCTGTCAGGTTGTTGTTGTAATTATTATTATTGTTGTTGTTGCCCATTGTGACTCACTGCCACACACGTTGCTACTCTTTAGTAGAATGAGAAGATGTCAGGACGGCAAGTTTACTGAAGGTGACGTGTGGTCAAAAACATGAATTTTTAGATAGAAATGGTGGAGTGCTGAGGTGCCTCTGACTGTGGGGTTGTTCTCAGATGTGCCCTGCTGGAGTGAGATGGGGACGACGCCCAGACGGAACAGCGGTCGATCAGTGGGGGTTCCCCACACGTTCCTCACTGCTCCTAGGTTCAATACAGAGCTTAATTGGTCCACTGTGGTCATGATGTCATCTGACATCAGTGGCCAATGGGTCACCACTGCTATGCCGTCGGGGGGCACTCAATGAGTGATGAGTGAGAAGAGTCCATTATCGGTGCATCTTCAGCAGCTCTAGAACATCCCATGAAGTTTCTGAGATGCTACCATCCTTTATTCAATAGCCTGTTGTCATGCCCTTTTGGACATCAGTCAAGTCACAGCCATTGCCCATGACGATTGTTTCGCACTATGCTACAATTTAGTGCTGTACTCTTATTCAACCCCTGTCAAGTTGCTCCAACCTGCCACTTTATTAGGTACACCTGTTTATCAGCTCGTTAACACAAATATCTAATCAGCCAATTACATGGCAGCAACATGCAGACATGGTCAAGAGGATCTGCTGAAATTCAATCTGGGCCTCAGAACGCTTAGTGCTACATGGACTGGTCTGAGAATTTCAGAAACTTCTGATCTACTGGAATTTTCACACACAACCATCTCTAGGGTTTACAGAAAATAGCCAGTGAAAAGCAATGCCTTGTTGATGCCAGAGGTCAGAGGAAAATGAACTGATAGAAAGACAAGAGTAACTCAATAACAAACCAAGGTATGCAGGATAGATAGATAGATAGATAGACAGACAGGTCATACATTTGAATTCATAACCCTTTCCTGGTATAAAGCACAGTTCACCACCACACACACCCTCCTTATTGTTCACCACAGGTTCGTTGTGCATTATGCTGTCATGAAAGAAATAACATGCAATATGACCTGGGCTTCTGGGGTTCAGGGCTGTTTACTCTCTGCACAACCATTATTGCTGTGTGTGCTCATTACAGTTCCACATCACACAGTGTAACCACGGGGACAGGGTAGAATCTCCAACGTGTCATGGTGCTATTAGTCAATCTCATGCTCATTTGCCATTTCCGACCCTTTACACTTGCGTTCCAGTACACACAAGCACCGACAATTGCACACCAGCATAAACAAACTTTTTAATCCATGACAGACACCTTTTCCACATGGCTGGGTGTGGGAGTGAAGGGCGACCTCTGATTGGTCCACTGCTGTTGCCATGATGAGGGTATGTTGTAGCCTTATTTACATACAGTGAGTCATAAAGTAAATTAACTATGATACTCCATTAATTAGCATCCACAAACCTTAATCTATGCTAGCAGTAAACTGTGTGTTTCTTTACCACCCTTCCAGGTTTCTGATATCATGCTTCCATTACTTTCACTAATGGTCCTGCACGCGCTCACATTCGACTGGGTGAAATGATGAATGGCCTCAAGTCAATACAGTGCAAATTTTGCACGTTTTTCTCACCACCTATAAATAACCTCGCATGCTCCGTCTTGTTTAGAGCGCTGATTATCTTTGTCCTGGCCTGCCTCATGATCCTCAGTTGTGTGGCAGGATCTCTGAAATCACAGGTGAACGAGGCCTGTTTGTCATTATAGCACACATCATTACTCAGAGCATATTAAACGTCTGAGGTTAATCTGTAGGTTAACATGGCTAATGCCGTCTATGCTCTGGGAAGTTATGTGGTCCTTTACGTTTTCACGAGAAAGAGGGATCATATTACACCTGCGCTCCACTCACTGCACTGGCTACCTGTCAGCTTTAGAATAGATTTTAAGGTTCTGGTGATGGTTTTTAAATGTCTTCATGGTCTTGCTCCTCTTTACGTCAGTGAAATGATAGTTAGATATGTTCCAGTCAGGTCTCTCAGGTCGTCAAACAGTAATCTACTGGTGATTCCTAAAAGCCGATTAAAGATTGGTGAGGGTGCCTTCAGCCGTTATGGCCCAAAACTCTGGAACTCTCTTCCTGAGGAGCTCAGAGACATTTCATCCCTGCATAGCTTCAAGAGGGGTCCTGTTTAAATCTGCTTTTAGTTAAGCTATGTATGTTGTACCAGGTTTCCATTTTATTTCCATTCCATTTTATATATCATTTTATTTAGTTACATTTTATGTTTGTTCTAATTATTTTAATAGTTCTATTCATTATCTTAAGAATTTGTCATTTTATTACCTTTATTTTATTACCTGTTATTACCTGTTTGTTTATTTTGTTTATTTCATTTCATTTTATTTATTTTTTATTATTTCTTTTAATCTCTGCTTCATTTTAATGTTTTGATTTATTTAATCTGTAAAGCACTTTGAGTTGCATGTATGCATGAAAGGTGCTATACAAATAAAGATTATTATTATTATTATTATATTAATAAATTCACATGCTTCCACATTGTGTGGATTCAGTAACATTTGTTGATAGTTTTGCTTAAAATCTGTTTGCTTAATTAGCAAGCTCACAAAATCCTATTTATACATAACTTTTTAAAACTTCTGCTCCTTGCATGTGTTTGCATGGGAGAAGATGATGTAGTGACACTGCTGTGGAGTTTCATCTTATGAAAGAGAAGCAAACTGAAGTTTCCTGTGTCATATCCGTCCATATGTGCTCCATCAGACCATCTGGCAGGATGACAGCTTTGTCGGATTAAGGACGATGACTGTGTAGAAATGGATCTGGCCTCACTAGGGTGATTATACTGTTATGACCCCCCCATTTGGGAGTCTGGCCTTTGATCCTTTCACACAGCCACCTGCCCGTGTGCTGTTTTAACATCCCTTAAACGCACTGCACCGCCATTAAGAGAGAATACCAGGAAGGAACCAGTATCTTTATGGTCCCAAAAAGCATGCCTGAGTCGGGAGTGTGAAAGTGGACCAATTCCAAGCTGCCGAATGCAGAGCTTATCCACGCGCCGGGAACTAGGGCTAGCAGAGCGGTCCGGAGTTGCGGTTTCCATGGCAACGCCTGTCAAAGCTCCTGTAAGGGGGTTGCGGTCGCCGGCGTCGAGCGGGAGGCGAAGGGTCGCTTTCCCAGAAGCCCTT
This sequence comes from Brachyhypopomus occidentalis, assembly GCA_020368025.1. NCBI lineage: Eukaryota > Metazoa > Chordata > Actinopteri > Gymnotiformes > Hypopomidae > Brachyhypopomus > Brachyhypopomus occidentalis. Next base: position 3,930,580 of record JAGXOD010000010.1, on the reverse strand, counting down.
GGCCACGGCACACCTGGCGGTCGTCGGGTGGAGACGCGGAGAGGCGGTCGGAGTGATGGAGGAGACGTGGGCCAGTCCCAGCGTGTGCTTCACAGCCAGGCACATGACTCCTGCCACACCAGCCTCATAACGCCGCGAAGCCACCGTAATGAACCTGCCTCATAAAAGCCGGCAGGTGCGCCGTCCTGTGCAAGACAGACGCAAACAGAGACACAGACGAGAGGCTCTCGAGCTCCAGTCGGCTGGATCTGAAAAGTCCTCAGACTTCCACCCAGGATGATAAAGGGCTCGTGTGAATAAAACATGGACGAACAGTTAGAATTCATATTCATGCCTGTAATAAAATTTCCATTTCATTGTAGACAGTGATTGTAAAACCTACCAAATCTTTTAAAAGGTCTCATTCTTTCCCCCGTCAGGGTGACACAGATCTTGAAATATGCCCCGCCGTAAAGATGGGGCTGTATATTTGGGGCAAGAGGTGTTAGTCGTAAATAATTTGTAATTAACTGGCGCCTAACAGGCAAGACGACGCGTGTGAATTACAGCGTGTCCCGCGTGAGTCCTGCAGCAAAGAAGCAGGCGATTTACAGCCGGCATCAAGGCGTAAACATAAAGTCCAGACAAGCGCTTGACAAGCAGACAAGGTGCCGGTTTATTTAAAGGGAAAGAACAGGCCAGACGGGAAAGGAGAACGGAGAGTAAATGAAGATACCGACATCACGACCAGTCACACCGCTCACCACGACAGTGTATCAAGTCTCGTTGCGGGGGGATGTGAAGTTGGGGCATATTCTACGCTGAGTCTGCTGCCGTAGCTCCGCCCCCACCAGCTCCGCCCCCACCAGCGCCGCCCCCACCAGCGCCTCCCGTGTCTTGTGTTTCCCCACTTAATTATCAAGGTGAAGTACATGCACGAGTGAAGGAAGCGTGTGAAATTAGCTGTGCCTTTAAGATTGGTACTGGAAATATGTCGGCACAAAATTAATTTTAATAACATAATTCTAAACCTGACATAAGTTTTGATACCTATGAAGCCATTATATCATGTTACATCATAGTTATATTACATCATTAGTAATGTTATATCATTAGTTATAGCATGTTACATCATTAGTTATATCATTAGTTATATCATGTTACATCATAGTTATAGCATGTTACATCATTAGTTATAGCATGTTACATCATTAGATATGTTACATCATTAGTTGTTATATCATTAGTTCATGGCAATGAACTGCTCTCTACATACATCTGAAACGTGTCCTTAGCTTCGCTACACGGCCCTTGCTAATATTATGCATGCTACACATTCCTCCTTGTGTTTAATTTAGTATGTCGTTGCTAATGTTATATGTTTTCCCAGTAAGCTGCCTTACTAAACATTAATTGAATAGTTTTGTAAATGATCTTCTAGCTCTGTGACATTGGAACTCGTCTTGGGATCTCGTTTCATTCGCTGATACACGAGGGCTCGTTAATTAATATTGCCATTGCATGGCGACTTTATCAGAGCATGCCGTTTCACATACGGGATATCAAACACACGCTACTTATGTTTTTAATTACATTTAATATGCTAATTCCAAAAATAACCAAACGTTTACCGGGAGGGACTCTCCACTCATTTCACGGCAGGTTGCTCTCGGCTGTAGGGCTGTGCGTTACGACGGGGTCATAGCACTGCCCTGACATCACTAACGCATTAACGAAGCTTTAACACCACAAAAGTCAACAAACCAAGAGTACTGGAAAGGCACTGTGATGTGTGACCGTAATGGTAAGAGGACAGAAGTAAAAATCTTTTCTTTACTGAGCACACGGTCCACTGCACCAGTGGACCTGCACAGATCATGGACAAAGTCCTCAGCGCTATTGAGTGATTTATGGGATTCAGTAACTGCCTACCGACTTTAACTCACTTGGTGTAATAACATTATTATCTGGGTCGTCTGTCTTTGTGGAGCTGCTCCTTGGTGCAGACGATGAGAGTGACTCAAAAGAGCCTATTAAACAAGAGGTTTAGCTGAAAACACAGAACCCCACACAGCACCCCATAAAATGCCCCACACAGCACCCCACACAATGCCCCACACAGCACCCCACTGAGGGCCCCACACCGGATCTTCTCACGGCCTTGTGGATCCTCTCACAGCTGACACAATCCTCTTCAATCCCAGTCCGTGATGGATGATGACATGCAGACGGAGGGTGTGGTGTTAACTGTAGTGCAGTGTAGTGTTGAGATGGGCATTGAAGTGCAGAAACTGCATTCATCAGTCTAACTGTGTTATTGTCCTACAATGAAAATCGCTGCTTCGTACGGTTGGTTTTTAGGGGAGACATTCGGTTCAAATGCTTCTTGGCCAAATTCCACGTTCCACGTTTCACCTTCCAGATTCCATGTATAGTGCAGCTTAAATGCTACACATTTCGTGCAGCTTCAGACGTTCCACTACGCACCAGCCAGTACTCTTTCCCTTTCTGTAAAATCCATCAGCGAGTTGGGGATGAATCCTCCCTAAAATCCTTTTGATAGAAGTCACTTCCTAGTAGCCTCCATCCCAAAGCCTCAATGCAGGAGGAAAGATAAATGTCTAGATGTCAGCGTCAGTGAGGGGGTCACGTGACAACAGTCACATGACGACGGTGTTGCCGAGACGGTGCTGGAGTGACGCGTTGCCACCAGGAAGGCAGCCTGAACCAGAGCCCCTGTCTAGCGCCCGTTAAATCAGACGAAAAATATGCTGCTTTTGTCTGAAGTGCCACCAGCCCGTCTATCTGAAGCACTCGCACGGGATGTTTTCATATACAATTTAAGACGGAGAGTGGATCGCTTCTCCCTCTGACAATCAGACGTCTGCCGGGGAAAGAAGTGGCCCCTCGTGATCGTCTCCCTGACAGGAAACCATCTGCGTCTTTCACTCTCCAGCACTCTCCACCCCCCATTCAACCTTCATCTCCTGACCCTGCACAGACAGGACAGCGTACCGAGAGCTGCAATTACGCCACCGAGCTGAAGAATGTAGGTGACTAAACACAGATGTGTCTAGATGGACAGAAAGGTCTGTGAGATGTATGGACCTTGTATGCTGTTGAAAAAAAAAAAAAAAAGACCGAAAGAGACTGTTTGAAATTTGTTCTTAATTCATCACGTCTCTCTAACCTAAATGAGTGGAATCATGGGAAAAAGCAGACTTCAAGGACAAACAGCACATTGTTCAAATGAGAGAAATTAGACTGACACAAATTCGGTTCTAAGTACATCATTGGATAAAACAAACTGACACTTTTAAAGGAACATCTCATTTTTATAGGACAGTCATTTCTAAAACTCCAAACTAAGATTTAATCAAATCATTTTGTTTTATTGTTTTGTCTAGCAGAAGCACTGACAACAGCGTTTGTCCTGTTGTAGTCAACCACAAACGTGAATTCATCAAAAGTCCTGGCTGTTGATTTCTCTCTTTTGTACATATAAAACCTTTTAAACTCATTGCCAAACCAAACTGGGTTTGACCATACTAAGGGAACAGTTGCAGTTTGAAATTATCCTCTGGTCTTTGATCTGAAGATGAGACTGGAGAATCTTATATAACAGAAGATTTTCACTTTCAAGAATACAGCTGGCCTGATCATTAGATGCAGATATCACATCTTTTCATAACTGTGCCGAATTCTTTTTTTTTTTTTGTGGTGTCAGTCACAGCAGATATTAAACATGCGGTTCATCTGCATGTGCGTCTGCATTACATTCATCTGTGGCATGGTAAGTGGAAATGTCTGGGTGTCGTAGCATCCTGCAGTACTCCAAAAGACTGGTGCTCACTGGGTTGTGCATTCTGTAAGTGAAGCAAGCATTTCTCCTGCCGAATGCTTAATGTGATAATATTTTTTTCTGATCCTTCCAGCTGATGGACTGTTACTAGCCTGTGGCCTGAACCAGCTCAGATGGCTTTTTGGTATTCTTGTGTTGTCAGGGTAATGATGGATGTTCTGTACATGGAAATACCCCTACAGTGGCCCAGAGGACTAGAGCATACGTAAATCATACCATGAAGTTACACACACACACACACACATATATTTGCTGTCTTTACATAAACTGTTTTAATCATATTTTTTAGTCTTAACGTTAAGACTTTGCACATTTCCCAGATCTTTACCTCAGGACCTGGAAAAGAGGTTCATTCCCTCAAAGTGACTTTATAGAAAGGTCACAACGTTCATGGCTTTACATGACAGTTTGTTACCATGTCACTTCCCCTCTTGCCTGTCTCATCCCTGACCATCTCTCTCTCCTCTCTATGCAGCAGATGGAGCTGTGTGTGTGTGTGTGTGTGTGTGTGTGTGTGTGTGTGTGTGTGTATCTGTGTTAGATGAATTCACCCGGAAAACTGAGCTGCAACCTGTCCAATAAAGTCAGGTTGAAGTTACAGAAACTTTCCTAGCAAGCAGTGTAAAGTGTAGCAGAGACACCACCTGTTCATCCATTTCTGGACAGAAGGCTGTGTCTTCTCTCCTTTTCTGTCAGTGTGTAAAGAGGTTACGAAGCTGATGCATAGTTCCAATTAGAGTGAACAACTCACTCATCCATCTATTCATCCATCCATCCATCCATCCATCCATCCATCCTCCTACATCTACATGGCTCCGAACATCACTCTATGAAATAGGAGATTTACTTCGGTCATGTTGATATGCCCTATGATTCTACCCTCCACTGTAGCATATCTGAGTGTGATAGCAAGAGAGAGAGACAGAGAGACAGAGAGAGAGGGAGGGGGGAGAGAGAGAGAGAGGGAGACCGTCTAAGGGTGCTTTCAAAGTCCCCTAACCCCACCAGACAAAAGGCAGAGTCCCCCAAGCTCGGTGCAGTCCAGACAACCCAAGAGTCCACCACACCTCGTCTCATTACTGCCATCTCCCACATCTGAATGTGCAGGACGACACATCAACAAGGCGACAGAAGCTTCCCACCGAGGCTGTAGAAGACACTGTGTCTACAAGTCCGTCTCCATTCTATTAAATTCGAAACGCTTGCAAATTAGTTCTATTCTTATTTAATATGTCATATTTCTGCACTTAAAAATGAAATATTCCAGCTTGTTACAGAATATGGAGGCGACAGGTATTTTCCATAACCATCATCAAGCCACCAATCCATCATACGCAGCCGCATACACATATACTACATACACACACATATAGCACATGTACATATACACATACACACACACACACATATAGCACATGTACATATACTACACACACATAGACATATACTACATATACATATACTACATACACACACACATATAACATATACACATATACTACACACACACACACACACATATAGCACATACATGTACATATAGACATATACTACATACACACACACACATATAGCACATGTACATATACACATATACTACACACACACACACACACACATATAGCACATACATGTACATATAGACATATACTACATACACACACACATATAGCACATGTACATATACACATATACTACATACACACACACATATAGCACATGTACACGTATACACATATACTACATACACATACACACATATAGCACATGCATGTACGTATACACATATACTACATACACATACACACATATAGCACAAACACATACACTTTAGGGCAGTCATGGTTTGGTCGTTAGGGAACCGGTATTGTGACCGGAGGGTTGTGGGTTTGATTCCCAGGACTGAGGCCATGACTGAGGTGCCCTCGAGCAAGGCACCTAACCCCAACTGCTCCCCGGGCGCTGGGCTAGGGCTGCCCAATGCTCTGGGCACGTGTGAACCACAGCCCCCTAGTGATCACTAGTGTGTGTGTGTTCTGACTGCACAGATGGGTAAATGTGGAGGACAAATTTCGATTGGGGTGAAAACCCTGAGAGAGGGTTAATCTTAAACTTTATACACATATAATCCCTTCCTGTGATCAGTGTCCTTCCTGCGGTCTGGGGTCCGGCGTGGATCCACACTAGACACCACAGTGTCGGTGCTGACAGGAATGCGCCTATCCAGCAGTGGAGAACAGGCCTTCAAGGTTGCCGATAACAGTGGAAAAGACGTGGGATAACAGTGGAAAAGACGTGGGCAGCGTTTTCCGAAATTTCAGCATCCGTGTGGAGGTTTTGCTCTTTTTGTTTTACACTGAATGTTAATGGTCGTAAAAGTATTTAATGCTGTTGAAAGAAAATTGAAACCTGAAGATGAGGTTGAAAGAAACGGAACCATTCTGGAGGGACCCTTTGCATGCCCTGGCATCTGTCACGGTGAGGGAGGCTCCCCCTCCCGGTCACCTACGGTACAGCGGCAGTTGTCCTGTTGTTGTTGCGTTGTGTACTTCCCTCAGGTGGGTGGGGCTTATTAGCTCCCTCACCTGACGGTAGTTTGTCTGTCTATATATGCCTTGTCTATGTACCAGTTGACTGCTGGTTATTATATCCTTAATCGGGGTCAAGTGCACGGGTCTTTTGTTTGCGCACGTTATTCATTAAACCCCTCTTTTTCTCTGAGACTTGGCGTGATCGCTTCCTTTTAGTTCGCACCTCCTGCCCGTCACAGAATAACCAGCCACCTTTCGGAAGCCGCCAGTCTCCTTTACTTTCTCCTTCGTTTGTGGTCATGTCTCGTGGTAAGTGTTTGTCCGTGTGAAATTTTGTTGTTTGAATGTGTGTGGAGGAGAGCTAGGTTGTAAACCGCTTGTCCCGTCGTGCCCTCCGTGCTTGTTTGTTTGTGTGTTTGTGTAGCACGTTGTGTGGCACGACGGGACGGTAGCGAAAGACCTGGTAGCGCTCTCCTCCACGGGGGCGGCGCCTTCTCGCTCCTGTGCTCGCCCGTAGTCTGTGTTTGTGTTTGTGCATGTGTGAGATGAGTGTGACTACGGGCTTGAGTGAGTGGAAGGTCGTCTGCCGTTTGTCTTGCGTGTTTGTGTTTGTCTTTCGTGTATTTATGTAATTCCCCTAAGGGCTCCCAAAATATGTTTTGGGGGGGAGCTATATGGGGTCCTGTGCCACTGTTTGTGGCACCGAGGGCGCAGCTCCGGAAGGAGGCCCTACCGGGAGTGTGAGGGGGCTGTCCTGGAGCCCCTAGGCCCACTGGACAGGTGGTCTAGGGTGAGCTGAGAAAGGGCAGAATTTCCCTCTGGAGAGGGGTTGCCCTGGAGCGCTCAGACTTCTTTGAGAGAGTGTTTTGGGCGAGCTGAGAGAGGGTGTGATGCCCGCCCGGTGAGAAGGGTAAGTGCGCTGTATGTGTTTGTGTCGCCCACCTCGTGTTTGTGTTTGTCCTAGCGTGCTTGTGAATTGTTTTATGTAATTCCCGTGCGCTCCTCCTCCAAAGGGCGTTTGGGGGAGGGGCTATGGAGGGTCCCGTGCCATGGACCGTGGCACGGAAGGCGCAGCTCCTATGGGAGGCCCTGACCAGGGATGTGAGAGTGTCTCCGGAGGCGGTAGGGGCCCCCCCCCCTCCAGTAAGAGGCGAAGTATAGGGGTCCCCTCCTTCTGAGATGGAGACCTCCCCCCCCCTGTGTTAGGGGTACTATAACGATCAGGGTAAGTGCGCGTTTTCGTTGTCTTTGTGTGTGTATTTGTGCGTATGTATTGTGTGCAGGTTCCTCCCCGGTTGACTGAGGTGTCCCTGGACCAGCCCTCGTGCTCGGGTTGATGAGGGTTTTACCCTGGAGCTAGCCGGCCCATGATGGGGAGGGAGTGTTTTCCTAATGGAACCTCCGGCAGGGGTGGAGGAGTCTACCCTTGCTCCGTACCCCTCAAAAAGGGGTGGTCTCCCTGGCGGTCTAGGTAATGCCAGGGGTACTCCAGGCCCTGGATAGTGGTCTGCCCCCGAGCCGAGAGGTTGGTCCAGGAGACGTTCAACTGTGCAGTAGGGAGGTAACCTGCACACACACACACTTTGTGGGGCCCTTGGGGTGTGAGGGCTCCAGGGACCCAGGGAGGCGGGAGCTAAATTGTGTTATATGTTTTGTGTTTCAGCTCCCGGACCGCAGGAGGTGTTGCCCTGCCTTGTCCCCGCCTTCCTGCCCCTTCGTCTTGCGTCTTGTGTTCTGCCGCTGTGGGCCGCACATCGGGCCGTAGTGCGGCTTGGTGGGGGGTCTGTCACGGTGAGGGAGGCTCCCCCTCCCGGTCACCTACGGTACAGCGGCAGTTGTCCTGTTGTTGTTGCGTTGTGTGCTTCCCTCAGGTGGGTGGGGCTTATTAGCTCCCTCACCTGCCGGTAGTTTGTCTGTCTATATATGCTTTGTCTGTGTACCAGTTGACTGCTGGTTATTATATCCTTTATCGGGGTCAAGTGCACGGGTCTCGCACGTTATTCATTAAACCCCTCTTTTTCTCTGAGACTTGGCGTGATCGCTTCCTTTTCGTTCGCACCTCCTGCCCGTCACAGCATCCTTCTGTCCACTGTCTTTACAGATCAGAAAAACGCACCTAACCTTGACCCCATGTTCACTTCAACTCAGGTTTACCGAACTGTCTCTATTCCTCCCTGCCTCTCTCTCTCTTTTCTCTCTCTCTGTCTTTCTCTCTCTATCAGGCTGTCTGTCATTCCTTCTGTGTGAATAGAGGTCATGTATTTTCAAGTGTTTTGAATTTGGGATTTCACAGAGGGTAGAGGGGATGGGTGGATATGTTAATTTGCAAAGGCAATTAATGCTTAACACCCAGAAGACATTTAACTTTCACTGCCTATTAATTATGTACTTTGTACATACTAGAATATCCTCTTATCCTTAAGAAAATGCACTAATTAGGACCAAAATTTATCAGTACATTTTGGTATAAAACCACTTAAATAGGACAAGTGTTGCAAATAAAATATTTGAAAGGAAGCCAAGGTTCTGTTCATCTTCTACACTTCGCCTCAATCTGAGAATCTTCCGTCTCCTCCACATTGTCCCCCCCCTCCCTCCCTCCCTCCCTCTCCCCTCCCTCCCTCCCTCTCTCCCTCCCTCTGATGCCCCGCTGCTGTCCATGGTACTAGAGGTGATCCAACACAGTGTAGCCCTGTGTACCATAGCCCCATGAACAGCAGGGGAGTTAGTACAGAAGGAGGCAGTTATAAAGGACCTACAAACACACCGAGCAGTAAACACGCACGTCCAGAGACGCTGCGGTGATGGCGTCAGCAGAACCGGTCCATGGCACATCTGGCAAACAGGACAGCCCGAGTGAATCGGGGGACGGATTAAAGCAGCGTTACTATATACCGGCTGGAGGGGCCAACTTAGCTTCAGGCAATGGACGCATGATGTAATCCACATGACACCAGGTGAAACTACAGACAGAGCTGCTCCATCTGGTGAAAGCTTTCACCATTGGGCGTGCTGAGCTGTAGACCCGATGTGGAATTTCTTCAAAGACCATTGAACCAGCGTGTGATTTATGGTGATTATGAAGAGCAGTAGTTCAAATGCACATATACGATAGGAGATCAAGAGGTAAATGTGTATTTAGAGCCATTTTGAGCTGAACTATAACTCTATAGTAGACAAGTCATTCCAAACTTTATAACAACTTTATAACAACTATATATTTTATATATTTTATATATTTATATATAGTTATAACAACTATATATTTTACTCAGTACTGAATATCGAATTATATCACTCTGTACTGAACACTGAATTACCTGATGTGATTCCATCAAAACTGTCATCAGTTAACAGAAAAGACACAAACAAGGCAACACATTAAGAATTCCATAAATTCCATATTCCATCCCATTCCATAAATATGCATGTTGGAAACGCCCTCAACACATTGCATTTGCATATCTGAACATGACAGCCCTTATGTTTTATGATGACATTTGGCTGGTCATGGGTCTGCTGCTCCGCACCTTTTATTAAGGAGAAGTGAGAGATTCAGAAGAAAGAGGAATGTAGAAGTTGGGGGTTTTGATTTGTGTTTAGTACTGAAACATGGGGGCATTGGTTGGTGTTTCTCTTCTGAGTGGTGTCACCTTTTAGTCCATTATACTCTTCACCAAAAATGTTTAAATTAAAAAAACATATACTGCTTACATTTCTGACTTCCTTTTTAGAAATTCAGGGATTCCCTTATTTCCTGATATGTCTTCGGAACAAAGGAGTTTTAATATTCCCCAGATCTGTTATGAGCATGACAGAGCTGTAATTTGTGTGTACATCAGTAAAATATTAATTTTCACCATTAAGAAGTTGTTTCTCACGGGTTTCATGTCTACTGGTCTGCACTGAATCAGTGATAATGGGAGTTGAGCGTTAATAAAAATGATTAATGTGCCATCACTGGTGATTCCTCTCTGATGACACTGACTAATGCTTACTCCCAGAGATGTTTTTCTCTTCCTGCTCTCTGCTCTGTGCACAAGTTGAACGGTAGGGCTGCATTATCCAAGCTCTCCTTAAACGTCCAGATAGCAGAAGTAGGTCAGTAATCCGTCTGACCTTCCCAGCATGCAGCAGCTGGGGTGCTAATGTCATCTTCCCAACCTGTAGGGGGCAGCGTGGTTCACGACCCTGGACAGCCGCGGTTGTGCAGGCTGTTCATGTTGCAGCCAGAGAATTCCGCCGTGACCAGCTGGCTGTTCCCAGGGTCAAAGTTCAACTTTTGCAAGGAAGTTCTTGAGTCATCAGGGAGGACAAGCCCACCAATGCTAGGTGCAGGGGAGGGGAGGGTCAGACATACATAACCTCACACATATCTCTGTTTATCTTTTTGATATCAGTGCTACTTCAAACAGAGAAGGGAGAATGTCTAACAGAGTCGGTCTATCACAGGGAAGGCTGAGAGAATAAATTACTGAGGTTATAGAGAACGACTTTATAAAGCGTGTGTATAGTGTCCATCCACTAGGAGCTCCTACTCCAGAAGGAAAGAACTTTCCGGAAGGTTTGTGACGGAAAGCGTTACACATCTGCACGGAGCAGTGTTGGATGCTGAGTTTTGTGTGGGATAATGACCTAATAAAAATAAAATACTCAGCTCACATGCACATGCACGGAAGGTTTTTCGAATGCTTTCTTCACCAACTGCAATTCAATTCAAATCAACCTGGAGCGTCGTTCTCCGTCTATCTAAAAATGCTCCAAAGCCGTCCTGGCCGGAGCTGGGGTTGGCGTGGAGGTTGCTTCAGCGTCGCCATCTGCCGTGGAAAGCACAGGAGCTGAAACACATATGCTAGAGGGGGCGCGTGGACATGGCTGGGCGGAGGCACACTCGAATGCTAATGAGAATGCACACTCGAATGCTAATGAGATGGCTTGAGCAGGACCCGGGGGCGTGTAGTCCCGTCGGCTACCCGCTGATGAAGAAATCAAGTGGAGGGAACCCCCCGCTAGCACAAGCTGCTTGAAACAGAGCCACGCGGATGGGGCGTCCCGGCCAGACGCCTGATTAGAAATATGTTTCATTTCACAGCGAAATCTGGAGATGTCCGGGGCAGCTAAAACAGACTGGTGCACAGAGAGGTGGAGAAAGGCCCCTAGCTGCTCTGGAACAGGACAGTGGTGTCCATGTACCACTGATCAGAGCCAGAGTCTTATACTGTCCAGTGTTAGAAAAAATGGTGCTAACTAGTAGCAGTTCTTTTATTTATATATTTCTTAACTATTACTCCTACCATAGATGATGTAAAGGTGACACTGTCAGCCATGTAGTTCTAGGGTATCCATACAGGACAACGGGCGTGCACTTAACTAGCGGTAGTGACTTCATCATATACCCGATGTCACTCTCTTAGAGTGGAGGATGACAGAAGTGGAGAGGAGAAAGCAGCCCAGAAGCTACACAGAGAGAGAAAGAGAGAGGGAGAGAGAGAGAGAGAGAGGGACTAGCTAGAATGTTGCAGACATGGATCCGCCAGCCTTTCTTAATTATATTGTGCAGTGCAACGTGAAAAGGTGTCGGATGCCCACAGAAGCGGATCTGTCCTAATGAATGAAAACAGATGGGGAGAGCTGCAGACTGAGAGACTGCCAAGAGATCTGGGATAGAGGGAGAGGGAGACAGACAGGGAAAAGAGAGAGAGACAGGCAGAGGGAGAGAGGAAGGGAGGGGAGAGAGAAAGGAAGAGAGAGAGAGAGAGAATAAAGTGCCATTGGCTGAAGAGGTCTCTGGTGATTAAGGAAAGCGTGACAGGATCCTGGGCTTCAAGCTTTTGGGCTTTATAGAGGGATAGCCAGACAGAGACCGATTCCTGGTGGCCACAGGTGTGTGTGTCTACATATGTGCATGCCTGTGTGTGTGTGTGTGTGTGTGTGTGTGTCTGTGTGAGGCACAGAGAAGGAGATATATTTATAAAACGAGGAGCAGAGATGAGAATCAGGATGTATGAGGTGGGAGAGATGGAGAGGGAAGCATGAAGAGAAGGTACATGAGAAGCCTGCTAGAGTTTCCTGACGTGTATGTGTGGTGTGACGCTGCCAGGTCAGGCTGTCGGGCCCCTGCTGAACTGTTTTCATCACACATAAGTGCCTCCCAATGACCATTATTGTCCCATTGCTGGGAATTATTTTGACAGTACTGTCTTGCTGTTGGAGCGGACCACAAGGTGGGGGGCGGGGCTAACGATCAGTGGAAGCGTAGAGCGTCAGGGTGCTGAAGCGCCCATCAGTGAAGGAGAGTTGGAATTAAAGTGTGCACAAAGAATGGACTCCTGTTTAGACTAGAATAAAGTATTTAAAACACACACACACACACAAAGTTGTTATTGATTCAATGGATTTGTCTGGAGAGCCTAGAGTCACGGTTAGCTTCAGCCGCCATCTTGGCTATATTTTTTTGTTTACACATGCATGCACACACACACACACACACACACACACAACACACACACACACAGTTGAAGTGACCTGGGCAAGCACAGTAGTAGGTTACATTGTCTGGGGAATGGTTGGGGTAGATGGGGACTGATCTGGGGAAACAGGGCGATTACTGAATAGAGCCTGCAGGGCAAATGGATAGACTGTCTGTACCTGTGTGTCGCACCAATCAGTGGGTAATTGAGGCAATCTGAAGTTAATGCTGCCTCAAGCCATCAGGAGGTCCAGCAGAGCCAAATGGTCCATTTCACCTAGATTCAGCACATCAGTCCCACAGGGATAGAGCTGTACAGCAAGGAGGATGGAGGAGGGGAGGATGGGAGGGGAGGGGAGGAGAGGAGAGGGGAGGGAGGAGAGGAGGGAGAGGGGAGGAGAGGAGGAGAGGAGAGGGGAGGAGGAGGGAGAGGACAGGAGAGGAGGAGGAGGGAGGGGAGGGGAGGAGGGGGAGGGAGGAGAGGAGGGAGGAGAGGAGAGGAGAGGAGGGGTGGAGAGGAGAGGAGAGGAGGAGGAGAGGAGAGGGGGAGGAGAGGAGGAGGAGGAGAGGGGAGGAGAGAATACAATGCTATTACATCTCCAATTAAACTTAACCTATGACTCATGTGCCCATGGTCAAGAATACGATGTCAGTGGTTTATGATTTATGATTTAATGCACAGAGGAAAGGTCATAATACAGTTGTTAAGTTAAAATTTATATACATTAAATTATAATGATATACAGTGCGTCACATGAACATGACATATCCAGGGCATATATCACGCATGCTGTAAACACGTGAAGAATGAACAGAAATGAGGCCCATTCCTCCGTTCATTCAGCCGAGCAGCTACTGGCCCATCAGAATCGCTGCTGAAAACCTTCTGCTGAAGTAGAGCACCAGTGCGAAATCACACCGAAGGAGCTCACACTCATCAGACTGGTCTTTTAAGGCCTGTCATCTCGCTTTCATCCACTGTGTTTTTTCCCTTATGGTGATGGGCATCGTTGGAGACGCCCGCGTGTTCTGCACATGCTCTGTGTCCTCACAGTCTCACAGCAGTGTGTTTAAGGGCCGTTTTTGCATAATCTGAAGGCCCTTTGCTTCTTGGTAAAGGCGTCGGTTGCTGCTGAGGGAAGGCGGGGCCTCTTTTGGTTGCTAGCGGTAACGGTCCAGCGGCTAAGCAGGCAGACTCCACTGATCCCATTTTGTGGTTAATTTCTGCAGCTCATTAAATATTGAGCAAGTGGCAGATTTGTGTGATTGCCAATAAAATGGGTTTCTTTGGACTGTGAAGTGCCTGGAAGCATGCAAAGTCTCTCTCTCTCTCTCTCTCTCTCTCATGCATACACTAACACAGATGTCTAATAAAGCCCATCTTTTCTTAATTGGACTTTTACTTACTGGAGATGCTGCACATTACAGCTTGTTCAGAGACTCCGCCCCCACCTAGTTTGTTCAGAGACTCCGCCCCCACCCAGTTTGTTCAGAGACTCCGCCCCCACTCAGTTTGTTCAGAGACTCTGCACTCACCCTGCCAATCACTCTGCTGCACTGTGGGTGAGGTGCACTGCAGCAAATCTGCTACGATGATTTAGCATTTTCACAAGTCACATGATGAAATGAGCTACCATGTTTAATATTTCAGATGGGCAGAGACATCGTGGCGCAACGTGAATGCAAACTTTCATTTTGCAAACCAAACAAACCTTCCTGGCTTAAAGTGTTATGAGGTTTGCAAAAGTTAGAATAACTCTAAAAGGTCCCCGTTGAAATGATGAAGCATCTAACAACGTGCAGATGTCATGCCAGTGCTTCATTGCTCCCTATCAATCACAACACAACAGACCTGGGACGTCTCCCACATTGTCACCGAAGGCGAGTAATTGAACTAAGGTTATTTTTCACTTTTTCGATGGTGAATTGGTGATGGACCTCTTCCCAATGGGAAAATCTAAAAATTGCAATGCACCACCGACACTAAAAAGTGCCTGTCTCCTTTCAGCATAGGGGACCTGTCTTACATGCAGAGGACCAGTCTCAAAAGAATCGTCTTCCTTCCGTGTAGGGGCCCTGTCTCTGTTCAGTGCAGAGAATGTGTCTCCCTGCAGTGTTGGGGACCTGTCTCCTTCTCACCCCGTGCGGGTGGGAGATCTGGTTAAACAAACATTTGTCACTGGTGTTGATTGGTGCAGGAGTGTTTCGAGGTGAAGCACCTCCCTGGAGCTGCTCAGGTTAGCCATGCGCCCAGGAACAGCACCTACAGTTGGATGGGAGGCGTCGGCGCAGTTGAAGCTCTTCCGTTCAGCCTTATACACGCCTGCCCGGCCACTCCGCTGACTAAGAATCTCCTCACGACCTCACTTGCTCCTCTGCTCTCGTCGTTGCTGAGACACTGTGGTCCAAAGTTGTTGCGCACGACCGGAATCACCGCAGTCCCGGTTTGCATTATCTTCTTAGTTTACCAGGCTGATGATGAGAGGGAAATTCTCTTGTGTTTATTGTGTTGTGCAGTATAGTGTAACCAGAGCCTTCGCTAATGCCCCATGTCTGCGGGGCATTCTCCTCTCTTTATTCCCATTTTCTTTGTTATTGTCTTTTGTTTTAGAGCAGTGCCCCTTTTTTTTTTCCCTGTGACCGAGAGGTAATAGTCACTCCATCAAAATGCTTTCCAGGAGCTTTTCTGTGGAGTGTGGAAGCTCGCTGGGTTTGCGCTGGCTGCTGGTGTGTCTCAGAGCTTTGAATTAGGAGTGCATGGCTCCTAATGCCTGAATTTCCAGGGCGGGATCGATACTGCGGACTGCAGCTCTGGCTGGACACCGACCTCCAGAAAGCAGAAGAAAGATCATCAGGTGATTCACATTAACCCCCTTTTTGTGTTTCTTTAAACCAAGCATCAGCGAAATCTTTGTAATACTGTAGAGGACAAAAAAGTTTTGCTAGCAAACTACGTGGGACCTTTGGAAGTCTGAGCGATTTACAGTCATGTGGTTGCTTGTGCCTTTCAAAAAATGAATCTCTCCATTTGATCCGCGCTACAAATTCAGGCACCTCCTCTGAGTCATTCTGTCTACAGTGAGGGTAGTTTCAGTCCAGATCGCTTAGCAGTCTGCAATTTGCCACTCATGAGAGTGCCGGCTAACGAGACCTCCTCCGACAGGTCCTCCTAGGGTTGACTCCTCAGCTCACCCAACGGATGGCTGAGGAGACGTGCCTCCACCCCACCCAACCAAACCACCTGCACCCACACCCGCCCTCCGCTGACGGACAGCTCGATAACGGGGTGAAGGCCCAAGTGGCAGAGAAGAATCAAATATGGCTGCGTGCTCAGGCTAACCTGCAGCCGTACCATGGCAACATGTCGTGTGCCTCCTCTAATTTGGAGCATGTTATTTTGGACATGAAGCTGCTACATAAGGCGTCGCTGTGGACGGCTTCCTGTCATGTCAAGGAGAGATGTCTGTTGAACTGGAAACCCTGGGTAAAATACCTAAATAGCCCAAATGAGTCAGTTTCCATTCCAGGTTTCGTGGATGAGGTAAAAGCGTGAGATGTGATCTCAGTAGAAGTCTCCAAACAGACCTTTACCCTGGAGCCTCATTAAAGTGTCTAAAAACCCAGAGACCTTGTTCAGAGTCGTTTCTAGCCCTTCTGCTCTGCAGATCAGCCTGAAACTCAGGAAAAGTTGGCTGGCGGAGAAAATTGTGTTGGTGTTGCGTGTCAGCTCCTTAAATACCAAGCGTGTCATGCTGCCGGAAGGTGAGAAAGGGTGAAGCCCTTTGACCTTTTCAGAGTCCTTACAGTCAGATTGGAATTCAGAACGACGGACTTCCTGCCTGGTTGCCGAGCTGCGGGAATGCCACAAGAAGAGGTAGCTTCCTGCAGAAAGACTGCTGTGAAATATATGAATGGAAGCCACAGCAGTTTTCAGACACCATCTGAACTCCTGAACAGGTTCCCATCCTTTTCTGAAAAATCACTGTTTATTAACTCTAACAATACTCCCTCAACCCCCTACACACTAAGAAGCCACTGGTGTCATTCCTCACTCTTATAACTACATAAATCTCATATTAGTTGCAATATATTTATTGAATAATTCATATGAGTAATAACTAAATTATAATTAAAAGGTTAAAAGGTTAATTACTTACACCTTCTTGTAGCTTTGACACAGTTTATCACATCTTCTTGACATGTTAGGAGAGAAGGGTGTTGAGGGCACATATTTAACACTGTCATGGTGCTGACATGCTTGTGGGTGTTGAGTTGGTCCAGGTTTTTCACATACAGCTGTGTTCTTGGGGTTGGTACATGTCAAATGATGTCTCTGCTGAGATTTGGTTGTCATGTACACATCAGATAAAAATTTCATCAGCTTTACCCACGATCAGCCTTTAGGCGACGTTACAACCTTACAACTTTATTTTTTTGTTGCAGTCACAGGAAAACTGGACAGATTCCTTCAACACACTGAACCTCTCACAAGTACAGAGCCCAGCAACTCCCAGGACTGCTAGCTCACTGTTCAGCTCACCACCGCACTCTCTGTGTGACTGGAGGTGACACTGAGCATCGTCAGGTTCTTACACAATCTGGGCTGACAGACAGCTCGTGCTCAATCTGCAGCTCTGGCCTGTGGCGTCACCATAGCAACGTTTCCAAGCAGGAAGTGGCTGTTTCCAGCGGAGGAAGTATGTGTGTAGACGGGGCGTTAAGAGGATGGGTAGGTGACTGGGCTTTGCTTGGGCACCGCACGTCACCGCACGTCACACTCACGTGGTGACAGAATTCCAAGTGACGTGACGATGTACGGCCCAGCATCGTCAGCTGAGTTCTGAACTTTGACCTGACATTTTTCACCTGCCTGTGTAAGAAAGGACCCTTAACACGGGAGCACGAGAGAAGAGCCTGTTCAAACGCTAAAAGGTTCGATTTTCATCCCAGTAGTTTTCCTTCTTTTGCTGAGGATACACGAAGGGCTCGGCGACGGTGCGTGGCTGGTGCATTAAAGATGTGCTGGCAGGGTTCGCTTGTTTGGATTAGGCCCATACTGACTCTCACTATCCCAGAATGCCATTGCTGTCGTGTGCTGTGTGTGGTGGGAAAGACACATGAAATAACAAAGGAGAAAATAAATTAATAATTGTTCAAAACCATTTTATAAAAATGGCACCTACCCCGCCGGTGTTGTCATGGCGCTCCACGCCTGGAAGACTCCTCCTCCCGCACCTGCCGCATGTTTAGAGTCTAATTAGGACATCCTCGCTCCTCTGAGTCTCCGGCCCTTGCAAAGTCTTGCGTGTGTTTTCTGCAAGACCTTGTTCCTAATTTTCCTTCCCCGCGTTTCTAGGCCCCGCTGATGTGATCCGGGATAATGGATGAGGCGTTCGCAACCTTGTCTGCCTGTGTCTTGACCCCGGCCGCTCGTAACCATGCCGATTCCCGCTGAAGTGCTGGTAAGCCCGGCGACGATGTGCAAGCGATGATCTGCTGTTGCCTGTGTCCTATTATACTCTTTCCCTGGGTTAATGGAGGGTGTGTACCGAGTGATCATGGCAAAACATCTCTGCTTCGCAATATGGTATAATTCGAATAAATAATTCATATGGACACAGGTATTCATATGCAGGAAGCCTCTCCGTGTTTTGGCAGTCGGCTACAGGGATCTGTGGGGGAAAAAAGACACACCGGGAGTGGAAGAAGAGTCTTCAAGTGAAGATAAGAAGCAGAAACATGAGACGCTGAAGGGAAGCCACTGACTTCAGGGCTGTTCATTACTCATTACCGTGGCGATAGGCGGTTCATCTTCTCATTCATATTCTCTCTCGAAGAGCCTCTGGTCTGCTGCAAACTCTCGCCAGTGAAAAACACAGACGGCTTTAATAATGAATGTAGGAGCAGGAAAAGTTGCACCGAAGACAAAAGATGTGGGATGCTCTGCTCGACGTGAGCGAGACGCGTGTGCATGCATGCTCGTATGCAGGATATGCCTTTATGTATTGTTGCTTTATTAAATGTGAGTATAAATGCCAAATAATTTAGCAGTAGTGCTATGGAGAGCAAGTGGCCTCTTCTGTATTACTGACAGTAAAGAATTTAAAACCTCAGCTTGTTTTAAGTGGTTAAACTATTGTGGAGATTTTTTCAAGAAACACACACAGACGTGCCTGTTCACATATACAGACACACACGGACATGCGTTAGTTCATATGTTAGTTAGACATGTTAGTTTATGGTAAGTGCCCACTAGTACAGACCATAGTGAGCAATGAACTTATGCACATGTCTTCACATGCAAAAAAAACACAAGCACACACACACACACAAATGCACGCAAAAATGCACAAACACCCACCTGCCCACGCACACGCACGACACACGGCACGTAGGCACACATAAATGCATAACACACACACACACACACACACACACACACACACACACACACACTCACTCACATACTTTTACTTTGAGCCCAATCTTAAATCCACCTGCTGTCTCCTCTGTCCTGTGTCATTGATCAGTGTGTAAATTCAGAGAATTGGTTTTCTCATGGCGCTTTCTCGCCAACGGCACGCGCGATGGTGTGATCCTCAGCACTTTGATATTCCGCTGCTCGCACTGGAATTGAAATTAGCCGCCTCTCCAAACCCACGGAGCCGGAGGGGGAGCGAGAAGCAGAGCGCTGGCTGGAGAGGACCTGCCGAAACAAACAAACGAATAACGCGCAACATCATGGCGACCTGATGCGCTGAAGATGTGGTGGCGGATTCAATCGTCAGAACAGACAACCTTGTAAAGCAAAGAGGAGGAACAAAAAGTTTCAGTGAAGCACAGGGAGGGGCAGAGGGAGCATCGTGGTGTTCGCACCACAGCCCACGCTGGAGAGCTGCTCTCTGAATAAAGTGCTTACAAAGTTGGAATTTTGAATTCGATCAGGTTCCCTACCGCTTGAAATTCAGCCGCTCGGCGTGTCACTCACGGGCCGGGTGCCGAGCGTAACGAACTCCTGCTGAGGGGCCCGTCAGTGCAACCTGCGCATCTCTGTTGCTGAAGGTGCGAGTGTCCACAGGGTTGGGTCGCTTGGCCCTACAACATGCTGAGGTATTAACTAATGCTGATCACCAATCTCAGCCTTTATGACTTTAAATTGCAGCAGATGACAGCATGACGGCGTGATTATGACAGCATGATTTCTAATATAAAAGATTATGAAAACTAAGACTGCAGCTTCACCGTCTTGGAGATGTTTATGCGTTTAAAAGCTCCACCCCAATTAAGATCTTAGTAAGCTCCACCTCCTGGTAAGATCTTGGCAACTCCACCCCCTGGTAAGGTTTTGGCAAGCTCCACCCCCTGGTAAAGTCTTGGCAAGCTCCACCCCCTGGTAAGGTTTTGGCAAGCCCCACCCCCTGGTAAGGTCTTGACAAGCTCCACCCCCTGGTAAGGTTTTGACAAGCCCCACCCCCCGGTAAGGTCTTGACAAGTTCCACCCCCTGGTAAGGTTTTGGGATGCTCACTCTGGTTGAAATAAAATGTCTTTTCCATCTCAAAACTGGAGTTTAACACTTCACCTTTAACACTTCTCCAGTAGACAACACTTCACTCTAGGTCAATAAATATTAGTCTCTCTCTCACACACACACACACACACACACATAAACACACACACACACACACAGATTGTTCAGTCTCTTTGTGCTCTATTTTTGTTCTATTTTAGAAATCTCTGTAAGTATGCTGCCACACTGAACAGTCATATAAACCATGCACCTTACAAACAAGATAATGCACCTTACAGATAATTATCATTATTATTATTATTATTATTAGTAGTAGTAGTAGTAGTAGTTGTAGGTGTAGTAATATCTGTAGTTGTAGTGTAACTCCTTTTCTTAAAGACTGCATACAGATACAATTTCAAGTATGACCTCTGACCCACTGAGTGCTACACTAAGTGGGAGTAGGACTGTATAGATCAGTTTTAAGTAAGAATCTGCTCATCGTGTGTGCTGGTACCTTTCAGTCTGTTATTTATCCACCCGGATCAGTACACGACCCGTTGGGCCTCCTTTAAGTGAGCTGGGGTGTCAAAGAGACAGACTCAGGATCAGTTCTGCGTTGGTCTCTGAGCGCCGCGACTCAAAAGAAACACACTGACTGCAGGTGCTTTTCTGCTCCACTGAAACGTCCTTGACACAGGACCAAGATCAGACGCTGACGTGCTGGGGGGGGGCGTAGCCTTCTTCAGCATCGTAAATCACCTCCCACGTGTTTGTCTCAACAGCACATCACACAAGATGGCACTGCAGAGACCCAGCGAGTCACAGTGGGGTCAGGTCCCGGTAACGAACGATCTTCTCCATCATTCATAAACGCTATGACCTATGACCTATGGTGTGCTTCTCGTCTTTGTTTCTTTTTTAAGGAACATCTGTATCTCTGTCACAAGATGCTCCACTCAAGACTGGAGACCAGAGAGCTGCCATTTCTGCAGGGTTACGTTGGGTGTTATGAAGAAACATGTCCCACCTGCATCCACTTCCTATATCCATGTCCTAGCTGTGAAAAGTGTCTCCAAGGAAACACGTTAGCCACGCCTTGCACCAGATATGACATGGGAAACTAGCTAGATAGTTGGCCAGTGGATACAGGTTTGCAGAGTACCAAAGGGGGATAAATGAGATAGTTTTTAAAGTAAAATAACAGTAAGATGGGTTGGTTATAAAGGGCAGTATGAGCCAATCACAAAATCATATTTAAAAGAAATACGGCTGATGGGATTTTATCTCACAGCTGATGAAGTTATCAGAATATGTTTACTTAAAGTAAACAAACAATCAAATACATTCATAAATAAATGAATGCATAAATAAGTAATGTGTGAAGTGGCAGGTGTGATGGGGAGTAAGAGGGGGTGAGAGGGGGTTAGAGGGGGTGTAATCTACTTCCCTCCCAGCAACAGGGGATGTGACCAAAGTCAGTGGTGGGTGTGTCTAGTGAACCAAGGGATAAATGAATAGTATGCAGAACTCAAACACTGTATGATTGAACGTTTTCTGCTGTATATGTGTCTGTTAAGCCAAAAGGGTTTAAACCCATCACTGCACTGATAACATTTCAGCTGGGGGAAGGGGTAGCTTATACAGGTAAGCTATGGCTTTGCTAGCAGAATTGCAATCGAACTACTAAATTACATGAAGTAGTTCATATTGTTTTATATTGTATGGAGCAAGGCAGACACACACACACACACACACTGTCTTTTGTAAGACTGGACGCAACTGTCAGCATCGGTGCAGACTCTTCTGATGGCGTGTGTGACCCTCGTTTATTTGGAATTTACAATTCAAGGATGTTCAGGGGTATTTACAGCAATAAATGTAATGTTTACAGTATGAAAACCAAAGACATCCTCAATTACTGAGAAGTAGCCTTTATCCACCACTTCTGTAACGGGACCTCGGGTGACAGATGCACTATTATAATAATCATAATTATTATTATTATGCATTATGCAAGGCGTGCACGAGGCGTGTGACTCTTCCCTGTGTGCAAGGACATACTTTATCTTGTTCCAACAGCCATTATGAGCTTTGGGCTGTCTGTAGCTGCAAAGAAAGGACCCCCCCTCCCCCTTTTACACACACACACACACACACACACACACACACACACAGAATCACACTTACAGTCATGCACACATGCACGAATGTACAAACACACATGCATGCATGCACACACATATAGACACACATAAACACGACTGTGCACACGCTCAATACACACCCTCACAGGCACGCACATACACACACAAGCACTCACACACACACACACACACACATACACACTTCTAAATGGAGCTTCTTTTATATACTGCTGTAGTGAATTTTATTTTATTTGTGCTGCTTTGAACAGTTAATGCAAACAAGACTTCATGTGCCCTCCCTCAGTGCTGCATGCATAATCACGCTGATACACGTCTCTTCTGTCTCATAAATAATGATGACGATGATAATAATAATACATCTTAAAATATCAGACTAAATACTTGTAATGTGGATGGAGGATGAAATGAGATGAGGAAAACACAGCTCCGTGTGGCATCTAACTAAACCAACACACACCAAAAACAGCACACACACACTCGCACTCAAAAACAAACACACACTCCAAAACCAACACACACTCAAAGAAAGTCTGACCCCAACCTCCACAAACAGGCAGTTCAAAGGTCAGAACCCAAACAGGGTTGTCATGTTGTATAAGTTAGTAAGGCTGTTGGGTGGTAATGGGAGCATTTGAGAAGAAAGCCCCTAAAACACTTGTGCATATAACTTTAGTTCTCTGAGTGGGTGCAAGCAGCCAGTGCTACAGGGCATCAAGAGTGACAAACCCACTCTCCTCTTCAGTACGGCATCTCTGCGAATCTTCCAGCTTCTCCTTCATAGTGGAGAACTCGGCATCATCTGGCCGAAGCTTCCCACGCCACTCTCCATCTGTCAGCTCCACCACAGGCTGGGTGCAGAGGGCTACACCTGTGACAACCACGTCACCTGGAAGCCGAGCAATAGGTTCTTCTTCTGCTGGTTCTCGGGTTCTGCGACAATGCTCCAGGGACGGGTTTGTGGGCTGCGCTTGTGAACGATCCAGACGCCGAAGCCTCTGGGCCTAAGACACGACCTTGTCCAGCGTCCTGTGGGGTCAGGCAGGGGCGCGAGGCATCTCAGTCTCCTGTGGTCTGTGTTGACAGTAGCTGGAAGGTCTTCAGTATGTGGTCTGAAGTGCTCAAGAGGCCATAATCCTCAAAGACACTCCTTTTCTGTTGTCAAGAAGGGTTTTTTTCGGAGTTGTGAGGGCCGCCTCTAGCGCATGCCACTCAAAGATGAAGGAGAAGGGAAAAAAATAACAACAATAGCTCTAAAACGCCAGAAAAAAAAAAAAAAATTTCCAGCCAAGTATTAGCTCTGCCCGACTAGTTCAAAACCTCCAGCCAAAAAATCCATGTAGTAAAAACAGCGAGAAAATGGGTACACTCACCAGCTGAAAAGAGTTTCCATCCAGCGTAACTCTAATGTCATGCGCAGCCTCTGTGAAGGAGCACCCAGGCTTACGGGAGCAACACACTGGCTAAGTCTGAAAGCCAGGGAGAAAACGGCCGGGTGCCAATTTGTAATGTGAACGGAGGGCGAATTAAGGAATAAAAAGAGAGAGAGAAAAACAAGAAACTTTAAGTGGCTCCAGGACCGAAGCACGAGGGGCGACATCAGCGTGTGGTGGAGAGATGAAAACACCGCTCACATTACTGACCGGACCGCTACAAACTCGAGCAGCAGTGCGCACATGCGGTACAAAATGCTACGCTCTGTATCCGCCATTAAACCGACCTCGTGTTTTTTTTTTCCTCGTGGCTGCTGTGACACCACGAAACGCCGCAACAGCTTTGTGGACGCGTAGTGACACCGAAGCAGCTACGGCGCTTCATAACCAGCCCGTTCCCTGATCTACCGCACCGTGCTGCATCGTAAGGCGTCATAAGTCAAGCTAAGACACGTCTGGTTCATTTGCATTCCACTTTTCCTTCACATTGGCTATTCAAAGTGCTTTATACAGGCATAACGGGTAGTGGCTGTCGTCACGTGAAACTATAGCCATGTTGACGTACCTCTGGCTAAACCAAAAGTAGTGAAGCTTTTGTAATGACGGGAGGATAAGAACTGCAGGAGAAATGTTTGGATAGTGAAAATCTTTGAGTCATCATACACTCCATTTGTAAAGCAAGCGGACCACTTTACATTAAAACAACACATACTTTCTCAGTCATATTGTTTCATGTTCCCTGATTCTGGACACAGCACGTTTGAAGTAAAGTCATCCGCGCATTGCCCCTCCCACAGTGACTGGGCGGGATTTACAGATTAACTGCAGATGTCTGGATATGTTACCATGGGCAATGACAAATAACGGAGACTCCAAGATATCGCATCTGTTTTGTAAGGATTAACAACACCTTTGATCACACTGGCCTTTTCTTGATGTCTTGGGTTAGATGCTATAGTCGGGATGAATTGCTCAGTGACCAAATGCTAAAGAGTACTTTGCATGACTCTGCATTCTGTGCTACTTCATAAACAGTACACTAGTAATATTTTGCACGGGAGCTTTGGTTGGATAATGTGCTTGATCAGTCCGACCAAATGTTCACCAAATAATCACACGTCTCACTGTGGGTTCACCTTCCAGTTATGCCACGAGAGACTGTTTTATATATCTAATATGCAGATGGTCATTTTGCTTCCACCCTGTATATATGGATAAACCCTTTACAGCAACCACTGCATACCAGCAGCTGAACACTTCACCTCCAGAGGGATCCAGCCACGACTTGCGGACAATGCGGCTACTCCAGGGATATTTACTTTGTTTCCACTTGAGAGAGAGTGCGTGTGTGTTTTTCTGTGTGTGTGTGTGTGTCGCTCCTAATCTCCCTCACACTACACGTGTTCTTGTTCTCAAGCTAAGAGAGTGGCATGTTGCCATGGAAACAGAGATGAGTCATTGGGTCTGTAGCCGTGGCGAGAGTGAGGTCGTCGTTTAATAAAGGCCCAAACTAATACGATGAGTCTAAATCAGTGTTCAGACCAGCCCTTCTGATACAGGAAGCACCGCCTGGCCCCACAGACAGACGGAAGAGGAACTGGGTGATATCTTTATCCAAGCAGCACTGCAGTCTATGGTTAAACTACATTGCTGTCACTGTAGTGACTTGTCTTGGAAACAACATTGCGTCAGATGTTACTAATCTGCTGAGCGCAAGCTTACGGAAACACACGTATTAGAAAATGGGACCGTGTTTTTAATGTGACAGAGAAAACGTGTTATGAGACATACAAGGATGGAAGGGGTTATTGTACCAAAGATCTGCTTGGACTACAGTAATTTGGCAAGTCCCTGCTTACGTCTCTCTGTGTTAAGACTACCATATGTTCGGCTAGTTGAATCCTTCGAGCTGAAATATGTACGTTTGAAAGCAATTTTATAAAAACATTCATAAAATAATAAATCTTTATAATAAATCTAAATAAGGGAAACAATTACAACAGAACATTTAATAAGCAATAATAATGCTTAAATAATATAATAATGCTGTTTTTTTTTGTTTTGTATACTGCCCTTTGACTAAATTAATCTGTTCTTATTGTTAAACATCTTGCATTTTGCCATCTCGGTACGACGGTGAAATATGAAAAATGAAAATATAGATGAGCACCTGCATGACTCCTGAGGGAAGCAGATCACACTGGGTCTGAGCTCCTGGTGTGGAGAAGTAGCAGAACCTTCTGTCTAAGATTGGTTTAAGTTTTGTAATTGATTGGATGTGGCTAGTAATAGACCTGAGATCTTTGTTTTTGTCACAATTTCAGTTTTTATTGTAGTACAGGTTTGTGTGGTCTGTCACATTTGGTTATTTATGTAGTCCATTAAGAGACAGCGTGACATTTTGGATGGGGTGACCCAGTGAGTCAGCTGGATCTTTGTATCATCAGCACAACTATGATGGGAAATACTGTTACATTATAGAATTTGGTGCCAAATTCCTAGTAGCAGATGCAAACACATGGACATGCCCTGTGCTTTAAATATTTGATGAACTCTTAATTGGGGACTGTAAACTATAGCATTGCACATACAGATGGTCATTTATGTCACAGCAGCACACAAGCTGGAATGCATTGAAAATCATACATCTGTGTAAAGTGCAGACATATTCCCATGCAGTGGAGAGAGTGGATCTCCTTCACTATGGTGAGACATGAGAGAGTGGATCTCCTTCACAGTAGAGAGACAGAGAGTATATCTTCTTCACAATGGACAGAGTGGATCTCCTCTATGAACAGAGAGCGGATCTCCTTCAC
The DNA here is from genome assembly GCA_020368025.1 of Brachyhypopomus occidentalis. Lineage (NCBI taxonomy): Eukaryota > Metazoa > Chordata > Actinopteri > Gymnotiformes > Hypopomidae > Brachyhypopomus > Brachyhypopomus occidentalis. Next base: position 3,903,817 of record JAGXOD010000010.1, on the reverse strand, counting down.
AGTAGACACAGTGGATCTCCTTCACAGTGGACAGAGTGGATCTCCTTCACAGCAGAGAGAGCGGATCTCCTTCACAGTGGAGAGAGTGGATCTCCTTCACAGTGGAAAGGAGAGTCTCATATAGGTGTTGGCAAAATATTACTCAGTGATGTAGAAGATGATAAACCTATGATGGTGTAATGTACAATGCCTGTGAAGCGCACGAAATAGAAATAAATACAGTATATAGTGTGAATCTATATAGGACATGAAGATAGGATATTATGTAGCCATATGTAATAATAGAGATCAAATAAAATCAGTTGTTTTAAAAGGCAAATATTTGCTTATGTGTGTGTTGAGCTGTGAGCTGCTTTTTCACTGCAGATATAGTCTGTTTGGAAAAGGCTCTTCAGTGTTTAATCTTTCTGACAATCAGTCCCTTATCAGTTTCTTTTGAAGTACGGTCACACACACTCTCCAGGCTTCCTGGAGCCTGAATGTGTGTGTGCGTGTGTGAATGTGTGTTCATGTGAGTGTGTCTTTGAGAGTATCCTTGCATGCGCCCGGTGTGTAAAGCATAAAATGATATCACTGTTTTTTTGTTCTAGTCTTTGTTCAAGAACACTCCACCATGGACAAGCACATAAAGACTTGTTTTTTTACTTTCATTCAAGACTGGATGGAATGAATGGACATATGAAGGCAGAGCTGCCTATAGCAATTAGGGCTGTGCCTGTTTTTAAGCCTGTTATCTGATGGGTAAACGGGCCATGCAGACAGACAGATGTGCTCTCTCTCTCTCTCTCTCTCTCACACACATACACATTTACAAGCACACAAACACAGTTATAAAGACACACATCTAAATGCACATGAATACATACACACATTCAGTCCTGCCATCACAGTCTTACCCTGTTTAGAACCATTATTCTAGCCAAGCTAATTAATTTTACAGAATATTATCAACATGACTAAGAAGTAGAATACACTGCTTGGCAAACCTCAGGCTTGCGAAACCCTTTTTTTAATATCGAGCACATTTTACAGCCAAATATGTTTAGAGTTTCCCTTCTAAGATTCTGTTTATCCAAAAAGATCAGAGGGAACGATGGAATTGTCAAGAACAGCACACATGGAGGTCATCCGAAGGTCATCAGAAGAAACCTCTGAAGTCTGGTTAGAGGCTGGAGTTTTTGCAAATCTATAACATGTGCTTGTTATAATGCATCAACATTTTTACGTGTAGTGCTATATGGCACAGAATCACCCAGTCAGTGTTCTTAGATTACTGCAACACCTTTTGCTTGTTTATTTGACCTGCATATTCCGATGTACCGGAAATTGGCTGGAGATTCATCATCACGCTTGATGACATTGGGTACCTGGAACTTGATCAAGTGTTATTAGTCTCAGGTTATTCCCTAAAAGACCCGTTTAAGTACCTACGAGACAGTAATTGTATTTTAAATGGTATTGCTTTAGTACCAGCTGACTGAATGCACATTGCATTTTGAAAGAAGCTTCGAGTTTTTGGAAACATGGCCTTAACAACTGCTGCCCTAGCAACAGTGTCCAAACAGGGTGAGAAGGTCAAAGCTTCTCCAGCACCGGAAGCACAAGCAGGCTGACGGTGCCGAACCCTCCATCCACCTCCACCCTCCTCCGTCCGTTCAGGTTCTTCAGAAAGACTCCAGAAACCACATCACCGCCTGAACTACGCCTGCCTACACCTTAAACAGAGGCAGGGATCAGCCGTTCCCATATACCCTGTGACCTTCCATGGCCTGTGCACATGGATCCACGAACGTCCAATAGGAAAGAAAGGAGACCACAAATCAGTTAGAAATGTTCCCGCAGGGTTTTCCCGAGAGCAGGTCTGGAGCAATGTCACCTTCCGAAGGAAAGCTGATAGTCATAACTTCTGAAGGGAAGCTGATAGTCATAACTTTCCCCCGGTGGCTTTGTCAATATTCTGAGACATTCTTAGTCTGCTTGCTCTGCACCTTTCAGAAATATTTCTTTGATACATACAAATCTGGTCTACAAACACACACACACATGCACACACACATACAAACAAACTTGCACACACGCACACAAACAAAAACAGACACACATACACCTCTCACACACGCACACGTGTCTTGTGCACACAATCACAAACAAAGCACACACACACACACACACACACAAACAACAGGACACATACCCACACCCTCTCACACACACACACAAACAAAAGGACACATACCCACACCCTCTCTCTCTCACACACACACACACAAACAAAAGCACACATACCCACACCCTCTCTCACACACACAAACACAGTTTGCAGACTGTACTACTAGGTTTTATTACCGAATGCAAATGCTTTCACCCCAAACTCATCATCTTCCCATATACGTGTCCACTCTGAGACGTCAGCGCTGTGTCCCACGAAGCAGCATTTCACTCATACAGCTTTTTACGAAGAGAAAATTACATGGAGAACATGGGGGCAGTGAGATGTTGTGTTTGTGAGAAGCTGCAAGGCATTAGCTATGGTGAGCATCTTCCTCTCTCTCTCTCTGTCCCTCTCTCTCTCTCTCTCCATGGGTGAAAACACACCTGTAAATGAGCCTGGTTGTAAACAGGTAAACAGGTTGGACATGATGCTGTTTAACCTTCCAGCCAGCAAGAAAACAAACCAAGAAAACGCAAACAAGCAAACAGGAAGTTCACAAAAACCATCACGGGTGTAGAATGTTCCGGGGAAAAGGGAGAAACAAACGCAAGTCTCCAACTGAAAATATTTAATGGAAGTAACAAAGCGAAACCTAAACACGCACTAACGAGAGCAAAAAAAAGGATGACGTAACGATAACGACCGACAAACAGTCAAAGTTAAGTCAGCCACATTGTCAATCGTGATTTTCACCCCAATCAAAATTTGTCCTCCGCATTTTACCCATCTGTGCAGTCAGAACACACACACACACTAGTGATCACTAGGGGGCTGTGGTGCACACGTGCCCAGAGCTGTGGGCAGCCCTAGCCCGGCACCCGGGTAGCAGTTGGGGTTAGGTGCCTTGCTCAAGGGCACCTCATGGCCAAGAGCATGGCCTGGGAATCGAACCCACGACCCTCCGTCACAAGATCAGTTCCCTAACCACCAGACCATGACTGAAAACACATGAAACAGTTAAAGAAACACACAAGAATCACAAGAAACACACAACGCAAGCACTACAGCTGAGGATGGCAACAACTAAAAACCAAAGAAGCCACATGCAAAGCCACCACTTTATGACACGGTCAGGGGCGGGGCATCAGGGGGTGGGGCATCAGGTCAATGAATAGATAAACAAGCAAATAAAATATTAAGAAATATTTACAGTTTTCCGAAGGGATGATAATAATAATCTTGATGAACCAAAGGAGAAAGACTCACTCAGAACTGCACCACTTTCACAGCGAGCAGTGTGAATGGAGACCAGTTTGTAATGAATATGACCTGCAGGTGCGAGTCTTACAGAGGAAACATGGTAAGACCTGCATTCAAAGTTTCCTCTTATTTCTCCCGCTCTAATCGTCTCGGGTGTGACACCGTGGAGGAAGTCCCTAGAGCTTTGGCTGCAATATGGCTTAAATGAGGTACTTCTGTTGAAGCCAGTCGAACTGCTCTGTTTAAATGACCTGAAGTTCACACTGCAGTAGTGTGAGAGATTATTGTTGCTCTAAATCACCAGCCCGAAAGGACTGAACTGCATGGGGCACCCATTAATCATGCGCCGCAAGTTATAGTGGGCTATGATTAAACACGCATAGACACACACACACACACACACACACACACGTGCACACACTAGACTGTAGTCTCAGGTCCACACACTGAAGACACAGACTCTAAGAATAAATAGGCCCAAATTGTTGCCTAATAGATGAGCTAACTCAGTTCAGTTCTCCTGGGCTGTCAGAAGACCTCTCTGTACATTTTATTTTTTATAAACAGCTTTTCAGATGTTTGGGGAGTTTTCCTGCGTGATGCATTCAGTAGTGTTTTCTCTTGTCCACAGGGTGGAACAGAGGAACAGAACAAGGTGCTGGTGGTGGTCTTTTGACAGTGTCTAGCTCTGCTTGAAGTAGTGATGGATTATCAGGGCGCCGGGGATACAGAGATATGGAGGGGGAGATCAGAATGAATAATTCTGCTTCATTAACAACAGGAAATCAGTTGTTAGGAATTCAAGGTTTCAAGAAAAAGATAATTCAGTTTCTTTCGGTAAAAGCAGTATATTGCATTAATATAATATTGTAAAAGGAAAAAGCTTTGTCATAAATGTTTAGACTGCGCAAATGGAAAATTTGTATTTGGAGGGACGCAAAGTTGAAGATGAGCTGGAGAGATTACAGCTGCCCTCCGTGAGTGGAGGCAGTCTGACTAGCAGCCTGAGCTACCAGTGACCTGTTAGCAAGTCTCATGATGTCAGCTCCTCTATGGGAACCTGACCCAGTTAGACAGGGGCTGTTATAACTGTTGCATTCCTGTACATCTGAACACTTCAGCTGAATTAATGCCATTCCATTTTTTTACAGTATCTGAGGTACTTCTGTCTCTTGCTAGATGAGCCTCTTAATTGTTTTGCATGTCAGCAAGGGACTGTATATAAGAGGGGGATTAGTGTTAATGAGAATGACCTGGATCTTTCTGTGTGTGTGTGTGCATGTGTGTATGAGAGAGAGAGAGGGTGTGTAACACATGGGGCTCCGTGGAGCGATGAGGCGGACGCAAATGCTGAGAGGAGCGAGATTTAGTAAAAGGCAAACCAAAGTCATAGTCATATAGGCAGTCCAGGAATTAAGCGAAGACATTTTCCAACACTTAACTAAGGCTCAGACACAATACAACAAAGACAACACTGACTAAGACTAACACTCACAAACATGGACCATAGGGCTGTGGTAGAAACAACAATAAAGCAAACAAGGGGTTTAAACACACCAAACAAAACAAGGAACACCTGAACACACTAACGAGGGGCGGGGTCACAAAACACAAGTAAAACCTGTCACAATAAGGAGGGGCGGGGTTACAAAACACAAGGCGGGACCAAGACTGGACAGATAGCACATGGCTACATAAACAAAACAGACTTGACAGGTGGGGGCAGGGCTAAATGTGACAGGGAGACTGACGAGAGAGAGACAGAGAGAAAGACAGAGAGAGACATTATGAAAAAGAGAAAAATGCAGAGAAAGAATTGTAAAATGAAAAACAATTGGTGGATCTGATATACACCTTATATCTAAATATATTCCTTATATCTTATATATGCCTTATATTGTATCTGCAATATATCTTTAATTTGTGGGGAAATTGGATTTCATGCTGATACTTACATAATGTTCCAATATATGTTCACAGTGATGACACAGGCACACTAAACAAGACTCTCCTCTGACTCTAAACAAAACTCTCTGACTCTGCTCTGACTCTAAACAAGACTCTCCTCTGAGTAAGTGCAGTAGTCTGAGGGAGACAGTGCTTCCTCGGCTGGTGTTTGGCTACTGCAGAGATGTTCACCAGCCCTCGTGAAACAGGACTTTGATCAAAATTGCTTTCTTCTTGTTTGCTTTTATCAGCCAAGGCTCTAAGCTTACTGTTTTTTTCTGGATGACTCAGTAATTATCTCTCTCTTGATCTTAAGATGACGATGATGGAGAACATGGGAGGGAATAGCTATTACAAGCAGCTTAAGTTACACCTCAACTTAAATTACAGCTCAACTCAAGTGAAGTCATAAATTCAATGTTTACTCAAAAGTCTTCACACATTCACTTTCCTAATCCCACAACTGCTCACAACTCAGTACGCATATGATTTATCTATTTTTAAATGTATGTAATAGTTGTAATGGTACACACATGTCCTTGCGTGCACACGCACACACACACCTTTTGGTTCATTATGTATCATTTATGCTCTTTTTCTTATGCATAAATATGACTAACCTCATGTTTCATAACTCTCTCCCTGTCTAAAAGACCACAAATTCAAACCCATAGAGTTGATCACCACAGCATACAGACACACACTGTATGCGGAGACCCACACTGAAACTCCAGTCACACTGGTGGCCAGTGACACACAGTGTGTACATTTTGCTATGGCTTTGCTAATTTTGTAGCATTCTATTTTGAACATGGTGACAATAACTGATTTGGATTTGTGACTGTTGAATAATGTGCTTTAGAATGAGATTAAATGTGTCCTCTCACAAAGTTACTATGGAATTACGTTTGAATGCTTTCCAACATCACATATAGGATGAGTTACCACCACTAGCTATACGTCACTGCACGATCAATATTTCACGCACTGAATAGTGACTGTTGGCAAAGTTCAGTGGGAATAGAAAGTGTAGCACTCTTCACACTGATTACAACACACGAGCACTGATCTCAGGTCTGTGGAGGAGGGCAATCAGAGTTTCATGGTGATGTTAAACCAGCTAATTCTACCAGCACTGCTACTAATGTCTGTTGTGAAAGCACCAATCAGAGGAGTGTGTCCCCACAGACGAATGCCCTGTGAATAACCTGTGAATGACCTATTAAAACCTCTGAAAATATCCATTAGGCTGGTCTATAGGTCAGGCAAGTGGATCAATATTCATAAAAAAAAAAAAATGATGTAAGTAATTTGTGCATATGACGGGGGCCTTGTCCTTAAGTCCAAGTATTTAAATATGGTGTTTTGCTCATGTAAAAATAGAAGGAAAATGCAAATGATTGAAAATCCTCCATGACTAATGACCAGTATTGTCAATTTAAAATGTCAACAAGGTATCACATGACATTTCATAATTCGTGCCATTCAAATATGCAGTTTAAAATGGCCGTTTTTTTTTTTAAAAGGCAATGTAACATTTTATGAAATTGAAATCAATTGCAGTCGATTTTTGTCCCTGTCCAATAGCTCAATTATGATAATTCTTGTCCCACCTAAAACAGCCTAATTGCCTATTATATAAGTGGCAGACTAGCTGTGGTCTGAATGAATATAAAATTCTATTATTTGTTAAAAATATGAATGCATCAGCCAGACATGTGATTTATGACTTGTTAGAGCCACGTTGGAGCTAATAGCTCAGGCTAATGGGGCATTCTAAGGAACGCCTATTATCAGCTAATTGCAGTTGTTTCTTTTCCACTAAGTTGACTTTGGGAGGAATAAACTGGAGGCGGCTTTACTTAGTGGCTCTAACTTCGCAGCAGATGGAAAGTAGAGGGAGGAGAGTGTGGAAGTGGACCAGGACTGATGTGGAAGCTCAGGAGGACATCGCCATCCCATCCTGCTGTCCGAATGCTGCTTGCACGTCCCCGCTTTGTGAAGAAACAGGTTTTTTGAATTGGGCCTGTTTGTTTTAAGCCGGCACAGACAGGGGGCTCCACATGAGGTAAGTGTTACACAGGGGACATTAATATGGCACGTCTTCATAGGCTAGAAAACATGCTTTAATCCTTTTGTAAAACAGCTGGTAGGGGAGGGTTAGTTTCCTCATCACACAGGCTCTTGATGTTTCCAGTTTGGTGGGCAAAAGTATTCTTCTTTCTTCTGCAATGGTTTGGGTTTATACATCAGGACGTTGCTCCGGTTTCTCATGCACAGCTTGTATATATGCCACGATAGCCTATCTTATGCTGCCGCGTGTCCAACGGCGAACCCTTGCCCCCAATTCAGCCCCTCGATTCATTGGTCTCCCCTGTGTCTCATTAGCCATGTTAGTTTGTACATTTAGGCCCTGTGTTCTCCCTGATTCATCTGTCTGGATCTGAATTCTTCGTCTGTGGGTTTGGCGTCTGTGGGTTCTGCGTCTGTTGTTTGGCTGTTTTTTTCCTGCTCTGTGTTTTTGATTCGCTCCCATCAGTCAGCTCCTTCCTCCGGTTTTTCTGTTTAGCTCTCACGTTCTGTCTTTGTTTCTTTGTCTAAATCCTAAGGCTTCGCATCTTTCGCATCTCGGCCTGTACTGATGACCCCAATTCTGGATTCTCTCCCAATTTGTGTCTTGTGTTCAGTCTTTCCAATAAAAATGATTTCCTGATAAAATTCAGGAAACACCAATAGAAATGCAAAATCAATAATCGGATCAATGCGAAAACAACTATTATGTCCAGTAGCAGACAGTCCATGAACCATGGCGCTCTGTATTTACTAGTGGCTAGACCCTGTAGTTTAACCTGGACCATAAATCCCCTGTCCTCTAGCACAAATAATTTATATAATCCCTGTTCCCTGAGCCCCACGATGCGATGACCTTCCTGTATCTTCATCCACTGGTTCTGAAACACCTAATTTAAGGCTGTTGTGATTCACACCTGCACACAGATGCAGGACAGTGAGATCGATCATGACCCTCATTCGTCAGCTCACCCAGGCCCTCAGATGGGAGAATCAGCAAGGTGCTCTCAAGACGGGGGGAGGGGTTCCCTCTCAGGTGGACCCTTGAGCTCATTCCAAGCCACATTCAGCAAAGGCCTTCGGGGTCGTCGCCCGCAGCGATGGGGACCTCGTGTGTCCAAGACTGTTTACTCGTCGCCACGCTGCGATATGCAAACCCCTTTCTGTGTCACTTCACACGAGCCGAAGCAACCACACTGCCCGATCAGGTGACCCAATCCTGCTGGATATGTCAACCAACAATCGCTGGTGTTCATAATACATGATTAGAAGGTCGCTATGCAAGCCCTGCCTGTTTGATGCCTGTCCTGAAAAACAATATGAAATGGTTTACAAAATGTTATGCAAATACAACAATATGCAATAATTATAATAACAGTGTAACAAAGACCAGATTTAACATTCATCATCTCCTATAGAACAGGATGTTCCTCTCCTCCTCTCATAACCCCTGTTTTGTTATGATGTTAATCACTGTCTCCCACCCGCTGTACATCTTAAATTTGATTAGATCTGCGTTGGTGAAGAGGCGCTAATAGGATGTCAAACAGGAGCTGCTCTCCTTCCCACGTCCCTCTCTCCTCTCCCTCCCGCATCTTCCCTCCGTCTGCCTTCACAGTCCGTTCCCTCGCACCTCCTTTGAAGAGATCAAACCGTCAAACGTGGAGGTTGAAGCGTCTCCCGTCGTTCTGCCGCGTTTTTTATCGCCAGACGTTTCATCGCCGCTCACGTGCGGATCTTCGAGGTAAACGGACACGGCGGGCCGGCGAAGAGGCGGAAAGACGCTCTGTAAGCCCTTCGATGAAAAAAAAAAAACACCAGCGGCGACTTGACCTGCTGTGTGCGTGAGCCTGCTCTCTGCCCAGCCCCGCCCCCGGCGCCGCGGCGACCCCTCCCCCGGCACCGGCGAGCTCAGCTCGGCTCGGTAATGAGCCGCGCGCTCCTCAACGCCTCCTCTCCACCTCCAAGCCCCGCTGGGCTCTAATTGTTTCTGTCTCACCTTTATTTAGAGAGGGAGCGAGCGGAGAGTGAATACAGATAACCCCCGAGCCTCAGAACAGAACAGATCTTACCACCGCCTCCCGGAGGAATAGCCTGAGCTCAATTATAAAGAGGTAGACTTCCTGTCAGACTGCGTGAGCTCTATGAGGTAATGCAGTTTCATTGTCTGGCCATATGGAGTACTCTGTCAACACTTCCCAGGGTAGGTAGTATAGTCTAGAGCTAATTTGGGGTGACTGAAGTGTCTGGAACCTGTTTGCTTTTTAAAGTACCAGGGAGCTTCATAAGTATTCCCCCCCTTATTCCCCCCGTATGTAAATTAGACATGCCACTGTATGTCCTGGGTATTTAAGGCTGGGGCATTGAGCTCACAGCCCTCCAGAACCATGTCCTTTAAATATTACATAGTACTTGAAATTAATAGTAACAGAGTCCTTGTCAGGTCATCTGCTGGACTAAACATCTGCATCACATTTGAAAGCATTGCAAAAGTTCCAAACAGATTTGATATGAAATGGATGCGGCTAGGCTAAAGAAAAAAAATACACCTTCCCCACACTACCAGTCAAAATTTCGGACACAATTTCTCTTTATTCTTTAAAAAAAAAAATAGTGCATAGCGCTTAAGACGAATGACAGCTAAGACTTACGCCACAGGTCCAACAACAGCCCAAAGAACCTGGCCCAGACACACTTAAGTAACCCAAAAATAACACACAACAGCAACGAGACGAGAAACAGACGAACGTCTAAACATTGATAAACTCAATATATGTGTTTCCTTTGGGTGTGTTCAACCATCTCCCCTGTGGCTCGTCTCCACGTTACACGTTTCACTTGGGGCTGGTTCATTTGAAAGTATATAATGTGTGTCGATGTAGTGACCGTCACTCGCCTTTAGTTTGAGTCCTCGCTGTGTGTGTTATTCATTGATTGTGTATGCTAGCAGTAAAGCGCTGCCATTTTGTATAATAAAGAAGGCGTATTCTCTCCTCTCGTTAAATCCGCCTTCCCCTCGCGTTACAACAACCTGCATGTAATAGGATTTTTCTTAGCCTAAACCTAAATGTAACCAGTTTGTACTTCTGGTTTTAATCAAACATTTGGAGCATTGTACACACACACACACATACATACAGACAAAATCCCTAACAATACACACCTCTAAATACAGCCACATATGCGCATACACACACACACACACAAACAATGTCTTTTGAATTTTTTTCAGTGTTAATCAAGAGAGATTTCTTTTCCAATTGCTCCTGTCAAGAGGATTATCTCTTCAGTACATAGGCACCTGGTGACCTCTTCAACATGAACATCTTTTCAATCCTGTCCAATCAAGCATTATATCCTGTGAAAAAGCTGCAACACTGAAGCACTTCAACACGAGTCCAGATAGACCATGGGCTGCTTAGGGTCATCCAGAAGTCCGACTTCCTACATGAATTCTTGCAGCTCTTCTAGGGCATTATAGTTTCATATCGGATTTTTTTTAGAGATGCGATTTCATGAGCTTATTCTTAAGTTCATTTGTCAGGGCTGGTAAAACCAAGGATGCTGTTTAGTCTCTGTCTCATCTACTCATACGCGTGAACAAAAACTCATGTAGCGTACACGCACATATACACGTCACGTACACGTTAAAGAGTCACGCAATGGGTTCTAATGTACACATTAAAAAGTCGCTCCATGGATTCTACTGAGTGAGAGTGAGATATACGTTTGACAAACCCTCATATGAGAGAGGGAGATGAAATATGAGATCACTTGAGTTCTCGACTCCCAATCACAGATCACAGCAGTGCTGTCATTATCCACATGAGCGCCCACATTCACCAGGCTGATTGGTAATTGTTGGGTTCTCAACTTGTGTCATTGAATAGCATCCTCTCATAATTACAGCCTGTCAGAGCCGGTCTCGTTTAAACACTGCCACCCAGGGCGATCCTGCTGTGTGTATATTCACATGCGCTGAGTCCAAACAGAAAGCTGTTTGCCTCTTCGCGTATTTATTTGGAGAGCCGTGTTTTCTCTCAGCACGTGGCGTTCGTGTCTTCTGAGTGGTGATTCTTCATATCAAATATTTGTGCTGCGAGATGAGCCCTGGTTTATCGTGCTTCCTGGCGTGTGCGTCAGGGTTCCCATCCTGAGTGATGGTGTGGGCACGGGCGTCTCCACGCCTCCACACCACAGAGGCGGAGAGCAGGTAGTTTTAGCTCACTCCCATGTCGAGCCCCGTGATTAGGAACACACCAACATTTGCCTCTGCATTTCTCCTTATTTACGCATGATTATTATTTATTATCTGTTCTGCAGTTTTTAGCTTGTTTTTACTTCTCGTTCCCTTTGGCTACTTTCTCTCCTCTCTCTTCTCCTCTTTTCTCTCTTTTCCACATTAGCCCTTCGTGTTTCTCTCTGCATCTGCAACAATAACAACCTGAACTACAGAACATAACATTTAAATGAAAGTTGAAGTCATATATAGAAAAGGCCTCAAAGCTGCTTATTCCAGGGTAGGAGAATGAACTCCACACAGACTCATAACCTTCTGTACAGCTTATTGTATTATGACTCATATTATTGTGAGTGCACAGATCATCTTAGCTTAGAAATGCTCTAATATGTTGTATCCGCTTATAATTTACTAAAAGAAGTGTTCACCTGAAGTGTTTTCCATTTTAATATATTATAATTAATATAAGTTAGTCAGGATGCAGAAAGTGCCCATGTATTTCAGTGTAGCTTCAATTTATTGGCTTGCTTATTGTGCAGGGTTTTTCTGAATATGTGTTGTAATATCTGAATTGCTTCCCTTCTAAAACATTCATATTGGATATTCTCCAGTTATGAGTACTTCATACAAATTCAAATAACAATGACAGCGACAGGTTAAATCATTGTTTTTCACTTCATATTCGGCACTGTCTATATGTCTTCAGACAGATATGAATGAAGGATTCCGAACATTCCCATTTCTAGCCTGAAGGACGAGCCAGTAGACGGAGAAGCGGAGGTTTTTCCGAGCCCTCCCAGAGAATCCCAAACACTAATTCCTGAACTAAGAGGCGTGTGGCTGGGGAGTCACACCTACACGGCTGTGAGCCACAGCGTGTTCTGGGTGCACATGCTTATCAGATCCCATCCAAAACCTCTCTGGGCTCTGTGCAAAACTGCCAGTCATGTCTAAATGGACTTCACACCCTTAAAGCTTCTTTTATCATGACTCAGCGAATATCGGAACAGGATTAAAAACCTGAGCTAATCTGCCACTAGTGCTATGCGCAGAGAGATGGTTTTCAGATGGTCCCTGGGTGGGCCACACCCCCACACAAGGCTGCAGGGTAGTGCTGATGTATAGCTCCGCCCATGAACCTAGCAAGCACGTTCCAGAGGGACCGTAGAGGGCCGGAGGGGGTGGGGGTGGGGTCAGTCACTCTTTTTGATGTTAAATATATCGAGGGTGATTTCAGCATTTAATATGCTAAGCCGTCCCAGTTCCTCTTGAAGCCCAGACTTTTATGAGTTACTGGATTCATCTTGTGAAGTTCGTCCAACACCTCAAAGTTTTGTGTGCTGTCATGCTGGCGGTGTTTAGCTAAGTGTTTAGCCAGCCGCTTTTGTTAAAAAACCAAAAGCAATATGTTAAGCGGCAATCCAGAGAGATTTTTGTTCAGGAACAGAATCCAAAAGCTACGACCTTTTTTTTTCTGCCTTATTTTAACACGAGCAGTTACGCCCCGTGTGTTGTTCCGAGTGCTAAGCAGCTTTGCAGGCGCCGTGGTCACCCACGCATTCAGCGGCAGTTGTGAGAGGCGTGGAGATATGAGACAGAGATCATTTAGGTGCTATTACTGAGCTTTCCCAGAGTGTTATCCATCTTTAACAAGCATATAATTAACCTCACAAAGCTGGTGGTGAACGCTGAGGTACGTTATTAATGAGGAAATATTATGTTTATGATATTCATTATCCGCAGCTATGCACTGGTGAGAGAGCAGGAGTTCAGATAGCAGGGAAGAATCTGGTGTTGGAATGCTGTGATATCATTTCCTCCAAAAGAGACTGAGATGAGAAAGAGGGACGGCAGAGGGAGCTGGGCTCGCTCCCGTCCTCGCATGTCTGTGCCAACACTCTCTCGTAAGTGTGGACACTCTCGTGTAAGTGTGGATACTCTCGCATCAGTGTGGACACTCTTGTGTAGGTGCAGACACTCTCACGTCGGTGCTGACACTCTCGTGTAGGTGCGGACACTCTCGCGTCGGTGCGGACACTCTCGCGTCGGTGCGGACACTCTCGCGTCGGGGCGGACACTCTCGCGTCGGGGTGGACACTCTCGCGTCGGGGTGGACACTCTCGCGTCGGGGTGGACACTCATGCGTCACTGTGGACACTCTCGTCGGGTGGACACTCATGCGTCACTGTGGACACTCTCGGGTCGGACACTCTGCGGACACTCTCGCGTCGGGGTGGACACTCATGCGTCACTGTGGACACTCTCGCGTCGGTGCGGACACTCTCGCGTCGGTGCGGACACTCTCGCGTCGGGGTGGACACTCATGCGTCACTGTGGACACTCTCGCGTCGGGGTGGACACTCATGCGTCACTGTGGACACTCTCGCGTCGGGGTGGACACTCTCGCGTCGGTGCGGACACTCTCGCGTCGGGGTGGACACTCTCGCGTCGGTGCGGACACTCGTCGGACACTCTCGCGTGGACACTCTCGTCGGGTGGACACTCGCCGGGTGGACACTCTCGGCGTCGGTGGACACTCTCCGTCACTCTCGGGGGGTGGACACTCATGCGTCACTGTGGACACTCGGTGCGGACACTCTCGGGGGTGGACGTCACTCTCGTGCGGACACTCTCGGTGCGGACACTCGGGGTGGACACTCATGCGTCACTGTGGACACTCTCGCGTCGGTGCGGACACTCTCTCGTCGGGGTGGACACTCTCGCGGACACTCTCGGACACTCACTGGTGGACACTCTCGGTGGACACTCATGCGTCACTGTGGACACTCTCGGGGGTGGACACTCGGCGTCGGGGTGGACACTCTCGCGTCGGGGTGGACACTCTCGCACTGTCACTCTCTCGTCGGGACACTCTCCGGGTGCGGACTCTCGCGTCGGGGTGGACACTCTCGCGTCGGGGTGGACACTCATGCGTCACTGTGGACACTCTCGCGTCGGGGTGGACACTCATGCGTCACTGTGGACACTCTCGCGTCGGTGCGGACACTCTCGCGTCGGGGTGGACACTCATGCGTCACTGTGGACACTCTCGCGTCGGGGTGGACACTCTCGCGTCGGTGCGGACACTCTCGCGTCGGTGCGGACACTCTCGCGTCGGGGTGGACACTCATGCGTCACTGTAGACACTCTCCTACTGTTAGCTGGGCATTGGAATGAGCTTGAAGTACCTTGAGCACACTGCAGCGGCAGAGCACAGAACAGCACTGCGAGAGCAGCATTCACGCTTTTCATAAACATCTTCAACACGTCAACAGTTTATTGAGGCTAATGACTCTTGTGATGGAGAGCATGCTAACATAAGTGTGTATGCATATGTGTGTGTGTGTAGGGGGGGGTGGGTCCCTGCGGTGAGGCACAGATGGTCAGATGTTAACATGGTGAATCAGGGCCGTGTAAAGACATGCAAGCTGGGGGATCTATTGCTCAGGCCCTCCCACGCTCGCGGCGAGGGTTCGGTGCTACGTCTGCGGGAATCTGCGAAGACAGCATCTGCTCGTCGAGCCAGAGCACTGTGTCTACTCCAGACACCATCACCTGAGCAGTTATGTCATGAGCGCAGCTCCTCTTTACACCCTGAGTCATTACACGTGTTACAAATGTACAACCCCTGCCGAGGAAACATGCGCAAAATGGTGAGTGAAATGAGAAGCTGAATTGAGGTGACAAAAAAAACTTTTTAGTTTCGTCTTTTAGTTAGTCTTTTTAGTTGTATTGTGTGAGGCTCAGAAGGTGGTGGGATTCTTCTGTGGCCACGATCAACCCCCCGCCCCCCTCCCCCCAACCAGCAGAGCGAGAGATGACTGCACTGTGAACTCCGTAAACATGTCTCCCTCTCCCTCTGAATCTCTCTTACATTCCCCTTGCGTCATCTGTGAAACCACGTCCTGTTCTCTCTGTCCTCGTAACTGTGTACACCTTCCTACACCACCCTATCCTGTGTGTACGGGGCCACAGTATCTCCCAGCAGCCTCAATGGAGCAACAATCACCCCACCCGTCTCCACCTTTCACAGTGATGTATATTACACATGGCAATGCTACGCTAAAATAATACTTACTAATGAATACGCATCTAATTACTAATGAAAACTTAGCAAAAAAAAAACCTCTCTGGTAATTTATTTATTAGAAACACTGTAGTGCAACACACTACAGCACACATTATGTGCATATTTTACATCAGTCATCATGGTCAGCAGTGAACCTGCAATGTGGACGAGTGGCAGGACAGCCAACACACACTGTGCAGGACAAAAGACGTAGCCTGTTATGTTCTTCGTAGGTGTATACTGACCAGTAGAGGGAGACTGATCAATTACAAGCCTACAAATGAGTCTACAGCCTGCACGGGTTTATCTAACACTGTGGCGTTTGAGTGTAATCTAACACTTTGAATCTGAGCTCTAATTTTGTATTAGCGCTGGATAATGTGGTGGTCAGAAAGGCGGTGCTGGAGTGTGAAGGAACGCTGTGGCTGAGTTTACCGTACATACTTGTTCCGGTCACGACGGTACTGGGTGTTATTAATGTGAGAATTGTCCCCTCGGCTGCAGTAAAAGGCAAAAGGAGAGGAGTTTTATCATCGAACATCGGGGGCGGTCGATGACAGTCGAGGGAGAAGAATTCAGCAGGTCTGGGTCATTTATGGTGTCCAGGACTTTATTGTTTTAGGGGAAAATCAGTGGGTAGTGTGTGTGGATGAGTGCAGTGCTGAATAGATGGAAAGAGATTATATGATCAGCCTTATTGCATTCAGGAGCGAGACGAAGATGTTTGACCAAAGCAGTGAGAACTCTCACTCCCCTGAGATAGACATCAGAGCCTCGGACATGTGAGATCAGACTCGTCAGAGCCTCGGACCTGTGAGATCAGACTCGTCAGAGCCTCGGACCTGTGAAATCAGACTCATCAGAGCCTCGGACATGTGAGATCAGACTCATCCACCGTACAGGGTCTTGATCGGAATTAACTGAAGGCAACTCAGAAGGAGGAAAGCTCTGATGTTGCTGTGGTTCTTTTAGTACAAAAAAGAATAAAAATTTGTAAATATGTTAATAACATTACTATATTGCTGTACTAGTACTACTACTATACTATTACTAGTACTACTCAGTATCAAACTGACAGAGCTTTGTTCTCTGCGAGTCCTCTAACATTATATGTCATTTCCTGATTGCTGTCCAGACACTGCGTCTCGTGGGTTTGGATTGGCTATCACTGGGACATGTTGCTGAGCCCGGATGCCTAACCGTGCTTAAGTCCACACATGGTCCAGCCCGTCTGCCCGTAGGACCCGTGTGACAGCCCCCCCGACCCCCCCACCCCGACAGGGTCTTCCTGCTCTCTCACCTTCCCCCCTCTCCAGTGCAGTTTTGCTAATTAAGCAACTCAGGCATGAATAATGCATCACAGATCGGACTGGAGCCGTTTAGGATGGTAGCATAGGGAGCGTGGCCGTGGCAAAGGTTCTGAGTGCGAACAAGGACACGGAGAGTGAGTAATTATTCGTCAAGCTGCCAATGAATTTAGTATCGAACAAAAAAAGGAGGAGTCTGTTGCTGTATGTTAAGTGACCCCTTATTAATATTCAAAGGATATTTTATAGGCGCCATGAATATTTATGAAGCATATATTATAAGAAATGGCCTCTGACCTTCCATCTCTGACTCACGAGTTGAAAGGTTACAGTACAGTAAGCTGTGGTGTGCTGATGTGCGTGGAGTACGTATGACGTTCTGCGCGACTGCTGCTCCTCTGAAGTCTCATGATGACAAGGCAGCTCCATGGTTCCACCGGGACTTAAAAAACATGGACTGAGGTTCTGAATACGAGGCTTGATTGCACTTGTTCAGTTTTAGCGCAGAGAGTTAAAGGGCGCTGTTAAAGGAGCCCGTCTTTGTGGGACCGGTTCAGTTCAGTTAATTAAATGGGCTTTGTTATCAGAGCATAAATGTAGTCTTTTAATTTATTCTACACTATGAGGAAGATTACCTCATAATGAGAAATGATCCAGTGTATTAGCTACAGTTATAATTATATTGTAATATATAATTAAACTGAGTTATAGTTCAATAGTTTTTATAGCTTTTATGTTACAATGCAGTATAACAAGAATATTTACAATACAACAAGATGTTCGTTCCTAGGGGTAACACTAGCAGTAAGAATACAACAGCCCACATATCCCATGAATCCCACATACTAGAAGTGTAGGCCCGTGTGCACGTGCACACACACACTTCCAGTCTGTGTGGGATTCACGTGTGTGTGTGTGTGCGCGCACATGCCCGTGCGCATGGTTGCAGAGTTTATCACAGCAAGCGCACTGCAGATGGCATGAATTTTATGGAATGATGATTACTTTTATACACACATTGACAGTAATGACAAGCAGTCATTCACACACCAGGAACGCCGAGCTGGTGACGACAACCCCACCCGGACTGCTCTGCTCGACACCGGCGATCTTCCAAAAGACGCTGACGGTGTTTTCCACGTCGTTTCTGTCCCGTACAGCTAAGCTACGGGAACCAGGAGATTACGGCAAAGGTCAAAAGGCTTTCAGGGAAGCGAGGATAGAGCCAGATGGAAATAACTGTGTCAACTGAAAAAAGACTTTCATTCACGAGAACGGCAGCCTCTCTGCTGACTAAGCTGAACAATCGCTTCTGTATTCATACATCATTTCACCGAGCTGTCCAGAACCATTAGAGGATGATAATTGTGCTGGGACTGCAAATGACAGCAGAAATCAAAGCTGACATAGGCCGACCATCAGGATATACGAGTCACTCGCCCAACTACCTGAGCCTTCCTTCTTTAAACTATACATGCCTGCTTTATAATGATGAAATGAGTGAAAGTGTAAAGGCGTGAGATTCGAGATTGCTGTGCAGTTCATGAGAGGTGGCGTGACTCCTCAGTCCTCAGGCCCGGAGTGTGATGGGCAGTGCTAACGTCTGTCTTCCGTCCTCTGAAGGAACGAGTGGACTAAATCATGCCAAAGTCATTCTCACTCATAGTTCCTGTGAGTTCCTCGTCAGATTAGGACGTCATTGTCCTCGGCTGCATGAGAAAGACTGGAATGACATTATTGGTCAAACAGAACTCATCAGCTACTTTATTAGAAACACCTACTTTCAGACCACATCGGAGCACTGGTGTCCACCTTCCTCCACCTCCCTCCACCTTCCTACAGCTTCCTCCATACACCTCCCTCCACCCTGCTCATCTCCGGTTTCTGACCCGAGGACCAGCTGACTGGGTGAACCTGGGTAGTAGCCTCTGCTGTGGGGTTGTGGGGGCTGTGGGTGTTGATCTGCTGCTGGTTTCTCAGGCACCGTGACAACGCAGGGATTTGACGCATCAGTGTCACTGCTGGGTCAAAAACACCCAAACGGACTCGGCTCACGGCAGCCCTGACCAGAACCTGACCACCGATGAAGACCTGGAGGAAGGCCAACACTGATTTACATGCAGACAGGTAGATCTTGGACTGTGCACGTAGAGGTAGGTGCATCTAGTGGAGTAGGTGATGAGTGGAGAATTGCTTCCCGTACCTCAGGATCCTCTGAAACCACTCAGTGCTGTCTCATGGGGCAACTTCCAAATGAAAAAGTTTGTCTAGAATGATAGTGGGTCAATGACGGGGTTCCCCTGGAGACCAGCTCCAATATTACCTTGTTTGTTTGTTTACAGGGTCAAATAAGAACAATATGGCGGTTTGGAGGAGCGAACCAGGCACCTCTGCACTCCGCGCCGCTGTACTGACCAACCTTTAGAAGATAGCAAAGACTGGGAACAGAAATCTTTACATAAAGATACAACAAATGTACCCCCAACAAACACTTAGTTACGTGTCATCACGCTGAAATGTCTGCTAGCCAGTCATGAGCACAGCCTATATGCTAGGGCTCTCTATACTATTTGTTACAGAGCAAAATAAAGTTGGGCTCAATTAGGGTCAACTAATTTTTAAACTAGCGCATTCTAAACACATACGTTCCTGATTAATAATATAACGTGAAGTGTTTCTAATTCATTAATAATGTAGACAGCTCACCTTAATGGACGTTTATAAAGGTATAATTATCTTACAAATGTTCGACGGCTCATGTTCGTGAACACCGGGGGGATGTAAACACCTCTGAGTCCAGGGAACAACGTTAAATGACGCTATTACTTCAGACGTTGTCGAACACTACTGTTGGTGCCAGCATACATCCAGCTTGAGACAGTCTGGTAGAGAGCAACCTTCCATTTTACGGTTAAAAAATTCTGTTTGAACCTCACGCCGTACTGGAAGAATGGGCGGAAGTTGACTCTACGTTTGTGTCTAAAGTACATAAAGTATTCAGTGTTTATACTAATATCCCGATAAAGACAGGTAACCGGGGACGTGTTTTAATCTGGGAAACATGTTATGATTGAGCGATTTTGCTTTCACGCCCAATTAGTGGAAATATGCACCGAAACAACAGATGCCACTGCTGTTTTAAACGGCTTCACTTTGAAGCCCCTGTGAAAGGCCCAGTGGAGCATCTGCCTCCTTGAAAGACTCTTGACCTTTGTGGAGTAGGACCGTCATCGCCGAGACACGCAACTCTTCGCACTCGAGCGCCAGGAGAGAGGTGCTGATTGGCTGGATGGTTTGCTGTTTTTGTGCAGTGGTCACGAGGCGTTCACGGTACACACGGGCGAACACAAACGCACCAGCACACACCTCCACCTCACATAACTAATAACAATAAGCTGAAAAGACTGCACACTTGCGTCTGTCCGACTGAGCAGGGGGGAGAGGGAGGGAGGGAGGGGTTTTGATAGAATGCAGGTAGGGGAGCGCGTTTTTGAATCAGACCCAGAATTCATCACCTTTTTCTCCATTTATTCCCACCCACCCCCACCCTGTTTTTCCCCCATTCAAACGGGGAAGCGATGCACTTCCACCAGCCCGGCGCACAGGCGTGGCGGATGCGAGTGTTATTTACATCCACCCTCTCTGTTGGAGCCCCATTCTGACCTTCCTCCCTCCGAGCGCGATAGCAGAAAAGTTGCGTGCTGTGTGTTTTCTTGTAGAGCTGCCAGAAGTGTGAAACTCATTCTCTCTCTCTCTCTCTCTCTCTCTCTCTCCCTCACGCTCCTTTATTCTCCTGTGCTTTTCTTGTTGGATAAAAATTTCCTTCCCAGGCTTTGAATATAGGTAGCGTTTGTCGGAGCAGTAGACCTGTGCTCAGTTCTAATTTCCATCAGAATTTTGACAGTCCCATGATGCAGCTGGCCAAGCTTTAAGTGCCACTTTATCTCTCCTTGGTTGGGTCCCCGGACCTGTTTCTGGCTCAGGTCCCTCACCTTTCTTCCCCCACACGGGTCACATACTTTCACCCTGCCACTGTAAACTAATATAGTTCATATAGTTTATTAGATAATTAATATATAGGTGTTTATAGTACTGTGCTGTTTTTCATTTCTATAGTATAAGATTTTTTTTATGTTGCTGGCAATGTGCAAAAAGTGCAGATTTTGTCGGATATTGTCTGATGTGCCAAGTTCAGTTGGAGCAGCAGCGTATTCTTCTCCTTCAGTCTTTTGCTTCTATATATTGTGGGTCAGCCTGTCTGTCAGATTCGACTGAAGCACCAGCCTAGCACGGACATCTCCAGCACAAACCTGCAGGAGCCCGACGTCTGGTCCAGCTCACGGGTGGAGGGGCAGGTCTGCCAAAGCAAGCAGTAGTGCAGACACCACCCTGCTGTAGTGCAGTGTCCAGCGCACATGCACACAGACACCTGGACATGCACACAGACACCTGGACATGCACACAGACACCTGGACATTGGAGACAGACATATGGAAGCATCCAGATGTGCAGACAAGTGTCCAAACATGCAGTTAAACACCCACATTGACCCCTTCTGTCGCTTTCAATCTATAATAATTCAATTATTCGTACGAGACTCTCCATACTGGTGCTCTTCTGTGTAGTGTTTCAAATGAACAATAATTCAAATGAACTGAAAAGACAGTGAAACAGTGAAAATCAAATAAATAATGAATGGTGGGGAATGGAATCCAATCTAAAAGGCCAGGAAGTCCCATATAACCCCAGCCCTACCATTACCTTTATTTGTCTTTATTAATGGCACCAAATAAACAGTGAAGGAATAAAATAGTCTGAGGCAACATTGGGTCTAAAGACAGCTTCCTAAATACTCCACTTAGGTCGCGGCAGAGGCTAAAGAAATAATAAAAAGAAAGGAAAACAAAGGTTTTACTGTGCTGTTCAATCCTGAAATACAAATAAAGCCACTAAGCCATCCTAGTATGTTAACTCACCAACTACAGCATAAAAGTTGGTCTATTAATACCAATTAGCAGCATGCGGTGGGGGAGAGGCTCTTGCTTCATAGCATTCTCAAATATCTCTGCATGCTCTATACAAAGCATAAACGTGCAGGTAAATGCATGTGCTTTTAACCACATAGTTAGGTTAATAACTGAGGTTAAGATATTATACCTGCCACACACACACACACACAGTGCTTTCTGGGGCTTCCAAGCTCACATTAAAAGACAATGAAACTTCGTTAGTGTGCTTAATACCCGTGATCATTTAAAATCAGGACGCTCCCGAAACCACCGCCGTGATCTTTTAAACTACACTTCCTAACCACGTTATAGGCTCAAGGAGCAGTGAACTAGAACATAACTGCACCAAAACGCAGCCACAACTACAGTCCAGGCTGGCCAGCTAACCAGCAACTACCACGTCCTTAGTTCTCCTACATTAAAATATGAGTAAAACCTCCACCGCACATCGTTTTAAAGCTTCAAATTAAGCCTGCTTCCTCGACTGGAGCTTGTGTTTGATGCCGTCAGGGTAAAAGTCCCGACCACAGCATTCGTCTATAATAGAGGCATAAAAAGATCTATACTTAGGATGCCGCAATCAATATGAAAGTTGCGTACCCCATATACAGTATCACTACCTACTATACATGAATAATATGCACCAGATTTATATATTAAGTGTTTTTATTGGTGGTGTTACTTGTGGTTGACACAGTCAGAAACATACTGAAACATCCTGTATGCAGAAAGCCAGCACTGATTTCCCATGTCTGAGCTGGGACTTCTGCTTTCTACTCGAGCCGTAATTTCAATAGTGCCGTCAGCCAAAATGTAAAATTGTAAACTAAACAATTAGGTGTGACGGGGATGAAAATGAATGGTGATAATTGTGAAGAAGGCAGATTTAGCATGGACCAGGTCCAGAGGACATTGTGGATAGTGTCGGCCCTCTGACATCACAGCAGCCTGCGTAGCAGCAATACCTGCTGTTTGTGCTCTGTAAGGACGGACCGCTCGTTGGTGGCCTACGCAACTGTTTCTCCCTTCATGTAGATGCAGCCCTGGTGTTCTGGTTGTCCAACATACCTCACTGATTTCTCACATCTGGTTCACTCCACCATGGGTTGACTGGACCTGCAATGAGGTCTTAGCAACACCAAGGTCATGGGTCAAACCCTGTGGATTCCACAGGCTGTCATGCTCATTAATATGCAAGTAGCTTTGTATAAGTGTAAGTAATTTGCTGAGCCCTGCTATGGTAAGATTCTTGGAAAGACATAACTCACATTCACAGCTCTCCAGAGTCACAAGGACAGCATGGCCACCCTAGAGAATCATTCTAACTAATAGTCCAACACCACTTTAATGGCTTTTACGCCAACAAAATATATGGTTTAATAGAAGAATTACTGCAAGTGTTAAATAAGTAAGAATGTACTCATAGAATTACATCTATGCAATATGAAACAATACGTTGTATCATAACACTGAATAATAACATCTAAGATGATTTAAAACTTAATAGTAGAGCTGCTATAACCCTGTTATACCAAGTATACCAAGGCTTTACTATATTATATATATATGGTTCCAGAGATTTGAGATCTCATCTCTTCGTGCATGGCGTGTGAATAACACTACACAGAAGAGCACCAGTATGGAGAGTCTTGTATGAATGTGCAGCGAAGGGATGTGACCATTCTGTGTGTGTGTGTGTGTGTTAACCAGATGGTAGGACTTCATGCTGCTAATGAGGTAACATGAAACCAAAGCCAAATAAAACAGATTGATTTGCAGTCAGAAACATACAAATAAACACACAGAGCTTAATGACGCTCTAGCCTACGTTTCCAGGCAAGCAGAGATTGATATTAAATGGCCCATCTTGACCTTGTTTTCAGTCTAACTGATATAGCATACTAGCTGAAGGAGTGAGTCCTACACCTGAATGTCAATCACACCCAGTACCAAAGTGATAATGCCTTAAACGGCCCTTAAATCCTTGCTACTAATACAATCTTTATAAATATCAAACCAAAGTCCAATAACATTAAGCCAGCATATCTTGCTAATGGTAGAACATTGAGTGGTACAGTCTAGAAAATTCTAGATTTCCTCTGCAGTAGTCGAGTGCATTGAGGTTAATTTCTATCATCTCGTTAGTAAGCGTCGTGCATGCAGCGTTCGGGTGAGCAGGTTGTAATTAGGCGTGCCTGTGATGTGGAGCACCTAAAGTGTTTACCCCCTCTTCCTGGAGCTCTTCAAAAAAATGCATCACAATCTGTTAGAGAATGAAGATTTGGAGAACAAAGTCCAAAAAGAACAGACAGGCAATTTTCCAGCATTTTTTAAAAGCTTCGCTCAGAAGTGCTGGACTACCTCCTGGTGCTGGACTACCTCCTGGTGCTGGACTATCTCCTGGTGCTGGACTACCTCCTGGTGCTGGACTATCTCCTGGTGCTGGACTACCTCCTGGTGCTGGACTGCCTCCTGGTGCTACACTACCTCCTGGTGCTACACTACCTCCTCGTGCTGGACTGCCTCCTGGTGCTACACTACCTCCTGGTGCTAGACTACCTCCTGGTGCTAGACTACCTCCTGGTGCTGGACTACCTCCTCGTGCGTTTTTTAAAAGCTTCGCTCAGAAGTGCTGGACTACCTCCTGGTGCTAGACTACCTCCTGGTGCTAGACTACCTCCTGGTGCTGGACTACCTCCTGGTGCTGGACTACCACCTGGTGCTAGACTATCTCCTGGTGCTGGACTACCTCCTGGTGCTGGACTACCTCCTGGTGCTAGACTATCCCCTGGTGCTGGACTACCTCCTGGTGCTGGACTGCCTCCTGGTGCTACACTACCTCCTGGTGCTACACTACCTCCTCGTGCTGGACTGCCTCCTGGTGCTACACTACCTCCTGGTGCTACACTACCTCCTCGTGCTGGACTACCTCGTCGTGCGTCGCAATAAAGAAATTCAGACCATTCGGGTGCTTAACTGATGAGAACACCTGAGTAAGAATCTTTGAAGCATTGCTGCATACATTAAACAGCTTCCTTTTGTACTTGAATGACATTCTGGCTTTTTCTCCCATAAGTTCCAATTCTGATGGGAATCTTCATACAATTAAAGGTTGCAATTTCTACAAATTTTGCAAATTATATACATCTGATCAAGCAGAGAAAATACTACGACACCAGTCAAAGTTATATGGGATTGGCCCTATCACTTTTATTAAACACTGTAATCAAAATAGTTTATGAGGACACCTTGGTCTCTAATGAGAAGCTCTAAGGAGAGTGAAGACATTATTAACCAGTGTGGACACCAGCCAAGACCCTCATTAAGGGACAACTACTACATTTAGATCCCACAAGCCAACTAATTTCATCACCGTCAACCGAAAATCAATTCAAATGTCATTATTTTTAAACGCCATAATAATAATTACAGCCAGCATTAAGAAAACAGCTTTCTTCTCTCTTTAAGAGGAAATGAAATTGCTCTGTGCTGGTGCCTTTCACCAAGAATAAGAGTGACACTCCAAGGCCATTTTAGCTCCTTAAACCTCAACAGCTTGAGACAATTCATTTAGGCTTTATCAGGACAGTTTATAAGATGGGATAATTAATTGGGGTGGTATCAGGACAGGTTGTAAGATGGGATAATTAATTGGGGTTGTATCAGGACAGGTTTGACGCTGGACTGAAGGCAGCAGTGCCAGTTCTGCTGTGATTTGTTAGTGTTCAGCACGTTTGAGCCTGGGCCAGTTCCCCCCCTCGGTCACGCCTGCTTTTCCTTGCCGTTCCACTGCAGCCCTGTTCATTCTGGAGAGCAAAATGTGAAAATGTCTTCTCTCTTCATTCTGGCCTGACGTGATGATGGATTGGCGCAGTGTGAGGCGTGAAGGCCTGAGGTGGCGCACGCACGTCGAGCTGCTGTGTTTGGCCACGCGCACGTGACCTCGGCCACAGAGCCGTTAGGATCGAAGTCGCAACCCTTCGGGCAGCGCACACATGAACTGGGCTATGTTTATTGTGTAGGTGGTTAATTAATGTGGGAGCGTGAGCAAGAAATCTATGAAGGGAGTGAGTGAGTGAGAGAGAGAGAGAGAGAGAGAGAGAGAGAGAGAGAGAGAGAGAGAGAGAGAGAGAGTGAGAGAGGTTAGAGACGTATGTTACCTGTTTATGAGAAATGCTTTGGCAATACAATTGATTCTGACATGCCAATAAAGCTCATGTAAACAAAAAAAATTAGAAAGAATGATGGAGAGGGCATGATAGAGAGAGAGAGAGAGAGAGAGTGAGAGAGAGAGAGAGAGAGAGAGAGAGAGAGAGAGGATGAGCCCAGGACAAGTATGATGTGGTACTCAGCAAAGTGGAAAAATGTGCAGGAACATGAAACAGTTCAGTGAGTTTTACCTCAGGTTGGCCTGACTATCTCAGCACATAATACACATCTCTAGCTCCCACGAGTGTACACACACACACACACACACACACACACACACACACAGACATGTTGAAACACCCCCAGCTGTTTTCTTGCTAATATGAAATGAATGCCTGTGGTATTGGGGAACTGATGTATTGGTATGCAGAAATGTGCTGCGTATGTGCACCTGACAACACGCCAAGACTCAGAGACTGTGAGTAGTGTCACCAGGGGATGAGCACTGTCTGTCACAGAGTAACTCCTTGATTTAGAGTAAACATGCTGATTATCACAGAGTAACTCCTTGATTTTGAGTGAACGCTGACTCTGGGGTCAGTGTGTGCTATTGGACACGTTAAACTCAATCTCGCTCTCTAATGACAGATGCTTCTGTCTAAATGGCCTTTAATTTTCCATCTAAACGTCCCATAATAATTATCCATGTTAAGAGGAGAATGAATGCTTTGGCAGATTGAAGAATCAGAGAGCCTATCTTTCCAGAAAGGGAAGTTTAATTGTCATGAAGAGGCACAGAAAGATCCGGAATACGGATCGCTCCCGCATGCTATGAAGCTGGTCTCTACAACATGCCTGTACATGTGCATCAGCGACTAAGAGATCAACTCTGTTGTCTCTCTTCGTATAGAACAAACAGGACAGATGATAGTTATACGATATGTAGGAGACAAATGCATCTGAACGTGTCTGTAATTAGACATATTTATGTTATTTACATATTCATAACGTATATGTGACAGATCTGTGTG
Organism: Brachyhypopomus occidentalis; assembly: GCA_020368025.1. Lineage (NCBI taxonomy): Eukaryota > Metazoa > Chordata > Actinopteri > Gymnotiformes > Hypopomidae > Brachyhypopomus > Brachyhypopomus occidentalis. Next base: position 3,876,583 of record JAGXOD010000010.1, on the reverse strand, counting down.
CCGTCAGAATCAGGCACAGTTATCGCTTTTGTATTTGATGACGTTTGACTTTCTGATTCGTTATATTTCTCCCCTGAGAAGAAGAAGTTCTGTGGTGTGTCTCCTCACGCATGAAAGGAACGTTTGCAGCGAGAGGGCTTTATGGGGTCGATGTTGTTAAAAAACGATCCGTTTGGAAGACCTCCGTCGTCGGGTTGTGTGTGTGCGCTCTGCGCTATTGCCCCCTTGTCTCAGTGAGCCGAGACTCGTCCGGCAGGTGAACGAGGTCCATTCTGGGGACGTGAGTGGAAAAGCCAAAGCTGCAATTCGGTGTGAAAGGTTCTGTTTCAAGTTACACAACACCGTTACAGCGGAACCGCATCGTTAATTACAGCGAAATATACCGAACAAGCATGACGGAGAATGAGGAAGTACAAGGGAGAGAAAGAAGTATATTTTCATTAGGCAACATATTAAAGACAGAAGGGTTGCTAACCCTTCATTTAAACAGACCCCGTCCTCATTAATCTGCTCTATAACCCCATTTCACACGCCCCTAATTCTCTCGCCGTGACGGCCGTCAACAGAACCCGAACCAACGGCCAGGTGTGCGGGACTCGGAACACCAGCGGGATTGCTGCTGGCCAATTTAGCCTGGGTCAACCCTCATTGCAGGCCATTCCAGTAGCTGATTGGGCTAAAATGTAATCCATTCCGTAGTGTCAAACTCGATGCTCGTCATGGGGCCTGCCCTCGAGAGCCGGGCGAGTAGGATTTCCGTGACCATCGGCCTGGCCATCAGATGCTATTATTCACTGCCTTTGGTTCCTGAGTGAATGATGATTTTCATTCTCCGAAAGAGCGTAATGAAGAAGGCAGATTAGTGGTGAAGCGCACACAGTAGCTGTCATGTAAACAGAATCCCGTAGAACTTTCATCATAATAATGAGATTGTCTCCAGGGTGATTGTAAACATTCTAAACAACAACCAGCTAATTGATATTTTTTCCCTTTGATTTTTTTTTTCATTATTGTACATGATTTAAATATTAGCCACATCATGTTCATTTAACAGGCAAATCTGATTTGAATAAAAATGTGTTTCCACAATGATATATATTCCAGAGTGATAATATTTTATAAATGTCATATCTACGGAATGCAGTTTCACTCTTCGTATCATAAGTGTTTGATAAACTTTGTGATACAGCTTCTGATTATGCTGGGGTCTTATCGAAAGGGTTTCCGTACAACTCCAGGGTGACTGTTCTGCAGAGATTAACTATTCAACTCTTCAGGTAATTACTGTGCCGTCTGTTCACTGAGATGGAATTGTTAGAGGATAAACACAGAACTCGACACTCCCTCCAACACCCATGTGCTTGTGGTTTAAACGTCACACATGCTCCATATGAATTTCACAGGTGAACAGTGTCAGAGACCAACAGACACCAAACCAAAGGATGCAGTCCAAACACCAAAATCACCACCTACAGACCTTCACAGCCCAACAGATGTAGTGCCATTAGTGCCACTGCAGTTTTCTCTTTATGGGGTCCCTATTATCTAAACAACTATAGGGCATATAAAATACATAACGAATGTGTATAATTAAAGTTAAACCCTGTGAGTTTGGTTTATGATGTGTTTAGCTTCAACTAATACTAATGATGCTAAAGTCAGACATCAGGCCCCCTCAGGCCCTGTATCTCACTCACAGTATCACAAATCCTTTCACTCCCCTCTCTCTCCCCTTCCTCTCCCCTCCCTTTCCTCTCTCTCCTCTCCCCTCTCTCTCTCCTCTCTAACCTCCCACCCCTCTCCCCTCCCTCTCATCTGTGCGACCAGCTGTGTCCTCTTCCCATTCACACGCCATTTCCAATTTGTTACCTATATTGACTCTATCCCTGTTTGCAATTAGACGAATGAGCCCTTTGCTCGTTATCCGTCAGCGCGGGACGCCTGTCAGACGGCGTAACTGCACCTGACAGAGAACACCAGCCGGAGCGTTCAGAGGGAGCAGGGCGTGTCACGGCTCCCGGAGACGCAGGGTGACGCGTGATAGGAAGGGCTAAGCTTCACCACAGCACAGGTACAATGCACAGGGACACAGGACTCATTACACAGTTTATCGTAGTTCTCTAGAGTTCTCTAGTGGCCTTTCAAGGGAAAAAAAGGGCAGGTTGCCGTGTGATCAGCGATGTCTTTGATGCGATCACTTCATTGTTCCGTTCAGTTTTTTGCAGTAGTTTTCCTTCCCAACAGCATGGCAGGTCTCACAGAGTACACACACACACACACAGACATGAGCGTATACACACATGCACACAAACACAGAAATATATACACTCACACAAAAACATGCGCATGTGCGCACACGCACACGCACACACACACTCGGACTTGTTCAGACCTCCAGAAGCGGGCAGGGTGACGTGCTTCTCACCGACGGGGCTTTACCTGGGCAGGCGTGTGAATACCAGGCTCGACAGAGACGTATTAGGTGCACACCTCGATTCGTTACCCTCCTCACAAAGGTGTGGGCACAGTGCCGGCCACAGGAGAGGGCCGCCTCTATAAATAACTCACCGTCTGTTCCATTGTGTGGTTACTGTCGCCGGGTTCCGGGTCACGGGTCTCTCCTGCAACTGCTGGGCTCTGTGGCAGCCGAGCTTACGGGTCCCGAGGGGAGGTGGGGTGGAGGAGGGGTTAAGGGGGTCATCAGGACAGCAGGGGATTCTGGGATGGGGGACTGAATGAGAGGACAGAAATAAAAGGGATAAAGACAAATAAAGGCTTTGGGCTGGACAGAAAGGAGACAAAGAACCTAGCCAATATAGCCCCGTCAACTGGCCTGTAGTCCCACCCTGTGACCACACCAACAGAACCAACGTGGCATCTGTGGCCATCCACACCCAAACGTACTGAAAAAAATTTGGAGTAGGGTTTACTTAAAAAACTTTTCCACGTAAAAACAGCAAGTAATATTTACTCATAATTCTCAGTGTATTTAACTACAATTTTTTTCAGTAGATGTTACTTTGCCACAAGTTAATTCAATTAGATTTTACTCAGTGTATCTTAGTAGATTTTACTACAACAATGTACAAAACAACAACCAAAAACACACTTGAATCTAAAGTACATTCACATGATTATATCTATACTGCTAATACATTAAGGGTGAGCATCCGTGCTTTCTAACGTAAATTGCTAATCCCAGTTAGCATAAGTTACTTTGGTAATACTCCTGCCTAGCATGTCAATAACCCGAACAGGAAATAAACTAACTTTGCCTCAGCCAAGTTAACCGGTCGGCTCGTTAACACGACAGGTTCATCTCACATTTAAACACAAAGTTTATATAAAAAGTGAAGCGTGTACGTTAAACGGAACGACGTTGCTATGCTACGGTAGGCATAAGTAGCTTAACTAGCATAGCTAACTGTTACATTTCAAGCTAGCGACCACTAACATGGCAGCAAAAGTGCAAGATGTTTTCCATATTAATAGTTAGCACGATATTTATTTCGATATGTAGTATGTGAACATATACCACAGCGCGGACAACCGCTGATCACGCGGTGAAAATCTCCGCTGCGTTCCGTGTGAAAAAGGTTTGACTTGGAACGAAAGCTGTCGTCACTGCGCATGCGTGGATCCTGCACGCTACCTTTTACTTGCAGTTTTCTATTTTGCTTTTCACAAAAACCAAAAATTACAAAAACGTTGTAAATTTTACTTTGGCATTTAGATTAAAATATCCAAATGTATTTGAAGACAAACAAAGAAACACCAAGTAGTGCATATAATTATAATTCTTAAGTAAGACTGTACTCGATTATTCTTGTAGATAGTACTTAATTATATTTGCAAAGTCAATATATATATATATATATATATATATATACACTGTATATGCATGTGTATATATGTGTGTGTGTGTGTGACTGCGGTTGCCAGCTGTTGTCATGTCTACACAGCTGCAGGCCTTGGCAGGTACAAGTTGATGTGTGTGTGGCTTTCAGTAGTCACTTTTCTTCCCTCTGTTTGTGTGGATGTGTGTGTGACTGAGTATGTGTATGTTTATGGTTATATTTATATGTTTATGTGAATGTGTGTTGTTTTGTTTTTTGTAGGTGCATGTGGGTATGTATTGATGTGTTTGTGTGTGAGTATGTGTGTGTGTGTGTGTGTGTCCATGGTTTCTGGCTGCTTTCATATCTACTCTGCTGGAGGCCTTGGCAGGTACACGTTAATCAATAAAACAGTTCTCACTTCATCACACAATGACACACACACACACATACACACATACACATACACACATTTGACAACCTGGTGTCTCACACACAGAACACAAACTGTACTGATAGAGGCGTTCAGAAGACTCTAAATGTCAAAAGTCAGATAGAATGTAAAGAGTAGAAAGAAAAGAGCAAATCAAGGAATGAAAGAATAAAAGAAAAAATGGGAAGATAGAGATCTAATAAAAAGAGAGAGGTTGGAGAAGAGAGGGAGATGGGGAGGCTGGAGAGAGGGAGGAGCAGAGAGAGGGAGAGAGAGAAAGAGGGAGAGACAGGGAGGGAAGGAGAGAGGGAGGGAGACGGCGGTATTTTGCAGTGTTATTATGTGTGAGAGAGAATCGAATCGAGCTGGGGAGAGAGCTACAGACTGTCGATGGTCGTCAAGGGAGAAGGGGGCGTGTCTAAAGAGCAGAGCAACATTGGGCTGAGTGACAGAAAGCTTTTCACTTACCAAACCCCCTCAGACTCAACTATGCCCTCAAATCCTTATAGAGAGTGCACTGTCATCTTTAATTCATATCACTGAGGAATGTCTCTCTCTCTCCCTCTCTCCCTCTCTCTCTTCCCCTCTCTCTCCCTCTCTCTCCTCTCTTTCTCTCTCTCTCCCCTCTCTCTCCCTCTCTTGCTCCCTCTCTTTCTCTCTCTCTCCCTCTCTCTCTCCCTCTCTTTCTCTCTCTCCCCCTCTCTCTCCCTCTCTTTCTCTCTGTCTCCCCTCTCTCTCCCTCTCTCCCTCTCTCTCTCCCTCTCTCTCTCTCCCCCTCTCTCTCTCCCTCTCTCTCCTCCTCACTCTCCCATTGTCTCCTGATCTAGCCTCCATCTGTTCTTTCAGAATTATTCACACATGCAGGGTTTTGTCACACATTCCATTTGGGTGTCAGAGAACTCTTGACTGTCTGCGCTTAAGTACTTTAACAATTGGAGCAGTCAGGTAAAATGTTTTAAAACTTAACCACATGGATTTTATTTTGTATAGAATATGAATTTGAATAAGTCTTAAATTAATCCACCACAGAAAAAAAATATTACATTACTGTGTGAAAGAAAAGCTGTGAGACATTCGAGGAATTGATCCCTGTCAGCAAATGCTTTGGTAGGGGAGCTGAGTTGTCCTGTCAGCACTCCTGGCAGGGGCAGCTCTGACTCTGGGCAGCTCTGACTCTGGGTATCTCTAATTCTGAGTAGTGAGTGATCAAAGATCACAAGTGCTCCCATTAACCGAACACACTCTGAAACACACACCCCTTCACACAAACACACGCACAGGTGTGTACACATTCACAGCCATTATATATATATATATATATATATATATATATATATATATATATATATATATATATATATATATATACATCCCACATGGGAAAGATTCATTAAAGACCTCATTACAAAGACTAGTGGAGAGGGGATGTGTATACATACACATATGGGATGTATATATATATATATATATATATATATATATATATATATATATATATGTGTGTGTGTGTGTGTGTATACACATCCCCTCTCCACTAGTCTTTGCAATGAGGCCTTTAATGAATCTTCCCCATGTGAAGCCTGTTGAGCTCTACTGAAGTACACTCTTAGGTCATTAGCAGTATTTACAGTAAAGTGGTTCTCTTCATTAATTTTTCATCAACAGCCTGATTCTAGTTTTGCAACATGAGTGTATTAATAATGAATAAAACATTTGTTTGTGTGTTCCACACAATTCCCTGGATGCTAATAGAACTGAGGTGACGGCAAACCCAAGGTGATTCTGTCCCACTGTGTCCCGCTGTGATCAAAGCGGATGGGATCACCCTAATACTTCAGCTGCACAACACAATCTGGAGTCAAGGAAGAGTAGTAGCATAATAAATTGGAGAGTTTGAAAAGCAGTGTTCTGAGATCCTGGTGAAAACTCCTGACAAATTCAACTTTCTCCTGATTAAACCTGCTTTTTCTTCGTTTCCTGTCTTGCTTTTTGCTGCTTCATCCTGCTTCTGTAATCGCTCCACAGTTCACACCGCATGTTCACTCCACAGTTCCCTGTGTCTGTGTGCTCAGGGTTATGACCTTACCTTGGACACAGCTGAATCTTAGAAAAAACAGAATTTCACCTGAGTTGTTCTGTGTTCATCTCTCTCTCTCTCTCTCTCTCTCTCCTTCTCTCTTTCTTTCTTTCTTTCTTTCTTTCTTTCTTTCTCTCTCTCTCTTTCTCTCCCTGAGGGACAGGAGGACGGAATGGTTGTTTGATTGCCATGTGGCTACAGGCTGTCCTCAGGCGAGCAAAGAATTTCAGCAGGAATCTGTAGTAAATAATCCCGTATGGGGAAAGATGACAGAGAGAGAGTGTGAGAGACAGAGAGAGAGAGAGAGAGGGAGAGATGGAGAGAAAAAAGGAAGAGTGAGAAAGGGAGAGAGAGAGAGTGAGAAAGGTAATGTACAAGTAATAATTGGAAAGACAGAGACAGAGGGAGAGAAAGAGAGAGAAAGAGAGTGAGAGAGAGAGGGAGAAAGGAGAGGGTTCTAAAATCCAAAATTAAAATGAAAGAGCAAATGAAGGAAAAATAACGAATGATAAACAGAAGGATGTATTTCCCCTTCAAACACCAGACAGAAACAACAAAGAGACTTCAGCAAAGAAAATAAATTGCCCACAGCCAGAAGGAACACGGAGGAAATGTGATACACTTTCACATATAAGCATCCACGCACACGCGTGTGCCCCGCACAGGAGACATCAGACGGCGCTGGGAAGGATGACAGCAGGAGAAAGCAACATCAAGAGAGGCTAGAGGAGAATGCAAGGGTAGGAACCTGCTTCTGCAAGCCTCTGTGTTCATGCCCAGACCTTTATAATTCATCCGCTCATCATCGGACGCCAAGTCCCTCACTGTTCAGCATTCTCCCTCATACACTCCTCTCCATTCCACCCTTTCGTCCTTTAATCTGTTCCTAAATAAGAGCTGACATCTATGAAATATGCATGCTTCTTCCAAACCCCTATGCTTCTCACTGAGCGTGCTCAGAACAGGATGTAGCCCCCCGCCCCCTCCCCCCACCCTGTCCCCCCCTCCACCCCCACCCCACACCATCAACCCTTGAAAGAAAAGCTGTGGCTGTCACCACGGTTACGACTGGGCCAGCGAGTCAGGAGGCAGACCTTGTTGCTGTGCTTTGCATAAAGGGACCTGCAAGACACTTCAAAGATCAGATGCCCTGCATCTTGTGCACAGGTTTAAAGACGAAACCCCGGAGTTGGGAGAAATAGGCTTTCAGAACCATGGACAGCGGCAATGGACTCAGTAAACCAACAGGAATGCACAGACTCTTTTCTTTTGTGTTACACGACAGGGTTATGGTATTTAATTCTTTAAGTGTACAGCAAAATCTTTTTTTCTGGTCGTTAAAAAATGTGCAAATAAAATGTCTGTAAGCTGCAGCTAATCAAACGCAACTCCACACAACTCAAAATCGCATCCTCCCAATTTCTCATCCTCAGACTCTAATATGATGGAGGCTGTCACAGAGAGAGCAAAGGAACAGAGATACGCAAAGGAATGAAGAACTGCAGTGCAGGACTCACTGGCAGGACTGACCTACAGGACTGATCTACAGGACTGATCTACAGGACTGATCTACAGGACTGACCTACAGGACTGATCTACAGGACTGACCTACAGGACTGACCTAAAAGACTGCACTGCAGGACTAACTGATGCATGGGACCATCCTGCAGGACTGACACATAGGACCATCCTGCACTCCAGGACCATCCTGCAGGACTGACTCACAGGACCATCCTACAGGTCTGCACTACAGGACTATGCAGTATTGTTTACTCATAACGTTTATGTTATATACTTTACAACACAGCACAGCAAAGTGTGACAGCAGTAAAGTTGTCCTAGTGCTATAAAGGATCTGATGTCTCGTACCCCATCCTGTGACTTCTACTCATTTGATTTTTGATAAATGTCTGCATGTTTCTTAAAAAAATGGTCTCTGTAGGGGATGTAGCATGATTCAGCCTGAGAGAGTTTCTAGTGATGTACCTACTGGTTGCAGAACCACTTTTCTTTAGCTTTATCCAAGATTTTCCTAAAGGAGAAAGTTATTTATGGTGAATTTCCAGCACGGATGCTATTTCAAATATGTTCCCATCAATATCCATCTAATGTCCATTCCACAAAATACGTGTCTCTCCTCTACCAGTGAACTGTGCTGCTGTTGTGTGTCTTGTGTATGTATATGCGTATATAGTAGGCTGTGGTTTGTCCATGTCATCCTGATAAACACCCTAATATCAGCAGATGACAGGTACCCAGAGGCTGTCTGCCCGTGTCTGCTGGTTTGCGAGCGAGCGCGTCTGTGAAATTGCGTCTGTGAAAGGCTCCGGCGTGCTCTGCCTCTCACGGCCCTCAGAAGAGGATCCGCTGTTGGGACAACGCTGGCAGGCTGGTTATCCATAAAGGCCTGTCAGCCACACGCCGAGCTCATTCCCCTCCATGCTCCTTCCCATTATCTGCAGGGCGACGAGCCGAGCCCCGAGCAGCTGCGATCACGCGGCCCAAGACGTTTAACATGATGTCACCTAGTGTCAAGGCCGAAGAATCTGCACACCCCCTCCCCAACTTTTCCTTCATTTTCTCTAATTTCTCTAACTTTCTCTTAACTCTAATGTCCACAGTCAGAACGTAACACTGCCTGCTGGTCCACTGTGCTTCCAGTGGCCATACAAGCAGCTACTTTCCCCTGTTATGGCTCTAAGTACCACTCGGACTTGGTGTGTGAAGTTTAGTCCCGTTTCCTCTTCAGTTCTCCTGTCATTCCGCAGCTGTGATGTGGTCTGGGCAGAAACTTGCTCAGCTAGAAGAGTTCACCAACGCCCTGGACATGGATCACAGCTTAGAGGCAATGGTGAAAACCTCATTATATTGCTGCTTTCAGCTCTCCACAGCAGGGACGTCTCATGTCCACAGCAGGAATATTCTCATCTATGCTGTTTCATAAGGAAACCTCCCAGTCTTTGAGGATGAATGTCTCTGACCAACACTTGTTTACTGGCATTTTTGTCTGCATATGGCATTTTATTGTGTACAAGTGTGTGTGTGTGTTTGTGTTTGTGTGCATGCATATGCATCCATGTGTGTATGTGAGTGTGTGTATGCAGTCAAGTGTGCATGTGTGTGTGTGTGTGTGTGTATGAGTGTGTGTCTATATGTGCATGTTTGTTTCTTCAGATGTGTCTATGCACATGTGATTGTGTTGCTTGGGTGTCTGTGTGTGTCTGGTGTCATTTGGAGAGGAGTTCTATGAAGTTAACCAATAACAGACTGTGTCTGCCTGCCTGGGACACTGAACCATGTTCCTCAGGGTCATCACACCATAGAATTAAACATGAAGACCTTACATAAACTAGAAGATTCACTTCATTTCTAAATATGAAAGTTATAGACCATTAACATATAGAAAATCTAAATAAGGCCTTTTAATAAGTTTTGTGACAGGCGGTGTGGACCTGGTAAAGTGGTCGTGGGGTGGTTTACTACACTGCTTGTATTGGGAGGTTTTGCATTAGGAAACACTGATGCTATGCGTGAACAATGATGTCGACGATACCGTCTCACACACTGATGAAATGTAGAGAAAGAGAGTTAATTATTGATATGTTCTCCATGGATAACGTTTCAACTTCTGGAATGAGATCGTTAGGGTGACGAACCATAATGATGGCAGATGCGGCCGACTTCATTAGCCTTCAAATAAACTGAGATTGCTTTCCCTGAGCTCCTCGAGACAAACGGTCCTCGTCCTTTATTCTCGGCTCCCGAGCGCTTGGTTATTTCTCGCCCTGTGAGCCTGTGCGAAGTCGTTTGCATCATGGGTGCTCGCTACCATCTCTTCTGCGTCTCTTTCTCAGTGTGGAGATGAGAGACTGTCTCAGAGTAAGTCACACTGTATTATAAGCAGTTGGGGGTGGGCGGGAGATGGTGGGGGGGTATCTCACTCAAAAAATACTGCCCACAGACGAGAGGCATTTGCGGTGGAGACATTGAACGAGACCACACTTGTCATCTTTCTCAGTCCTTGTGGACTGATTAAGGACCATCTCTCTTCCTCACTCTCTCTTCCTCCCTCCCTCCCCCATTTTCTTACATCTTTTCGCCGCGATTCTTTCACTCCTGGGGCCAGACGCAGGGCCACACTGCTGTAAGAACCTGCCCCGGCACATCAATTAGGCGCTCGCCTGAATCAAAATATGCCACCATTACCCAAATGACACGTCTGCATAACAGCGGCGAAAAAGCAGGACGGCCATCTCTCTACACCCAACAATGCTAGCACATGTTAGATTAGTGGTATAGTGCAGAGGCCAGAGGAGAAGAGATGGATGGAGGAATAGAGTGGTGTGTGTGTGTGTGTGTGTGTGCTGGGGGGGGGGGGGGGGGGGTTGGTATACTCCTCCTGCTGAAGTTAATTGGTTCACACAGGATTTGTGTTATTTATCTTGCCCTGTTAACAAGAGTGCCAGGCAGTCATCCTGCAGTGTTATAGGGGGGTATTGATAGGAGGGAGAAGAGCCAGATCAATAGGGAAGAACTGAAGCCTGCCAACGTGGCCTTCTCTCCCTCTTCTGCTCTCTCTCTCTCCGTCTTCTGCTCTCTCTCTCTCTCCCTCTTCTGCTCTCTCTATGTTTCTCTCCCTCCCTCATCCTCTCTGTCTATCTATCTCTCTCTCTCTCTTCCTCATCAGCTCTCTCTCTCCCTATCTCTCTTCCACTCTTTCTCTATCCCTCTGTCTCTCTCTCTCTCTCTCTCTCTGCAGCTGTGGGATCAGTGCAGGACTGCGAGAGAGTGAGGAATGTCAGAATCTAGTGTTAGCATGCTTGATGAACAGTGCTGGCATTATGAGACGGCTGTCACACACACAGACAGGTTGGAGTTCATCCTTGCACACTATTTATATTTATATATATTTACACATATATATTTATATATATTTATATATATTTACACTTCTCTGTACTTTGTCATGCCTAATAATATTTTCTCTCTTTCTGCTGAGGTAATCCTACTACTGATGTCCTGCTGAGGTAATCCTACTACTGATGTCCTGCTGAGGTAATCCTATTACTGATGTCCTGCTGAGGTAATCCTACAACTGATGTCCTGCTGAGGTAATCCTATTACTGATGTCCTGCTGAGGTAATCCTATTACTGGTGTCCTGCTGAGGTAATCCTATTACTGATGTCCTGCTGAGGTAATCCTATTACTGATGTCCTGTTGAGGTAATCCTACAACTGATGTCCTGTTACTGAGTCTCAACCTCTCAGCTGCTATGGTGCCTCCCAACACCCCTGATGCCCCCCGCTGTGACCCCCTCCTTCACCCCACCTCCATTGCCCTTGCCAGATGTTCGTGTGCCAGAATGATTTTGGACATACTTACACCTTTCGAACCACAACCATAACTACTAGAAAACTATGCCGAACACTCTTCACTTTTGGTTTAGTGAATTACAGTAAACTGGTTCACATTGTTATTGTGCTGTCCAGAGGAGGACAGACCCCATTTGGGTTTTGGTTCCTCTCTAGGCTTCTTCCTCATGTTTGTTCTTGCCACTGTCTCCTTTGGTTAGCTGTGGAATTGGACTCGGACATGTGTAAACCTGCTTTGTGACAACAACTGTTGTAAAAAACGCTATACAAATACATTTTACCTACATATTTACTTACTTACAGACCTACACTGGACAGACCACACAGACCTACGGTGGACTGACCACACAGACCTGCGCCGGACAGACCTCGGCTTCCCACATCACGGCGGTCACCTAACGGCAGCAACGATCCAGCCATGACCTACTGTAACTGCAGAGGCGAGCAGCTCGTTACAGACCGCCAATGCCACGTGATGGAGCGCCTGCCATCCAGCCGTCTGTGCACTCCCACAGCGGGAGACGGGGGGGTAATTGTGCCTTTCGCCTCCTCCACACTTGCACACTTGCCTCCCTGAGTGATTACGCGGTTATGCACCATTGATGCCTGAAGCCCTTCCAGCATCGAACCGCGTCCGGATGGATGTGCTCGGGGTGAGGCCTTGTTTGCTTCTCACTCACCCCCGGCTCCTCCACACCCTCGCCGCTATCACACGATCGACACTTTCCCCATCCAATGTGCAATTACTGTGTCACATGGCTCCCGGGAGACCACGGAGGCTGTTCAGAAATCCCCACAGGAGCGTGCGGCAGAAACAGCCCTCTTGCCCCAGGCCACAGACCCCGAGTGTGCGGCTCGCCCGCCTCATTCCACGCCAAAACATTCAGACGTCTATGTTTTGCTCTGTGTGTTCCACCCTGTTGATTCAGGTCTCCAGTTCAGGTCTGTATGTTTGCATGTTTATGTAGGCACAGGTCTGCAGTTCAGGTCTGTATGTTTACATGTTTATGTAGGCACAGGTCTGCATTTCAGGTCTGTACGTTTACATGTTTATGTAGGCACAGGTCTGCAGTTCAGGCTATAGGTTCATGTATGCATGTTCAGAGTTGCAAGTTCAAGACTGTAGGTTTATGGCTATATAGTCTGTTCACTCAGTTCTCCAGACTCTTAGCGTCTTATTGACCGCAAGTCATTCAGTCCAAATTCGGACTTTATTGCTTGTAATAAAGCACAGAACACACAGACAAACTCAGATCACTAATGACCTTTTTCAGGAGAGCAAACACCTTCGTGCAGACCGGGACTCAAAGAACAAGTGGTAATACGATAACTCCTGCACAAAATGTGGATTTGTGGAAGCAAGTGACATCTGTGTCTCGGCTGGCCGATGTTATTTCTCCCAGTCCCACATGTCAACAAACATGAAAACGTTCATAGTTGCCCTCAATGACTCCAGCATAATAAACCACTCACCAACAGTGAATCCACTAGCAATGGATTCACCCCTGTAACCCCTGTAAACCCCTGTAAATAATCTGTAAATAATCTGTAAATAATCTCAGACAAGAGTCTAGACAATTCAGTCCCTCTTCATTTTATATGCATGCATGCATTAATGAAGATGCTATAATTAGCATTGTTAAAGTAATTGATGTTGTTTACAGAGCGTGTGTGGCTGGAGAGGCTATTTCCGTTGCCTGGTGTCACCGGGTTAAGTGTGAATGTATGTAATATTTACCTGTTTTCAAACAGCAGCTCCCAGAACGTGTGGTGTTGCTCATGCTAACAAACTGAAGGCACAGCGTACGTGCGAGTGAAGGATGAGGATTTCCTCCAGCCCAGCTCTGCGCTGGACCAATTATCCCCACCTCCCGTTGTCACGGAGACAGGTTGGTCGCCATCCCGCTGTCGCCCCGGAGTCCCGGTCTCACAGTGGGTAAGGCCGCACAGGACGCAAACACGGGGCACGCAGGACGAGGCCGATGCCCGCAGCGACTGACGGGGTACTTAATCACCGACTGTTGGCAACGTCACCACAAGTTGTTTCCTGGGGAAGGGAGAGTGGGGAGAGGGCGCTGCCATGGCGATGGCGTGTCATGTGGAGCGGGGTCACCATCTCTCTCTCTCACACACACTCACACACACAGAAACACATGAACCTGTCTCACATGTGTGTGTTTGTTCGTGTGTTTTAGATGAGTGTTTAGAAAATGTTGAGTTACATTTTCAATAGTTCTTAGTTATTGAATAATATACAAATATACATGGGAAAATAGAGTAAATTTTTTAATGTGGGAGAAATCAATCTGTTATTATACCACAGTATTAAATCCTGCATTCTCAAACTTTCCCAAGCCATTGAAATAATGATTGTGAATCAACGAGGTACCTATATAATACCTTCAGACATAATTATTAATACTTCATTGAAACGTGGACAGTTTAATAAAGTGTCATATTTGAAAAGGCAGAGCAAATGGATGACTGTGTTTTTAATATTAAAATAATCACCAAGAGAGCTGCGGTTTAATATCATCCAGGCATATTAAACGCATAATTAAAAAGCTCTGAGTCCATCTCGAACCCAATCAATTAATGCTAAGTGCTTGGCAAAGCTTAAGTGACCCCAGCCCCGGTGATGAGAACAAAGCCTGGATATACAGCACAATTCAGCTGCTTCACATCACTGCTTCACAACTGATGACCTGCAAACCAGCTCAGCAGGAACTCGCTGCAGGCAGACGAGTCCAGTTTGGTGTTTATCATGTTACTGGTTGGATCATTTAATCAGGGTGCATTGGCTAAATTAATGTTTATTATATGTTGTTCTGTCTCAATGCTCATTCAACACAAAGGTGTAGACCAGAGTGGCTGAACGGACTACAGTCAGGGCTCCATGACGCAAGGCCTCAGTTTGCACACAGAGGCACGACCTGGAACAGGTGAGGAGGAGGAGAGGGCCTTCATCACGGGGGTGTTAAAGAGAGTTTCACGATGTTCAGGGCTGCCTGTTTTCATCGTTTGACTTTGTTGGCAGGGGGGATCTGTTTGTTTTTTCGGTTCCTCTGTTGTTGTTCCTCGTGTCCTCGTGTCCTCATGCTATCTCTTCGTTTTGGTGGGAGGGCGTCTGCAGGGGTTCCGACCCCGCCTGTCGATTTTGACTTTTGGCTAGTTTGTTTCAGATTCGGTCATTACAGTGAAGGTTATTTTTACACACACACACTCTCGCCTTCCACCTGCAACACAACAGCGACATCTTAAAATCACATCTTTAATTAGTCTAAACAACATTAATTAGTCTAAAAAGGTCTGCTAGCCATAAATGAAACACAAAAATACAAGGCATTCTCAGGCGTGGAGCTCCTGGGTACGTCGTGCGACACGCCGACTGGTCTCCTGAGTGCTGTGCTGCCTGGGCTTTGAGAACGATCCCTGGTGAACGTAGGACCCCCGGGGAGGACGGCGATCAGAGCCAGCACAACAGAGCCAGCACAACAGAGCCAACGCACAGAAAATGACAGACATCTACCTGCTTTTTTTTAATGAGCCGATGACTCTTTATGTGTCTGTCCTGTGGTGGTCCTGGTGACTTGTCATGTCTGACTGGAATGCATCATCAATCATAGTCATGTTAGATGTGAGACTACACACACACACACACACACACACACGTACTGCTGGCTCTCTCTCAGTCCAGTCTCAGTGGATCTCCCTCCTTGGGTGAATGGAAATTAAAATTTGAATTGTTTTTTTTTCCAAGTTGATCTTACAGAACTCATGGTCTCACCTTACACTTATTCTATGTCGCTCTCTATTTCTCTTCTCTCTTTCTCTTTTTTTCTCTCTCTTTCTGTCTCAGTCCCTTTCACTCTATTTCTCCTGTGTTGGTCTTGGTAATTGTCTTTCTAATCAGCTAATCAGAGTCATCTTGCCATGTCTTTGGAACATGGCTTATTTCTGCCTCTGTTACTGTTACTGCTAAGCCACTAACATAGCCTCTTTAATGCAGGGCCAACCAACCAGAGTAAAGAGGAAAATGTTGTTACCCTAAGAGAGTCAAACATTTAAGGAGATTTTGGGGAAAATGCAATCGTAACCCCCCCAATGAATCTCCTCAGAGCTAAAGTGGATCAGGAACCAACCTGGTGCAGATCAGTTTGTGGTGTTATTTATCCTGAATCACCAGTCCAATGAGAAACATAATCTCCACCCCCTCAGCCCAAGATCCAGCTTGTTAATCTGCACTGGCAAATGGAATGGCTGAGAAGGGGGCAGGGGGCCGAGGACAGGGGGCGGGGCCTATGATAGGCAGGGAGCGGAGGCGAGGGAGCGGTTTGATGTCGGTCCAGAGTTCTTCTCGTAAGCGGTGTTTGTTGTGGCGTTCTCCATCTGTCCCTCTGGCACGGGATGCGTCAAGCTTCTCTGATTGGCCGGTCTCCTGAATGACTGCCGCTGCCCCACTAACACAGACAATCAAGTTATTTCCAGCACCCTCGACCCAGTATCAACTCAGATCCCAAGCTAATCCGACCGCAGTGGAGCTGGGTGAGATACTGGAGAACTTTAGAAATAAGGACTGACATGATCATCAGGCCTCAGGGTGAAGATCATACTTTTCCAGTGCAGTTTGTTGAACTTTGGGAAGGCAGTGGTACCTCAGGAGAGGGCTTAGGTAGAGGGCTTAGGTAGAGGGCTTGGGTAGAGGGCTTGGGTAGAGGGCTTGGGTAGAAGGCTTAGGTAGAAGGCTTAGGTAGAGGGCTTGGGTAGAGGGCTTGGGTAGAGGGCTTGGGTAGAGGGCTTAGGTAGAGGGCTTGGGTAGAAGGCTTAGGTAGAGGGCTTAGGTAGAGGGCTTGTGTAGAGGGCTTGGTAGAAGGCTTGGGTAGAGGGCTTGGGTAGAGGGCTTGGTAGGCCTCATGACTTTGAGGCCAAGACGTGCATGACACTGACATTCAATATAGTAAAAGGATGTGACCCGTATTGATCTCTGAGCTCTCATTGGTCAAGCAGCAGGCTTTACACGAATCAGCAGAGGTGAGTCAAGAACAATCCCATGACACTGAGTAAAGATGAATCTTCGCTCTTATATCACCATGCTAATTTATTCCTCTCCAAGTGAGACCAGAGAATTCCAAGTCACAAATGGTGCACATCCTCGTTTCCTATGAGCCTGTAAATGGGGTTGATCCAAATCCTCCGGGTGCAGTTGCTAACGGTGACCATCTAAATGCCACCCTACCTAAAACAAGCTTAATCAGGTCCTCATCTTTGGCATACAAGGCACAACCGAGTGGAGGAGCTCAGACGCTTCCCAGATGTTTCTGCATCATGAGAGCCAGTGCTGGTGAATGAAGCAGGAGCAGCTCAGTCAAACCGAGGTCCACTATTCAGAATCATTCTAAAAAATATTTTGTGTGAAATCATATTGCACCAATTTGGCAATTTTATATAATGGCTTTTAAGACACATTGTGCTTACGGAGTGTTTATGATAACTGGATATTTCTATCAGAGCATCAGAGGATCATTTATTATGATTTGTTAAGATTTGCTTTCTCTTTTATTCTGATTGGCTTAATGTCGTTTCTCTTTAATATGATTGTAATGAAGTCATTGCACATGCAGAAGCAAGATCCATTTGCAGGGTATTTTAATAGGTACAACAGGGCCAGAAGCTAATTTATGTATCCAGACAGAGGTCAAGGTTTCCAGACAGATAAAGACTGTACAAAAGGGCAAGGCACATTCCATCCATCCATTATCTTTACCGCTTAATCCCGCTAGTTGGGGTCACGGGGGGCTGGAGCCAATCCCAGCATCATCAGGCGAAGGCAGGTACACCATGGACACACACCTACGGGCAATGTAGAGTGACCAATCAGCCTAACATGCATGTCTCTGGACTGTGGGGGGAAACTGGAGTACCCAGAGAAAACTCACGCAGGCATAGGGAGAACATGCAAACTCCACACAGAGCAGCCCAGACCGAGAATCGAACCCCGACCGGCTCGCTGTGAGGTGACTGCACTAACCACCTCACCACGGGATAGAGAAATGTTTGCTATGCAGACAGTAATGCTGGAAATACTTTGCAATGACAGACAGGTTTCAGGAAGTTTATGTAGTGTGTGTGATTATACAGTAAAAGCAATGACTTGTCTTTGAGACACTAGTACTCTGGGGAGTGTGACCTCTGGTGGCGGGGCGTGTGTATAGCAGGGCCATACCTGTGATTTTGCGGTGGCCAGTATTTTGCACCGGAGCAGTTCTTGGCGCAAACCTTTCCTGGTAATTGGGATGCAGCTGAGAATGGAGCACGCCAGGTCACTGGTGGCAGGTGGCGCAACTGCGATTCAAACCAGAATCACAGCGGCTTGGCTCAACTCTGCAAAGCAAAGCAGTAAGAGAGAGACGGAAAGTGATTACACTAGAAAACAAACACACAAAAACAGCAAAAGGCCGAAGGAAAACGCCTATTAACAGGCGGCCCAGGCAATCTTGTGCTGAACTGAACAGAAAGTGCTCACTGCGTTTCACAGAACACACTTTCACAGAAGAAAGGATGGCAGAGATTGGCTTTCTCATACTGTGGGCAGGGTAGCTGATGAAAAGGTGAACCACCGGCACAGACAGAAGAAAGTTCCATCAAGGTATCTAACTCATTTGCTGTGGTGATATGTACACTTAAACTTGCTCTTTGGTAAATGAGCTGATTCTGAGTACAGCATAAGTTAAATTTAACACCGCAGCAAACCACCTTCGACGACATGACATTTCTGCAGTTCTGATTCCGTCTCTGAGCGCGTTCGCAGGCGCATGTTCCTTCAACCTTTTGTTCAACTTCGGTTTTTGTGTTGTCACGGTAATTCACTGCAACAAGATCCTGGCATTGGCTGCCTGACTTCACCATTAGGGTGCGATGCTGTGCTCCTGAAATCCAGAGCTAATGGGCCCTTGGGAACGGTCCTCTCCAAGGCTTTTTTTTATTGGCCAGCAGGTTTCTGGGCGAAAACATCTTCTGGGATAAAACCATCTGTGGTTCTAAAACGTTTGCGGTTGTACAGATGATGACGTAAGGTGTGTTTCCAGACCCGCTCCCCGGGGACGAGTTGAGCGGCCGCGTCTGCACTCCGTCTCGCCCCGCAGCCCACTCGCACCAGGTGCTCACTGTTCGACTCGAGGACTCGAGAAAGACCTGAGAAAGACTCGAGAAAGACCTGATTACTGAGTCAAAGTCATTGTGTGTTGACAAAGACTTTATTGGGGAACATTGCGGGAAGGGGAGAGACGACTCCGGGCACGGATCTGCAGGATCAGCTACTGGTCTTTCGGTTTTGCACTTCTAACTTGGACAGTATATTTGAGGGGGGCGTGTCCTTAGGTGTGTCCTTGGGCCAGACTGGGAATGGCACATGTACACGATGCTGTTCTGATCAGAATATGCCATCATTTGCAACTCTCCTCTGTATCTGTGCCCACTTTCACGTGCTGGGAATTAGTAGCTCTGAGGTTCGTTTTAATTAACTCCGGTGGCAGCAGATATCTTTTGACATGGACTCTGAGCAACTGATAGTTGCAAGTGAGCAGTTGCGCGGTTTAAAATGGGATTGACAGCGAACGCCCAGAGACAGCGACCTAGATATGGCAGGACACTCACTCTGTGCTGTGTGGCTCCCCGCACAACTGTGTGTCCTGGGAATGTGGGCTGTAATACCTCATAAGGAGTCCGCAGAAGTGTTGGGGATCGTTTTTGATTTGGTTTGAACCACATGGAAAAGAGCGAGAGTGGACGCGGTGGATCTGTAACTGAGAAATGACACTTGGCCTCTCTGGGCTCAGCAGTCGCTCTGTGATCTTGCGCGAGCATCGAGAGATGAGCAGCAGAACAGCTCGCGGCCGTTCCACATGGGATGTGTTGTACTAAACCGTTGATTTCTAAGTACATCAGAAATGACAGCTTAATCGGCTTAATAGCATTTACAAAAATTTTTCTCGACTCGGTAGACAAACTCGGCATTTATAACGCAAGTATACATCACATCATACAGAAAAAAGCCCTCAAGGACAGTAATAAAGGCTGGTTATTACAGCTCCTGTCAGGATAATACCCACAGTCCTTCACCTCCTACAGTCCATGGTTATCCAAAGAGAGGCCAGAATGTTGTTTACATTTTTGGTAGTGAGGTCATGTCTGGGGAAGGCCCTCCTGACTGCCAGAGCAGCTCTGTGACACCCTCCCTCTGTGACATCAGCCCACAATAGCTGCTAGCAACCAGACCCCATTAGTCCCCCAGAGGGTTCAGGGCACAGACGGCGTATCATATCTGACTGCTTAATTATGAACATGGGCCTCTTCCTCCACCCTTAAATTGTGGTGTAACGGTCTCAAAGTCCCCCCACGCCATCAGCACCGGGGCCTTTTATAAGGGACCATGCGGTTTTAATGTTCGCCTTTCCAAAGGGGAGGTGAGGGGGAGGTGTTGACTGCGGAGAGGCAAACGAAACTGCACAGTGTGTTCACAAAAAGCATAATTAAGCCGTTCTTGAGCCGTAGGAGTCGTGCAGGGTCGGAGCAACGGTGGCAAGAGGTCGTGCCACGAGTCCACGTTAATGACGTTAACGTCTGCTGAGTCGCGCTGCCTCGGTTCACGACGCCTTCACTGTTGCGGATCTTTCGATCGCGGAGCCTTGGGCAGTTTGAGTCAAAACACGTCTATCTTATAGTAAAGAAAAATAAGCCAAAGGCCGGTCCCTCTCGCTCACGTTGCGCGTTGGACGCCGTCGTGCCGTCTTTGCCTTCTGGATCTTTAAAACTCTGCACCCCTACAGCATAGACGCCCCAAACCGACGCCGAGGCGCTCAAGGGAGCTGCGAGTGACTGATGAGCACCATCCGTCTGTCACTCCAGCTGCGTCCTGCCCTTTGTGTGCATTTACACTACAGACTACAGCTGAGGAATGCCGGCACACGCGTACGCTCGGTGCAGGAGTCTGTGTTTAGCATCTCAAAAGGAAACGTCTGTTCGCCAAAGGTTCCAGCTTCTTATAACCAGTACAATGAGTTCTGAATGACTCCCGCCTCCTATTGAGCTTCAGGTCTTTCCATAAAGTTGCACACGGTAACGTCAAGGTAACGACAAATATCCCACCTGTTCTTTAGATAGGTACAACAGCAAAACTACTTGTTCCGTGGCAAAATATAACACGCATCTACACACAGGCTGGATAGATCAAGCCGTAGTGTGACAAAAAATAATATATGCAGTTCATGTCTATATATGTATATTATATTTAGTTTCATTACTGAACAGTGACAGCCAATCAGAAACCTCCCTGATAGCCAACAGCTAACACCAATTCAACATGCACAATCTCTCAAAACGTTGCTGGCAAGAACCAACTAGAGCCAACACAGTACTGACTACAAGCAGCAGACCGTCTGACACTGTACTACAGCTGACAGTCACCGATGGACTCAGACCGTCTGACACTACAGCTGACAGTCGCAGCTAATGGCCGTACCTACTTAGTTACATTATCAGGAAACGTGACGGCGTGACAGAGGGAGAGGAAATTTGAGAGCGGGAGAGGAAACGTGACTGAAAGAGTGGAAATGTGACAGAGGGAGAGGAAACATGGAGTATGGACAGGAAACGTGATGGAGTGACAGGAAATGTGATGATGTGACAGAGGAAGAGGAGATTTGATGAAGTGACAGTGGGAGAGGAAACGTGACAGACGGTGAGGAAATGTGACTAAGGGAGAGGAAACGTGACTGAGGGACAGAGGAATAGGAAACGTGACTGAGGGACAGAGGAATAGGAAACGTGACTGAGGGAGAGGAAACGTGACTGAGGGACAGAGGAATAGGAAACGTGACTGAGGGAGAGGAAACGTGACTGAGGGACAGAGGAATAGGAAACGTGACTGAGGGACAGGAAACGTGGCAGCGGGAGAGGCCACGTATCTGCAGCAATGCAGCTCCACCAAGCCTCATATGACCGGCAGGAAATGAGGCGGAAGGCGAGTCGTGCAGCGTGGTGCCCTGCGCTGCCAGCCTGCTGATGTGGGTAAGTTCTCCAGCTACTGCAGCAAACAGTTCATAGTAGAACACAGTGACAGTACGTTAGGAGGAAGCCGGATGTGTTCGGATGTTCTGTGCAGACGCACATCGAGAGGAAAGCGCTGATCACCGCCTCCTGCTCTCTACCAAAGAACACGAGGTTTAGCATTTCTGCCAGATTCCCCTCTCCCCTCTCTCCCCTCCCCTCTCCCCTCCCTCTCCCCTCCCTCTCTTCTCCCCTCTCTCATCCCTCTCTCCATTCGTCGAGGCAGGAGCATATTAAACTGAAGCTCATGCTGATTCCTGGCTAATTTAGCCCCGTGTCTACCGAGAGTTATGAAGTGTTAGCGGTAGGGTTTCTACATGAAAGCCAACACCCGGGGAGACGGCTGTCTCCGGGAACACACAGCCCCGCCCCCTCCCCCGCCCCGCCCCTCTTCGAGGGCATCGGTGTCCTCCGCTGGGCACTGTCGCCCGGGGAGACCCAGGGAGTTGCCGGGAGATAATGGCATCATTAGAATGAGGCGAACGCGTTCCCTGGCGCCCTTGTTAAGGTTCTACCTGATGGCCGAGTGCAATAACAGCAAAGCACTCTGGGGGATTTCTTTCATGGTGCGACATCTGACACCAGCCAAGCTCCGTGCCTGTGGGCCCAGCCACTGCTGCCAGCACACCACGGGGCATCCAGAGAGAAGCACTTAGTCATCACACACGCTTCCGTCCTCGTTCGGCCGGGTTAAACACACGAGCCCACGGACCCGCTGCTGATTCATTTGCTAATTGAAGCTCGCCGGGGGTTCCGGGGACGCCGCTTTGCTTTTCCGTAACTCTCGGCCTTTCGTCCGCCCACGGTTTGCACCGAGGTTTTAAGAGGGTCGCATTGACAGGTCAGGCCGTGAGATAAAACGTCTGTGCTGAGGGATATGGGATATAAGGTCCTGCATCTGAAACCTTGGAAACGACCCACCCTGGATACGAGGATCAGCAACAGACATCTGCTTCACTGCAGTGCTAATTTTACTGCAGACCACAGAGTAGCACAAAGGAATGAAATATACAGATATATAATATAAAGATAAATCCCATTTAAATTCTGCAGATACAGGATGCTAACCACAGTCCTGTGGTTAAAAACGTCAAAAAATATATATATAAAAGGGTAATTTGTTACTTTCACAAATATAAATTCACAGTTCAATCTGGAGATGTTTGTGGCTGTGATGTGCTGTCCATGCATCATAAGGGTCCGCTGTTATTAAAATCAAGAAACGCAAAACTATCTGTTGTTCTCTGTTGACACCACTCCCGTAGATGACACCACTCAAAGTGAAAAGGGCCTCAGGAGGTAGAGGCTTCTGTGTAGACCCTGTGATGGGGGAGATTGCCTCTGGGCCGGCACAGCTGAACAGACTGGTATTGATCACACAGTTAAGATGTCATGTGTAGCGGGAGTGCCCCCCGGGGCCCTGGGTAATGACTCTCTCTCTCTCTTTTATCCTTGGTTGTTTATTCATTGTTTAACACCCTGGGTGAGGACCGATGAGCATGCGCATTGACAGGCGACGTAGGTTAGCAACACAATCGATGGAACAGCGGAACCGGCGTCTGAGAGGGCCTTCGTCTCCGAGGAGAAGAAGTCACATATGAGACAGTTGAGCTGTCAGTGGGGATATTGAGATCTTATCAAGATTCTGCTCCATGTTGACTATTGATTAGCTTCTCGAGGCAAAGATAACCATTCTGGGTCTATTAGAAGCAAGAGAAAAATAGTTGCAAAGCAGAAAAGAAAAATAGACAAACTAAAAATCCATGGAGAATAAGTTGCAGCGTCATTATTCCTGGAAGGAACTTTTGATTCTTTTTTTCTGTAAGTTGCATCTTTGTGAAATAAAACAACTGGCTATTATTTAAATGAAGGACCTGGTTAGAATATTGATGCTGTCACAGATCCGCGAAGCCAGACTGAATGTGGAAATAAGGTCATTCGATCTGACATCGCCAGATGAAACAATCGTGGTGAAAACGAGCTCAGACCAATTAAACGTCTGTGACGTCGGGCACTGTGACGTCGGGCACTGTGACGTCGGGCACTGTGACGTCGGGCACTGTGACGTCGGGCACTGTGACGTCGGGCACTGTGACGTCGGGCACTGTGACGTCGGGCACTGTGACGTCGGGTCCTCCCTGACACAGACTCCAGCTGCAAAAGCAAAACTGTTGCTTGCACACGCTTGATTAGCGACTTGCATGTCGAGTGGCACAAAACCAGGGCATGAAGTTTAAATTCAAACATTGGCAAAGTGCACCACGCTGTAAACTGCATATTTGTAATGAACGGTGTGAATCTCAAGCAAGAGTTTTTTAGCTGAATGGTTCCTGTGATCTGCAGCCTCTGAACTTCTTCAAAGCGCAGTAGGTGGGTTCTCGCTGTGTAGGGTTTGAAATGATCATCACTCAGACTCTAATTCTCTCTACGTCTCTCCCTCTGTGTCTTTGTCTATCTAATTGTCTTTCTTTGTGTCTAATATTCTACAGTCTACTTAAAATGATTCGCTTTCTTGGTACCTCTCTGCTGCTGTCTCTTTCTCTATTTATCTGAGTAGCAGCCCAGTTGTCTGACATTCTGTAGCCTATTAAAAATCATCTCTCTCTTTTTCTGTCTCTGTCTCTCTTCCTCCCTCTCTCTCTCTCCCTCTCTCTCACCGTCTCTCTGCATTAACTCTCACCCGTCCCCTTTTAATCCAGCTCTGCTGTCTTGTCTAAACTCCACTTTGCATGGCGATCTGGGAAGTGTCGAAGTATTGGGGAGTTCTGTAATAAGAGTTTGTCTCCAGGGAGGTTGCTGAGCTTGCTTGTGCTTTAATGAGAGAGCTGAAGCTCGAGTTCATTATGGTTGCCTCTCACACACACCCCCCCCATTCCTGGAGGAGAGGATATAGCGCTGCTTCTACCAGGCTTTAACAACCAGCGGCGGTAGTCCTTACCGACAGGCCTGTCTCCAGAGCCTCTCTCTCGCACACACACACACACACACACACACACACACACACACACTCTAGCAATCCTGATGTACCAACACTTGAAACAAACATGCAATTTGCATGGAAAGATACATCAAAGTTGTGGCCTGTCAAAGATGCAAAATAAATGTACAGATGGTGTCATTTTGTTCAGTGCGTTTTTCTGACAGTATGTGTATAGATTATAATGACTTCATGTAAAAGTCACTAAAGCTCTATCATGATCTAAGTTGGTGGTTGAAAACACAACGCAAGGGTTGTAAACTGCAACGTGTGATTTTCATCAAAACTAGCCTTCATTATAATGTATCCCTAATTACCAGTAAAAGCCTTGCGTCAATGTCTATTAGCATGACATTAAGGCCAGTGCCTCCCACAGTCTCCATGTCCTACACACACACATTTCACTGATATCTCTCGTTTGGTTTCTCATCCCCGTGACTGTATGCTTGACTTCATTGAGATCAGCAATGCAAATAAAGTTGGCCATTCACGTCCGGATTTGACTAGCACGGGACGTTTTGTGGTTGTATCAAAAATTCATGATTTAAGGTCAGTTGATTCACTGAGCGAGAAAGGGGGGTATATTTCCTAGGACACGTTTCCTGTAGCTGACCGTCTTTGAACCGCAGCGGGAGACTCGGAGCGCTAGGGCACGTCTCCGAAGACACGCGCATGTGAAGGTAACACCTCAAGCATGTCCCCTCTGTGCCTCTGTCCTCTCAGGCAGGGTCGAGGGTCATTTTGCTCCACTGTGGATAAGCTCGCCAGGCTCTCCGTGAAGCAGAACTTCATATACAAGCTTCCTGCTAGCCTGCTTAGCAGCTAGCCGCATGGCGGAGGTCTGCTTGAGGACTTTTGTGGTCTTGTTTCTGCTGACATGACGAAGTCCCCCCACAAAAGCAGGAGAACCTCAGAAATCAGAGAGAGTAGTGTGAGGTCATCATTCTGCCAGCAACGGCAGTATTAAAGCATAGTGTTAAAAATACCAGCGGCGAGGAAGAGACACGAACAGAGAAGAGAAATAGGGAGAGTGAAATTGTCCCGATCTTAATGGCCTTTCGCGCCGATCGCGAGTCCTGTAGCGTCTTGCCCACTGTGTGGGGCGGCGGAATTGCTTTTGGTGTCCAACTGTTCAAGCGTGCCGCATGATTTATGATCTGGACACAAGCAGTTGACCCCCAACGCCAACCTCTTCTGCCCCTTACACTCCACCTCCTCCTGACTACCCTACTTCAGTCTCTTTCTCTCTCTCTCTCTCTCTCTCTCTCCTCTCTCTCTCTCTCTCACTTGCAAACGACATGGCCAACTTGGTGAATTACATTCATAGCAGAATGCTGCAGGAACGGGTGGGGAGTAGGCGGGGCGAGAGCAGGGAGGGGGCGGGGCAAGAGCTTGGAGGGGGTGGGGAGGGGCGGGGAAATGGGCGGAGAGGAGCTTGGAAGTGGGAAGAGAGGGGGTGAGGCGATAGCAGGGAGGGGGCGGAAAAATGGGCAGAGAGGGGTGGGGAAGGTGGTGTTGTAGGGTGTGTAGAGGGTGTAGTGGGACAGGAATGGGAAGGGGGAGGTGATTGTGTAAGGAGGCAGCGGGGAGATCGCAGGTGGGGTATTTAGGTTAAGAGGTAAGGGGTTGGGGGGGGGTGTTGAGAGGTGCAGGCAGGGGCTTGGAGGAGGGGGTCAAGGGGGAGTTCAGCTGAAGAACACCAGAGATAAGATGGAGGTTGTCAGTGTCGATGTGCTCTGCTGGGGGGGTTAATGGCGTGTAGCATGGTCCCGGCCACCCATGTAGCCTGTCTGCTTGAATATTTATGGAAGAGAGCGGAGAAGGAGAGAAGACAGGTGTCCCCTCGCCTCGCCTCTAATGGAACAGGAGTCAGCCGAGCAGATCGGACAGCCACAGGTATCTGCGCTGCTCTGATGAAGAGCGCACGGGCCTGTCATCACCGCACGCTCAGATTAAATGGGCCACGCGGAGGGATCTGCTACAGTGCGGTGGGACCAGACAGGTCTGCAACAAAAAACTGGGAAAGAAGAACATTTTCAGCCCCACGTTCGAACCCTCTGCCCCAGATGCTTCAGCTCTGTTGCCGATTCAAATATGAACTGAACATTTTCCGAAGTCCCTGTGCTCAGCCATCCTAGTTCGCCCTGGAAGGAGAGCTGATAAGGAGAGTTAACTGAGGATTACAGCGTACATGAACAGACTGTGTGTCTGTCTGAGTGTGTGGGTCCATGTGCATGTTTTTTAGTCTGTGGTGTGTGTATGTGTGCTCCTAAGTATGTGTTTGTCTGTGTTGGTCTATGTGCACACACATATGTGCATGCACGCGTGTGTGTGTGTGTGTGTGTGTGTGTGCTATGCCCTGTTGTTCAGAACACCCAGCAGACTTCAGGAATGAGAGCAGAGTGCTCCCTTTGGCAGGAGTGGAGGTAACCGAGGGAACAGCAACAGCATCTGGACAATGCAGTCTTCAGGGTCCATCGCCTGGCAACCCCCTCACTCATCGCTACAGTAACAGGCCTCCAGAGCAGTTAGGAATAATGGTGTCCCATGCAGATGGCCACAGAGACTCAGAGCCTTAAAAATAGCAAACAGGGCAGGATGCGTGTATGTGTGTGTGTGTGTGTGTGTGTGTGTGCGTGTGCGTGTGCATGGGTGTGTGTGTGTGTGTGTGAACCCTGGACAGCTTGAATGAAACCACAGGACCAGGACAGCTGTCAAAATCCAAAATTGCACAAATGCCACAGGACTGCAGGACTCTCCAAGGGTCTCTGTAATCCTACAGGCAGCTCTTAAAACAAACGCAGGCACACAGCAAGACATTAAAGAGCTTCTCTCTGGTGCCTCCTCTGGTAAGGTGAGCATCTGCACACACATCTGTTCGTTTTCCACCACAGTGCATATAAACGGGTGAGAAATCTAAGCTCTGTCCCTGCTAGTCGAGCAATACTAGTGCAGTGGCCTCCTTACTCGCCAGGTAATTCCTCACAGGTGTAAAAGTGTTTGTTAAATCTCTCTACTTAAGTATCGTCTTTAAATTTAGAGTGCAGTAAAAAAAAGGCTTGTTAAAAAGTAATTGGTGCATTACAGCTTACATAAATTCCTCTGTCTATGTGCCAAACTGCATATCGTTACTCGATAATAACTTTAGCCCACATTTAAATGTCTTGCAATCTGTGCTGAAGCGAGTCACCCCCGGTCTTAAGCTTCAGTGAAACTCACATGGCCAACTCACCTAACTCATATGGCCACGCTCTGCCCACCTAACTCACATGGCCTAACTCACCTAACTCACATGGCCAAGCTCCATTCACCTAACTTACATAGCCAAGCTCCACCCACCTAACTCACATGGCCAAGCTCCACTCACCTAAATCACATGGCTGAGCTCCGCCCACCTAACTCACACGGCCGAGCTCCACCCACCTAACTCACACGGCCAAGCTCCGCCCACCTAACACGGTGCAGGGCTTCTCCAGCGCAAGGACTTGTCTGAGGCAGCTGTCCTGGACAGTGAACACACCTTTCCTCGGGAGGCAGGTGCCTCTGCTCCCCTGGATCAGGACAGCTGCAACACTGTGGATGAAATGGGTCCTTCACACCCCCTTGACTCTTACAGGAAAAGTCCGTGACTTGCAGTGACACCTGTACCGTGGTGCAGTCCTGACGTAACGTGTTGTGAATGTAGAAATGTGTGGGCTTTTTTAAAAATAAAAAGTAGACAATATGGCCAATTGCTAACTGTCACCTGGAGATGCAACACTGCCTGTCAACACGCCACTATCATGAACGCGGAGTCCAGCTTCTGCACGCTGCAGTAATGACCCATTCTCCTGACCCGTCGCCAAAGACACTCTTATTATTTCTTGGTGGGGAATGACATTTGAAAAGTCTTACTGGAGCTGGTCCCATTTCAGCGGTGGTTGAGACAAACGTGCTTCTTTTGCAACGGATCTTATCCAAAGTGTTAGGATTCATAGCATCAGGACAGGAGGCGTATCAGCTTCAGACTGGAGTTAAGAAACATGCACGCAAACAATGGAAATGTTCTGCAGTAAAGATGATGTTGATGGTGGCAAAGAAGAAGAACCACTTCAGTCATCTCCGGATAGGGCCATGCATCAGAGGGAGAGATGGGACAGAGAGAGTGCTCTTACACTCAGAATGTCACTGTGTGAACGCTGGGGTTCTAGTCTGCTGTGGAGACGAGGACACTTGGCCATTACCCCCGTGAAAGGACATGGCTGTGGATCACAGCTCCCGCTGTCCCCTGTACAAACCAGCCACATGGTCTCAGAGCACCTCATTCATCATGGGGACAGGTGTGTCCTTGGTCCTGCCAGATGCATCATATGTCAATCAAGCACCCGTTGGTGGTTTGCTGTCTTATGACACTGTTACAACTTTAAGGGCCTCTTGCCTGTCTAAAACCAATTAGTGCACTGGTTTCTCTGTAGAGATTGTCCTACCACACCAGCATAAATATATGCTAATTACTTCAGGATAAATGACCAGAAGCAGCATCTTTTTTATCTCCTGTCTGACAGCGAGTTCTGAATGGAAACAGTGGACAAGTCCTGGCTCAAGACACTCCAGTCCCCCCGGTCTTCAATCTCTGTTCCAAGAACGCCCTGAGATGACAGTTACCTGCCCGTTCAGTTCTAATTTCTCAGAATTTTAACAACACATGTTTTCATAAAGCAGCTTTCCAGAAGACATCTACACAGAGAATCAATGTCCAGGCCTATAAAGAGGAAGCCAAGTAGACAGTAGCAAAGAGGAACCTTCAGGAGGAACAAGGTGCAGAAGAAGAACCATCCTCCTCCAGCGTTCTCCAGCCCATGTCGTCCAGCACACAGCAGATGCAAACTAACAAGACTAATAGTACAGCTTTTGCGTTCAACTTTTCAACTTTCATTTATCAAGTTTTAAGAGTAGCAAATAAGCACTAAGAATGTCTAGGAAATAGTTGTTGGAGGTCTTCAGATTATACGGTGTAAACCAATGAGATTCCTAGTCAGTGTCTGTACAGGAAACATGTACGGATCCCGACGGACGCAGTGATGGGCTGTTCACAAGAGTCTCCATGACACCCAGACTTGTGGCAGATACAGATGTGTAAGAATTCTAGAATTTTCAGGCCTTGAAACGTTCTCTTTCAGCCTGATATAGCATGGTAATAGTACCCGTGATCTACCTGAGGTCATCTGCACAATATCGCTGCTGAATGTCAATGTGAGAATGCAGATGAGGTGTGGGAACAGGTACGGACACAGCGGTAGTAAGTGAATAATTAAAAAAGAATCATTAGCATCCACACCTACACGTCGTCCTTCAGGTCTGGCCGCCGTACGCCTCGCCGGTGACGGAGCAAGCTCAGACGCTGGAGGACAAAAGCGTTGTGGGTGAGAGAGTGACCTTTTCACACTGATGGTCAGAGACTTAACACAGCAGTGTGGAACCGCCTCACACTCAGAACACTGCTGGGATTCCAAACGTAATTTTTCGAAGCTCCGCTAATCACCCCGGGAAGGGGGGTATTCATAGCTCTTCTGATTGTAACGTCTCGAACGTAATGTCTACGGCACCACAGCGTGAAATATTAGAACAGATTAAACAGAGTAATTTAATGTGTAATAAAGTGTAATAAAGGCCCGTTTTCTTGCTTCAATTTCATGTGATTTTAATATGGACTTTCCTTTGGCTTTTCCTGACGAGACTGTCGGGACGGGGACGTGGTTTGGACGGGCGTCTTTTGTGGCTGCAACTGCAGTGTGTGATGATGATGGTCTTGTCTGTTGGGCTTGTGTGTGAGCGTCCTCAGGTGTGGATCATGGTGACACTTGCAAAGCATGGAGTCTCCCTTCTCTGTTATTCCTCTGACATCCAATACACCGGTCCCATTTAAATAAGCTTGCCTGTTGAAGTCGGCGAGTTAATGAAACAAATAAAGCATTTGCTTCAGTACACACACACACACACACACACACACACACACACACGAGTTTACTTCCTTCCCACATCCAGTTCCACTCAATCTCTGTCGTGCGATTAAACACCTGGGCCGTAGCCTGTAGCTGCAGAGGGAGGCAACTCTCTTCCTCCTTCCCCTTCTGCTCCGATCGATATTGATGACTATCTGCCAAGCACTCTCCACCTCCAGGAAAATCACAATGAGCTATGCAGCTCATAGATTACTGGTCACTACATCAAGGTGATGTATTGTTTGGCCTGTGTGTGCGTGTGTGTGTGTGTATGGGTATTTGGGTGTGTAGTTGTATGAGGGCATGGATCGTTTTGTGCCTGTGTGTGTGTGTGTGTGTGTATCTACACAAACGTATACCACACACATATGGTTAGTCTTTCTTCTGTGTTATTACTACTAATATTTCCAGAACGTACATGTTCCTGCTTACCGTGCAGATCCCACCATTATAAAGTCACATAGAAGACTTTGCAGCGTGGTGTACTCTGTACATATTCTCATACTGTGTTCTCATTCCAGACCCACATGATCAAAACAAATGGAAGCCTCTTTACTTTGGCCTCTCCAGTGACCAGTGGCTTTGCTAATGGGCTCTAGACATCCACAAACTCCACCCCCCCCCCTCCATCTATGCCTCCACCTTCCAGAGGGAATGGATGGTCATATGGAGCACAGGGCTACTATTTCTGGTATAAATTAAACAATTCACTGTAAACCACTGGGTCCAGTTTTAATAAGACTGAAACATTCCCAACGTTTTACCTCACAGCTACGCTGCATGAGAAGTTGTTTTAGCTGAACAGATCTGAGTGTTTAACTCATTGCTTGATTAATTCATTGCTTGTGGTTCACTGGGATTTTTTAAAGAAAATGATTAGCCTTTGTATAAAGTAATTACACATCAGTCACAGCAGGAGCTAAAGTGTTACACATTTGCTACTTTGACAGTTTAGCTTAGTAAGCTAAAGTAAAGTAAGTTTTTCATGATTAGGTTACCCTTAACATGTGATTTTACACTTACCTCGACTTACAAAAACAAAAGTTTGACAAAAATTATTCCTTAATATTGCCCTGGTGCTAGGAGGTTAGTATTGTTAATTGTTAAAATTGAAACTGAAAGGTAGTTCTACAAGTCCAACAGCATGGAAAAGTTGTCACTGAGTTTCCACATGGTAAAAAGATACCATTAGCAAAGTAAAACTTATTCCACAATGTCAGGGGCACTTTTATATATGTTATAAAATATTACTCAGAGAATAATCACATTCTCATCCTGCTCACAACTGTCTTTCCTGAACTGATACATTTTTCATGGTGTCACTCGGACGAGTTTTGCTGAGTGGTTCAGTCAGAACCTACCACGTTTGTACTGTGGCTGTGTTCACGTAACTCTTCATGAGTGCGGGGCTTTGTAGAAAACACACACCTCGGGTTTACAGCGCCGAAGACTACAGATGCATCGCACACGTAATTGTCACACACACACGTCAGGATGCCGGGATCCAGCCCGACTCTGGGAAAAAACGTAATGCGGTAACTTTCGAAAATCTGCACGCTAAAGCAAGACAAATTAAAAATATAGTGAAAAAGATGTTTTTTTCTTGTTCAGAGAGACTAGAAAATAGTCCTATTTAGAGAAGCAGGTTTGCAACATTTTTGCCATTCAAACCCAAACAGTTCACCGTCACAGGTTCCAGGTCTTTGCTCTGATCATTTGGCTTTGTAAGAGGCCCCACAGTACTCGTGGGGAGGCTGCAAAGGTGCTAACAGTCCCATAAAAAGCCTTTTTGTCCACACCGTGAACACCTCTAAAGAGGAGAGAAGAGCTTAATTGTGGCCATGCTTTGATGAATGTCCCAATCTTGTCATGCTTTGGTTGTAATTGCTCTGGGATACTTTATTGTACCCAATACTGCTAGTAATTAAGTTGTTGGAGAAGCAGTAAATAAGTTTAAGAGACAGCTATGCTCAAGGCAGATGGTACCCTTGTCCATTATCCTGGTGAACTACCGGGAATGTTGTGATATATTGCAAATCATAGTTTTTTGGTACAATTAATTTCATTGCATTTCTTGAATTGTTATCAATGAAACTGAAGCAAAAGCTGGATTTGATTATATTATTTGATGCTTTTAAAAAATAACATAGCAGCACAACATTCTCGTCGTCTTGTGTAGGCAGAGTCACAGTGTCCACAGTGTCCACGGTATCCACGGTGAAGGTGTTTCACAAGCCGCGAGCATCCCAATCATTCCGTCTGCCTCCAGCGCGGGGAGGTCCCTGGCCCCCCGCCGTAGCGCCATGGAGACGCTCCTCGTTCATTACGCCCCTCTCTTTGTCAGGGGTAAATGAATCCAGCAGGACTCCCTTCTCGGGACGCTGGCTGCGAGTCTGGGGGAGACACGACCGAGTCCTGGAGCTTCAGCTGCGGGTGTCAAGCCCAACAGGACCTTTGTTCTTCCTCTCCCAGAGTTCTTTGTTTAGTCATTATGTTCCACAGGAACCTCTCGGGTTTATCTTCACCTTCGCGGAACAACCGAGCAAACGCCCCACACTGTCAAACCTCCCATGCGGCGTCTTACATAACAAGAGGAGGAGACCGTGATTCAGGCTGCAAACATCTTCAGTATGTCAGGCCATGTACCGAGTGTCTTTCAGACTCTGTTTTGTTTTGAAAAGTGCACATTCCTTCCCAGGAGTGTACGCCCCTGATGGATTAAAGATGCCAACAAATTAGACCAGAGTATGTCCGGCATGGCAGCCCGCAGTAGACCAGCTCTATGACTCACCCTTGCTGCATGAATAATCATTCCATTAAGCCATTGTTTGTCAGATATAGACAAGTCCCTATCAGACCTCTCTACAGGATGCAAAAATTCCCTTTGAGGTTCAGTTTGTGCCAAACGGGTCCTATTTTGTGTTTGCATCGCGTCAGAAATTCCTAAAATGCAATTTCCATCTACTCCTTTTAAGTAGCCACCACTGAATTGGGCCCATAACACATGACTTGCCCCACTGAGAGCCACCAGGACCTGCAGAAGTTCTCAGCTGTACAGAAATGTTTCTTCCTTCTTTGGTTTAGTTAAAAATAAAACACTCATTTATTGCTCATGCACAGGCCTGCACTCGACATTTCACCGGCTTCCTAATCAGAATCTGTTCTGATATTCTAATATTGGCCAATATTCACAGTTTCTTCGCAGTACGTGCTGTACTCCTGGTGAAGGTTTCACTGCTGTTATTTTGTTTGTTTGCTGTGTGGAAAACCTTTATTTGCATAGTTTTCCGAAGTGCAGATTTTGTCGCAACCTTTTATGAACTGAATGTTTGCTTTTAGTAAAATCAGTGCCTTTTGGTCTGACTCCTGCTGTGATTTGCATGGCTGCTATAGACTCAGGCAAATACAGACATGTTTATCTCAAACAATGAACTTTTTCGGCTTGTTTCACCAGTGTGGTAACTGCAGAAAACAGGATGGACTGGCGATCACCCTCACGGGAAATGCTGTGCGGTTATTATTCTGAGATAATCTATACTTTGTCCTGCGTTCTCTAGACGTGGTTATCCAAGCAGGGCGCTGCTTCAATAATTCTGCTCCTGAATCTAATCCAAAGCAAGCTAGATCCAGGAGGGCGGCCTACATCACAGCCTCCTTCCTCATTTCCTTAACTCCCCATCGTTTGTTTAATCGAAGATTTCTATTGGTTCAGACTCAAGGGGCGAGGGGCTATTGGGGGGATTGTCTAGATGGGTGGCCATTCTAATCACAGCTGAATCGCAATATTTCTAAAGACTGTTTTGGATAATAATCACTCTTATGGGCAAAAAGCTGATTAAAGTTAATAGATGCATAGTCAGAGTCTCTTTATTCAGCAACAATCGTGGTACCTGGCTTTAAGATCATGGTATAGAGGATTATTCCACTATAGCAGGTGGTGTTTCTGGTGACAATGTTAACCCTAACCAGAACAAAAGTTCTATAACATCTCATCGTGTACATCACTTTAACTAGCTAATTCGTTTCTATGGCTAACATGTTATGTTAGTAATGAGCATGCAAAAGCATTCTACATCGGCTTCAAAACATCAGCAATACTTTCTGAACTAGAGTGTTTGGAGTAATTTATGATACCTGTGAATTGAACAAGTGCCAGTTTGTTTCTGATTCGTTCATGTTTACTCATTGAAAGTTGTTTCCCCAGTCAGTCCACCTGGACACAGAGCCAGTCCGACATGGAAACATACCCAACATGTAAATACTTAGACATATTAAACATAAAACAAACCAGAAACAAACACTCTTGCTGAAACAAACTCTATACCAACATTCAGCTGTACATCAAACTACAACGAACAGCACAGACCACACAACACACAGGACTTAAATACACAGGACTAAACGAGGAACCAAACAAGACACAGGTGGGAATGATAAACAGGGGGCGGGGTTACAAAGGACATGGGCGTGGCCAGGGAACACACGGGAAACCAAAAGAAGATGACAGATAACACATGGCTACAAAAACAAAACAGACTTGATGTCACAGTGTGGGAGGCTTCCCCTACCGGTCGCCTACGGTACAGCGGCAGTTGTCCTGTTGTTGTTGCGTTGTGTGCGTCCCTCAGGTGGGTGGAGCTTATTAGCTCCCTCACCTGACGGTAGTTTGTCAGGCTATATATGCCTTGTCTATGTACCAGTTGACCGCTGGTTATTATATCCTTAATCAGGGTCAAGTGCACGGGTCTTTTGTTTGCGCACGTTATTCATTAAACCCCTCTTTTTCTCTGAGACTTGGCGTGATCGCTTCCTTTTCGGTCGCACTCACTGCCCGTCGCAGAATAACCAGCCACCCTTTCGAAGCCGCCAGTCTCCTTTACTTTCTCCTTCGTTTGTGGTCATGTCTCGTGGTAAGTGTTTGTCTACGTGGTATTTTGTTGTTTGAATGTGGTGGAGATTGAGCCTGGTCGTTTGTCGTGTGTTCCGCCGTGTGTGCATGTTTGTGTTTATGTTTAAAAACACCGTTTTGCCCGGCGATGTAAAGGCGAGACCTGTAAGTGCTCTCTCCTTAGAGGCGGTGCCGTCTCGCTAAAAGTGCTCGCCCGCAGTCTGTGTGTGTGCATGTGCATGTGTGAGATGTGTGTGATGCGTGTGTGAGACTGCGGGCTTGAGCTAGTGAGTGGAAGGTGCGTCTGCCGTTTGTCTTGCGTGTTGGTGTTTGTCTTTCGTGTATTTATGTAATTCCCCTAAGGGCTCCCAAAATATGTTTTGGGGGGGAGCTATATGGGGTCCTGTGCCACTGTTTGTGGCACAGAGGGCGCAGCTCCTGAAGGAGGCCCGCCGGTGAGAAGGGTAAGTGCGCCTGAGGGTTCTGTGCCACCATATAAGTCCTCTATACGAGGAGTGGCACAGGCGGCGCAGCTCCTGAGGGAGGCCCGCCGGTGAAAGGGTAAGTGCGCGTGTATGTTTGTGTTTGTGTCGCCCAACTCGTGTTTGTGTTTGTCCTAGCGTGCTTGTGAATTGTTTTATGTAATTCCCCGTATGCTCCTCCTCCAAAGGGTGTTTGGGGAGGGGCTATGGAGGGTCCCGTGCCACGGTCTGTGGTACGGAAGGCGCAGCTCCATTGGGAGGCCCTGACCCGTGGGAGGGAGTCTCCTGAGCAGGTAGGGTGTCCTCATGCTGAGACGGAGCTCCCTCCTCCCATGTAAAGGGTGTAAGTGGGTCAGGGTAAGTGCGCGTTGTGTTGTGTCTGTGTGTGTTTGTGCGTATGTATTGTGTGCAGGTTCCTCCCGCGGTTGACTGTGGAGTCCCTGGACCTGCCCTCGTGCTCGGGTTGACGAGGGTTTTACCCTGGAGCTAGCCGGCCCATTATGGGGAGGGAGTGCTTTCCGGATGGAACCTCCGGCAGGGTGGAGGAGTCCACCCTTGCTCCGTACCCCTCCAAAAAGGGGGTGGTCTCCCTGGCCGGGCTAGGTAATGCCAGGGGTACTCCAGGCCCTGGATAGTGGTCTGCCCCGAGCCGAGAGGTTGGTCCAGGAGACGTTCAACTGTGCAGTAGGGAGGTAACCTGCACACACGCACACTTTGTGGGGCCCCTTGGGGCGTGAGGGCTCTGTGACCGACTGGGGCGTGGTTGTCTATTGTTGACGGCCCAGTCGGTCCAGGGTCCCTCCCAGGGAGGCGGGAGCTAAATTGTGTTATATGTTTTGTGTTTCAGCTCCCGGACCGCAGGAGGTGTTGCCCTGCCTTGTCCCCGCCTTCCTGCCCCTTCGTCTTGCGTCTTGTGTTCTGCCGCTGTGAACCGCACATCGGGCCGTAGTGCGGCTTGGTGGGGGGGTCTGTCACGGTGTGGGAGGCTTCCCCTACCGGTCGCCTACGGTACAGCGGCAGTTGTCCTGTTGCGTTGTGTGCGTCCTTCAGGTGGGTGGAGCTTATTAGCTCCCTCACCTGACGGTAGTTTGTCAGGCTATATATGCCTTGTCTATGTACCAGTTGACCGCTGGTTATTATATCCTTAATCGGGGTCAAGTGCACGGGTCTTTTGTTTGCGCACGTTATTCATTAAACCCCTCTTTTTCTCTGAGACTTGGCGTGATCGCTTCCTTTTCGTTCGCACTCACTGCCCGTCACACTTGACAGGTGGGAGTGGGGCTAGACGTGACATAAACCAGACATAATATGATATAAAATGTTGTAAACCAGAAATAATATGATATAAAATGTAATAAACCAGAAATAACATATGGAAATGGGAAAGAGTAAAAATGGAAAATAGCAGAAAACAAAAAGCATTCTTACTGCAGTAGCAAATCCATCACAGGCCACAGTCACATAGTAAATATACATTTTTTGTAATAAATATGTTTATCAATAATAATAATAATAATGAATGTTATATTTGTTCCATTTGGTGGGCTCCATTTGATAGACATTCCACATATTTTAGATACATTAGTTATGTTTAATGGATCCAATTATACTGAAGAGTTCTTTGCACATTCCTTTCATTGTAATGCTTTCCACAGCTGCTATGAGTAATATTGCTGGTATTCTGAGCAGATGTTTCCTACACGTACCCTCTAGACCAAGGTGCATTACTCTCAGTACCTACTATGTAGGATATTGTCACGGGAGCCAGGCAGGGAGGCCAGCAGAGGGCGTACACTCGCGCACGCGTATTCACAAGTTCTACACCGGCACGCCAGCACACCCCGTCTCACACTAAACCCCTCCCACGCTCACAATCACCGGAATACTAAGCACCTGTTGTATATCACTGTCACAGGTATTTAAGTCCACAGGTCCGGTCGTTCGGTGCTGCACATTGAGGATCAAGAGAGAGGACCTGCGCATCCTTGCCTTTGAAGAAGATCAGCACCGAACTAGAGGACTCCTTTATCTGACTATTATCACCTTTTCTTTTGAGTTATTTATTGCTACAAGCCTGAGTGTTTTAGTTATATCAGAATGGAAAATAAAGGATATTCTGAACAGCCTACGACTCCCGCTGTGAACCGTACCCCGTTACAGATATTGTGAGATTTTCTACTGGAACATCACCTTATGTCTATCAAATATCTCATCCTAAAATATTGTAACTTAGGGCATGACCAAGACATGTGAGCATGGTTTCTGATTTCTTCTTCGGTCTTCCCAGCATGGGATAGTGTGTGCTGGACCGATCTTTGACA
This sequence comes from Brachyhypopomus occidentalis, assembly GCA_020368025.1. Taxonomy (NCBI): domain Eukaryota; kingdom Metazoa; phylum Chordata; class Actinopteri; order Gymnotiformes; family Hypopomidae; genus Brachyhypopomus; species Brachyhypopomus occidentalis. The sequence goes on along the minus strand of JAGXOD010000010.1, from coordinate 3,838,111 downwards.
CTATTTGGAAGTATCTCATAACTGCTTTCCATCTGAATTCCCTTCCAGGTGTTTTAATTCCTCATGAGGTTCAATTCAGGTACTTCCAGGTATCCTGTGTTATGTCCACATTTATTTCTGATTCCCATCTTTGCTTTATTTTGAAGGATCTGGGTTATCTGGGTTCATAGATACAAACATTTGGTATATTGTGCAAATTATTCTCCTCATTTATAATTCAGTAGGAGAATTTTCTATTGTAGTTCTATTTTTCCACATTTCTTGTGAGTAGTCAGAAAATGTCTTAGTTGCAAATATTGGAAGACGTCTGCCCTCAGGAGATTGAATTCACAATTTAACTGTTCGAAATACTTCAGAGCACCCTCGTTTGATATCTGATGCAATTCAGATAAAACCATGTTCTGCCCCTGGATCTAAGTTTTGAGGTATGAAGGTGTTCATATGTTCCGTGTTTGTCCGTAATGACACTGTTCTGGGGAGTCTGTATGCTGATGGATTTTATGGTCCATATATAAGCAGCTACAGCTTCATTGTCTTGTTTCGAGGGGGTTTGGACTCTGGACACATTTTTGTTTTCATTATTAATCTTCATCTGTGCATTAATATCAGGATTTAGGAAGTTTAAGCTCCCCATCTGGCTTGGGCAGCTGTAATGTTTAATGTCTAATTCTTGGGTATTTTCTTTGCCATATAAACAGAAATCAATGTATCCAAATTGACTTAAAAGGGTAACATGTGAAATAAATAAAGATGTCTGGGAAAGACATTGAATTTTCATTTTGATATGAATTATGTACATTAAATAAAAAAAGAAGAATTGCATATTCGGTTTATTGTTTTTATTGTTTAATTTAATATATTAATTTGAGCAAAAAAGAATCTTTTTGGGCCATAACCATTTGCTGAAAAAGTGCTTAGACAAATATAGACAATGGTAAAATAGTATAAAGTTACACACACCCACAAATAGGCACACACAAACACAATACACACAGGCACACAGACAATCATAGCACTTCACATAACCCCCCTCCTAGGGCTGTTGCTATGACTACTGGATTACAGTGTTGCTCGCAGTCAATAGGAATATAAATTACAGGTTCAGTGTCATTCTGGCCCTGCACTTCCTGCATGACGCCCAAAGCAGAGAGCACGGAACCTCAGTCGATAGGTGCACGGGGCGAGCCATGTGATCAGACCTGCTCAGAGTCTAAATAACAGGGGAGTGGAGTGGAGAAAGGCCTCCTGTCCTCCCTCCAGAGGAAGAGTGGAGGAGGAGAGGAGGAGGAGAGGAGGAGGCCCTGAGCATGTGGAGGGAGGAGAGGGAGCAGACAGCCACGTCAGACCCCTTCACTCATGGGCCATTGGGCCAACCGCAAGAAACCTGGTGTAGCAATCGTGGAATGATTGCAGTCGGTACCGCTGGAAAAAATGACAATCGCCACGGTTGAATGGTGACCGTAGGCCTCGTGAGAAGGATCATAGCTTTAAAAACTGGTTGGAGATCAGTAAAGATCAAATAGAAAAAGGAACTTTATGGCAGATGTCACTTATAGCCTCATGTTAAAGATGCTATGATGTTTTGAACATATCTTGGATAAGACTGATCGATACTTTAAATCTGGACTCAAACTTGTAGACAGAAATAATTACTCAGACAGGTGAGCAGACAGGTTGCGTTGGTGCAATGTAATGTAATACCCAGAATAATGAGGTGGTCCTCCTTTGCTCCTGGTGTCTAGCTGTCCGGCTGGCCGGACACACTGCTCACAGACCCCCGCATACACCCAGCACACACCTTCTATCATTTGGATTTAAGGGATTAAAGAAGCCAATCCCTGAAAAGATGACGACCATGAGCAAACATCTTGCACAATGTTGCTTCAGGTTTAGCTATGGCAAAGATTGGTTTTAAACACCCCACACTTTGGAGGTCTCCACCTGATATGGTGGTTTAACCACAAGGACCACAACAACAACTAAAACTACAAAACCTCTAGAAGAGGAGTTTATTGATTTCTTGATTCCAAGAAATGGCTTATTGATTCCAAGTTTGACTTGTATTACCAGCTCCCACAAAACAGTTTGTGTGCGATGTGGTCCGTCAACCAGAGAGATCGTCCTGAATCCGGATCAGGACTGCAGCGGCACAAGTGCCTCCCGGCGCGTTTGAAATAACCAGCTCTCCTTAAATAAAACATCTCCACTTTAATCTTTCTTCTGCCAGCGCTGACGTTTAGCAGAAGCCCGGTGGAGGGTTAACTTCTCTAGGTTTAATATCGCCTTCATCCCCATTAAAATGACAAGCCGGAGCTCAGGAGAGGACAGGGAAGCTCGTTGAAGCCCCTTGTGCAGCACTAATTCCTCCTTTATTTGGAGGCTTAACCCGCTCCACTCCAGCACCTTTCCCTGTCTGCTCGTGTCATTAGCTGGCTAAATCGCCCAATCCACTCTCAGCCTAATCAGATAATAGGTAGGGGGAGACAGCGATCGAAGGCGGAGCCTGATCCATCTGTCCTCTAGAATGCTGAGAGACGAGGAAGCCTGGCGTTTGACCTCCGGCGTTGGCCATTTTTAGCGTCGGCACGACTTTGCGTTCCTTGTTCTCTGCCACCCGCAGCAGGAGAGGGAGAAGATGCGAATGCGCGTCGGGTGATCTGTTGGCCTTACGCGCGGCTGACACTTTCTGATACGGCGGAAACGGAGCGCAGGATCCACGGAAGGTTCTGGAAACTAGCGCTGACGAGATGTCACCCAGGAAGGAACGGCGGAGAGGGAGAACTGGGAAGCAAACGAGACAGACTGCCGCTCCCTGCCTGGGCTCCTGTCAAGGGCCTTTCTCAGCTATGCTAAACAGGGCGCAGATATTAGCTGTCACTCACACACACCGGCGCCTCTTCAACACTACAGTGTGGTGGGAAGGTTTTGACACTTTATAGTGTAGAGCTGATAATTACCTGTTGTATAAGGAGAGGGTGGATGAGGTTAGCCTTCACAGTTTTCATTGCCCTGGGCGAAACATTTTTTCTTGCCTGGTACGAAACTTACTGACGGTAGAGCATTAGTATAGAAGAAAAATAAACAGCTGTTTCTTGTCGTCCCAGGTTAGGATTTCCAGCAGAGCGATTCAGATCACCTTGATTGCTTACATGTTGTGGTGTGCACTTTTCAAACCTTCATTGTTGTTTGGTCAAGTGTCAATGGTACCAAACTTTAAAATGCATCAATGGGCTGGACTGTTGTTACAAACGTCTTACACACTTTTTACTCAACACTACACACAAACGTTTGTCTCTAAGCACATTCATCGTGACACACTCCTGTGCCGTTCTATGGCAAGATGAACAGAGTAAATGTGTAAATTTAGTCATGAAATGAGTAAATGTGTAAACTTGGGATTCAGTGCTAGAACTCCTACAGAACAAACACCAGAAATCTGTACTGTACAGACTGTATTATCAGACCACTGCACAAGGTGTATTATCAGACTCCATAGGGCATATTATCAGACTGTACTGTACAGACTGTATTATCAGAATGTATTATCAGACTACTGCACAAGGTGTATTATGAGACTATAGGGCATATTATCAGACTGTACTGTACAGGCTCAGCAGAAATGTCTGATTTTACTGCTCCATTCTGGTGGCAATCTTCCCACCAGAACAGCAGACTGTAATAATGGTAAGGGCCAACCAGCCCATTACACTCTGAGTAAGTGCTACAGTGCAAGATGACATTATCATCCATGACATCACCTCTGTGAACATCTCCACCATAGAGTTATGAAGAGACTCCCAGTATCAGACGTGTCAAGGGCCGGTGGTACTTGTGAGCAATGGTGAAACCTTGCACTAACATCCTTTCAGAGTACTTTCACACCTAGATTATACAATCAATTGCCTCGTCACTGGAGTCTCCCATCTAGTAGGGTGTTGAACCTGCTATGGTTCTGAAGCCTTCGTCATAGCACAGATTCCGCTAGGCGTTGCTTGGTCGGCGACGATGCTTAAATAAGCCGTTACACAGCACCGCCACTCAGACTGTTCATCTGCTATCGCCCCATGCAAGGAACCTCAACCTTGTGCATTCAGACACGTTAGCTGTAGCACCTGCAATGTGCTTGACTGCTCGTCACAACAAATCCTTGATGTTCTCGACATGCTCCTCTGACCTCTTTCACCGACGAGGTGTTTGCGTCCACGATATCCCCTTCTGCCAGATGTTCTTCTCAGTACACTGTGCACACCAGGGCATGAACATAAGTAGTTGGCAGTTTCTGAAAAACCAGCCTCAGCCAGACTGATTGATTTCCCCGTTCTAATGTGGATTCACATTGGGATTATTCTGTGGAAAACCTGCCGCTGTGCTGCAGTCTGGGGTCATCTGTCTGAGTTCCAGTTGTGAGAGCAGGAGGCTCTAATATAGTAGACATTCAATATATGTGCACTGTCTGACTGATGCTAGAAGAATCCTGTGCAACTGGGGTTTGATATAAATGTCTCGTATTTGTGAGGTTTGGAGAGCGTGAGATCCAACACATATGTGTTTGTGTCAAGAAAGTCAGATGTCATGTCAGGAAGGTCATGGTGACATAGCAGGTCAGCGGGTCAGAGTGGTGACGTAGGTCAGCGGGTCAGCGTGGTGGCGTAACCGGGTCAGTGTGGTGATGTAGCAGGTAACCAGATCAGCGTGGTGACGTAGCAAGTGACCAGATCAGCGTGGTGACGTAGCAGGTGACCAGGTCAGCATGGTGACGTAGCAGAGACCTCAAGTACAAACCACATGGTTATGTCAGGCCTCACGACTCTAATCTGGCCAGGAAACGGATTGATGTCCATTGTGAGTGGAGATCCCTCCACCATTTTTCAATACTACTGAGTTCTTCTCAGCATGAAGGTGAAGACGTCTGATCAGCAGGTCCATAATCAGACATCATTACCTGAGGATGAGTATGTTGGTTGTGACATAGTTCAGACCTGAGGTCATTGGCTGCAACACACAAGGTTTTCCCCTCCATAGTGGAAGGCGGGACATCAAACGTGATGTCAGTCAAGCGTTGTGGACAAACACAGAGCAGAGATGAGATGTACCATGGTTAGCTGTAACACTGTAACAGTATGTATTCATTTTTGGTTTTCTTTACTATTATCAAATATGAATTCTCTAATGAATTCTACTTTTGTACGTGGGACAAACGTTTGTTATGATCAGTAACACTGTGTAGTCAGCCCAATTCTGGTTCATATATGGCATTTATGGCATCAGTATCTGCACAGAGACCCATTGGGTGACAGTGTTGTAGCGAATCGCTGACTTTGTACTTTGAGTTACGGAGAGTTTCATGTACTTGTGCTCATGTGATACTGGTAGAAACACTTTAACTGGTGCAGAAATAGAGAATGGTGCTGAGTGCTGAGATTACAGTTCCAGAAATGTATGTCAGCGATTGAGAAAAGCGGTAATAGACCCACAGTACTCTCCCCCTGTATGAGCGTGTCCTGTCTACTTAAAGAATGAACTGTCTAATGGTTCCTGTCAATGCCCATCCAGGGAACTGCCAAGCAATATTTAAACACGCACAAATGAACAGTTCAGTAACAGGTAACGCTGAGAGAACCTAACGTGACAGCTTTACGCAAGATAAAGAAGGAGACATAGTGTGAGAAGAAGATGAGCAGACAGAGTTAGACATACAGGATTAGAGGGTGGAGTTAGAGGGTGAGGAGAGGGCGGAGGTAGAGGTAGGGGATGAAGAGAGGGCGGAGTTAGAGGTAGAGGATGAGGAGAGAGCGGAGTTAGAGGTAGAGGATGAGGAGAGGGTGGAGTTAGAGGTAGATGATGAGGAGAGGGTGGAGTTAGGGGTAGATGATGAGGAGAGGGCGAAGTTAGAGGTAGATGATGAGGAGAGGGCGGAGTTAGAGCTAGGGGATGAGGAGATTGCGGAGTTAGAGGTAGAGGATGAGGAGAGGGCGGAGTTAGAGGTAGAGGATGAGGAGAGGGCGGAGTTAGAGGTAGAGGATGAGGAGAGGGCGGAGTTAGAGGTAGAGGATGAGGAGAGGGCGGAGTTAGAGGTAGATGATGAGGAGAGGGCGGAGTTAGAGGTAGATGATGAGGAGAGGGTGGAGTTAGAGGTAGAGGATGAGGACACCGGATGGACATGATGTCTTCTTGTCATTGTAAAGCCTGAGACAGTGATCCTAGTATGATCTTACATCAGGTCAGACTTCGTCACTAAGCGCGTCCTGTGGCAGGAGTCTGAGCAGGCCATGGAGCGCTCCTGGGTCCCCAGGCTGTAAAAAAAAAAAAAAGGTTGGAGGTGGTTACAGGTCTGTGTTAGCATGCACACGTGTGCCCACATAATGACAGCGGTTAATCATCGCTGACTGCGGTACAGGATATAATCATGCTCGGATGTTAACTGTCTCTGTCACATCCCATATGCATGAGCAAGCTATACAACAACCTTGTCACCAGTAACCACACGCAGCGTTGTGAATGCAGAGAGTGACTGAAATGGAGAATGTACCACAAATAATAAATGATACAAGTAATAAATAATAAAAAGAGATCTTACCACAAATGATTACTTCCTGACAATCAATCAAAATATATTTAAATAGCACTTTTTACCACAAGCATTGTCTCATCGCAGTGCTACAGATTTCTGTTTCAAGTAGCCTATGGATTTACCTAAAATGTCAGCATATGCATTCAGAAAAATTAGTTCTCAATGTATTGGTGCAGGATTGCAGAAATTCATTTAGGCAGTGCATCTTTCTTTTGGTGTAAATATTTAATTTGAAACAGTGTTCATAGTTTTTAAGTGAGTGTTTCATTGATTGCAATATACAATGGTCTGAATGTGTGTACGGTTTTGAGAAATGTTTTTAGTCATTCTAGAACAAAGATACTATTTCCTGAAATGTGTGTAAGCAATTTAGAAAAACGCGCTTCTATTTAGGACTGAAAATGAACAGGGATCATACAGGCTGTTGGTGGGAAGACACGGTGTGTGAGACAGACAGTGTGTGTCAGAGGCAGTGAGAGGGCAAGAGTAAGATGATGTTTGGTACCGTGAGAGTGAGACAGTATGTGAGAAAGTTTGTGAATGACAGTGACTGAGACAGTAAGACGCTGTGAGTGAGACAGTGTGTGAGTGAGACAGAGTGTGAGTGAGACGGAGTGTGAGTGAGTGTGTCCTTGTCTTTCTTCAGGACAGTGTAGCATTAGTGCTGTCAGAGGGAGGCTAGCAGAGAACCTCAGTCACAGCAAGCAGAGAAAGAAAAAGAGAATACCACATGTACACTCACACACACACACACACACACACACACACACACACACACTGCCCTCCCACATCTTATTCTCTCTCTCTGTCTCTCTCACACACACACACACACACACACACACTCACTGCCCTCCCACATCTTCTCTCTCTCTCTCTCTCTCTCTCTCTCTCACACACACACACACACACACACACACTTGCAGCATCAGAACCAGAATAAGAAATGAGTAGCCTTGCCATAAAAGCCGTGAGGACTATGAGGAATGACAGGCAGGCCAGAGAAACCCATTTGAATTACATTACCAGAGCCAAACACACACACACACGCACACACACACACACACACACACACACACACACACACATGTACATCTATACTAAACCGCAGCATGCGAACATGTGAACCACATGCATCTAGTCAAAGGCATCACAAGCGCATGTAACAAAGATTTATGTTTCTCACGTGGAATCTTCTCAAAGCTTTTCTTTTGTCAGTCCCCAATTAAAGTTTATTAGAGGCCGCTACAAATCTGACAGCGTGTGTGTGTGTGTGTGTGTGTGAATTGGCAGTAATGGGCTGTGTGCAGTCTCCCTCCCACTGGAGGACCAACAGAACAGACAAACAAACAGGCAACCATTATGCCCTTGGGCAGACAGTCAAGGCCTCGCGTCTGGGATGTGGATCCTCAGTCTGGGACATGGAAGAGGCCTTCACACTCCATGCAGGGATCCAGCGCTCATGCAAGCCCCTTAATCAGTAATGTCTTTCTGACATTGTGGTGTACTGTAGCAGAAGGTGATGCAGCACACGGGAGGTTATTTGTTTCTGGCTGCTTTTTAATTAAGCGGGATATTTCAGCCGTTGCTTCAGCTCCGTCCCATCGTGACTCTGCTGCAGACGCACGTCTTCACGCCAGCAGTCGTGTTCGAATCCCGCATGTCACGTATGAGTGCTCCACAAATGTGCCATTCCCACCGAGAGGAAATGAACAGTGGTCCTCGTGACAGGGAATACGGAATCATGTCGTTCTTTACTGATGGGGTATTTTGGAAAATGCCTGCAGAATCCCCAGTGTCCCTGCAGTGCAACCGTGGACAAGATTGCCGTGACACCCCTCACAAACCAAGAGCCCCATCCTGCTAATCACCCATGACCATTTAATCCCTATAACACCTCAATCTCAGAAGATAATAGCAGGAAAAAAAAAATAAAAATTAGCAGCTCGTGATTTATTGTGGGCCAACAATTCCAAATGAGAGACCAATCACATGAGCTCATGGTGGCTTGAAGTGGGCGGGGCCAGTGGAAGAGGGCGCTATCGGAACACGGGGCAAGTGCGGCGCCCAGCTGTAGCGCGGAGCTACCACAGCACGTGGGTAGCGGAGCATAACACGGTGCTAGCGTAGCGCGCGGCCAGCAGAGCGTGGTGCTAGGAAAGCACGGGGTTAGCGGAACGGCATGCTAGCGGAGCATGGAGCGATAGTGGAGTGCGACGCCGGCAGAGCGCGATGTGGTTCGCAAGAAGTGTGTTCACGCTGGCGTGAGCACGACAGGCTGGAATGTGCAATCGCACGTGTCTCCGCGGGGCAGGGAGATCGGCGGGGAAGCGGAGCTGCCCGCTCACAGCCGTTAGAGACGCGGGGATCGCGACCAGGGGAAGGCAGCGGGCGGGGTTCATAGCACAGGAGTAGACGTCTGCTTAGCGGGAACTCTGGTCCTCCTCTGTTCGCGTCCAAAATGGAATATTGCCACTTCGGAGAAATGAATTTCCCACCTCGTCCACCGAATAATAAAAATGACATTACGGCAGCCGAGACGCAATTTGCATTTGGCGTAATTCTATTGCAGCGTGGCTGTGTGTCAGGCCCGCAATAACGCCGTGGCAGTGTGAGCCGTGGAGCCGCCTCCGCTACCAGCCTCCCTGCTAATAAAAGTCAGGCGGGACTCCTGAATTTTGAATGATGTACGGTGATGACAGAGTTTCCCTCATAAGCGACGTGCTCCGGAAGCCACGGGGGGGTTGTGAGAAGAACGCAGACTGAAGAAAGACTCCGGCGAGCAGCCAATCAGGAAAAGACATGGTGATTAGACGAGAAAGAGGGGCCAGTTTCCTGGCTCTCTGGAGTCTGTTTGCGACTCAGGACCAGTTATAATTAAGGTGTATTGTACAAAGTCCATCAGTTAGAGCAAGTTAAAGATCAGGTTTTTTTTAAACCCTCTGCAGAAATAGACCATAAATTGCGAAGCCTTGGAACATTCCGGTCACCCAGAAGGAGCTCGGCAATATTCTAAAAATATTTGAAGGTACAAAACTGGACAGTAACCTTGAATCACAGTTAGAGGTCTGATGACAAGCAGTGAATATGATTCATCTGGGCAGAACTAAAATAACTCAGATATGGGGAGAGCCTACCCACGGCATCTCTGATCAAATGAGTCTTTCATATTGTTTGCTGTAGAAAACCTGGTGATAGACTCCCTATATAAATAAGAAATATTGTCGAACTAAATTACTACCCCAGAGGTAACCTTTAATGGTACATTTATTAAGGTCTACAGAACTCCATAGTTAAAGAAACCAGAGAGCAGATTCAGTTCCAAGTGCACACACACACACACACGTGCGTGCGCCCCCCCCCCCCCCCCCACACACACACACGTACGTGCGTCCCCCCCCACACACACACACGTACGTGCACCCCCCCTCACACACACACACATTGTGACTTTCTGTTGTGACTGACAAGACCTAATAAACGAGACCAGCGGTCCTGACATGTGAAGTGTGTGGAGTGTGTGGAGCGTGAGGAGCGTGTGGGGCTTGTGGAGTATGTGGAGTGTGTGGAGCGTGAGGGGCGTGTGGAGTGTGTGGAGCGTGTGGAGTGTTTAACCACACCACCAGAAAATCAGCAGAAAATCCAGACAGTCTTCTGTGTCTCTTTCTGCTGTACGTAGTTTGTGCTATGTATAGATTATTACATGTAATAGTAATATCAACACACATAATAAGTATAGTATTAAACCAACAATTACTTATTTAATTACAGTTTTTTTCATCTGCTAAGACACAATTTTGAAAACTATCACAATTTATCAAAATACTTAACACAATTCACAAAACCACACACCCAAACTGCAGAATACCTCATATATTCTGCAAAATCAAGCACTGCAACCAAAACTACATATAACATTATAAAAATCAAACTTTTGCACCAAACAGCACACACACTTCATCATATAACTACATTTTTGTCTGATCAACTACACACTGCTGGGCAGAATGAAAAACGCTAATGTCTAGTGAGCTTTGTCATAATACTACTGTAAAATAGTTCAAATTGTTGAAAATTCTTCAGATTGTTTACATAAAAAAAAATATTTGCAGATACACACACGCACACACACGCTGCTGTTATTTATTTATTTTCACCAAACAAGTCAGTGCAATATCTGCACAACATATATATTTGCATTGGATACAACAAAAATGAAAAAGAACATTACCGCAAAAAGTGTAGAGAAAATTTATAGAAAAAAATGGAAGAAACAAAATTAGGCAGGATCTTGCCGCACAGCTGGGTCTGGCCACAACGCCTCGTCCACATCACAGGCAATATCTTCCCTTGCCAGACATTGAGGGAAGAAGCACCTTGAGTGCCTTATCCATCCCTGAATAGTACCCACATCAATATCATCACATGCCTGTTCCCTAGTCTAAATGTCCGGATGACAGAGGCGACAGTAAAGCGGCTCAAGTTGGGCTGCACTCTCTGTCCAGCCTCTTGCATTGTCAGCCCATGGTTGATGACATGATCAACTAAGGTTGCTCTGATGTCATTTGACAGTTGTTGTCTTTTTTGGCCATGAATTCCTCTACCAGCTCTACCTCTACCTCTATCTCTACTCCAACTGTTCCTCCCCTCCTCTCATTCTCACCCTCCTTCTTCCTCTCTCTGCAACATCTTCCATTGTTGTTGTAAAATAAGGTGCTCACCTGGGGTCTTTTTTATAGTGTTTTACTTCCTGATTGAAGTGCTAACAATTTAGAACTGATGTGTTTGGCCAGGTGGCTCATGTATTGGCAATTTAGTTCATGTGTTGTCATTTTGAATGGCAGTGTTTTAAAATGGCAAACATGTGACTTTATGTCAGATTGTTGTGTCTTTTGCAGAGAACCGTGTTCAATGTGTTTTAAAAGTGCCATTTTAAATTGCAAAATGTGTGTAAAACAGGAAATGTGTTTAGAGTTTTGGAGACTTGAGAAGAGGTTGTGCTCTCTGTGTGTCAGTTAAAATATTTCTGCTAAGCAGGTCATTTTAGTGTGTTAGCAGCTGGAAAAAACTGTAAGATGCTCACCTGGGGTCTTTTTATAGTGTTTTACTTCCTGATTGAAGTGCTAACAATTTAGCACTGAGGTGTTTGGCCAGGTGGCTCATGTATTGGCAATTTAGTTCATGTGTTGTCATTTTCAATGGCAGTGTTTTAAAATGGCAAACATGTGACTTTATGTCAGATTGTTGTGTCTTTTGCAGAGAACCGTGTTCAGTGTGTTTTAAAAAGTGCCATTTTAAATTGCAAAATGTGTGTAAAACAGGACGTGTGTTTAGAGTTTTGGAGACTTGAAAAGAGGTTGTGCTCTCTGTGTGTCAGTTAAATTATTTCTGATGAGCAGGTCATTTTAGTGTGTTAGCAGCTGGAAAAAACTGTAATACTTGCCTCTGAATAACAGAACCAGACCTGGTCAGTGTCAAAATTCAGATATTGCAAAGACATTGAGTGCTGTTCTATGTCAGATTTCAGATGAAACAGCTGTGATCAGTTTGTCACAAACACGAATACACACACACACACACATACACACAGATGGCAGTTCAACTTTTTCAGTTACAGTACACAGGTGTGCACACTGACAATCACCTTTGATCAAAATAATTGTCTCTAAGTTGCATTGAAGTGTTGTTTGATTCTCTGTGGACAGGAATATCACTAATACCTCATATCTATGACATACTCCTAGACAACAACATGTGTTTGCACTTACACACCCTTACAGTCACACACACTCACACACAGAAAGTGTTGTCTTGCACTGTTTTTGCTGCAACTCTAAACTGTCTGAACTGAGTTGGTGTTGGGTTAACATCTACATGAGCACTGGGATACACTGGGAGCACTGGGATACACAGATGAGGTTACAGAGATGAGCATTTATGTTTAGATATTATATTGTATCTGAAGAGAAAGTGAAATGAAAATGTGAAAATGAGCAGAAATCGAATTAAAAAGTCAGAAGCCCCACGCCCCACACTCCACCCCCACTCTACACCCCTCACCCCCACCCTCCACCCACCAACGTGGCTTCCTCCGTCTGCCGTGTTCTGCTCTCTAATTAGAGCTGACTGCATTGAGCTCCTGACATTTGGAGAGAGTGCAATAAGTCTATGTGGCCAGGTTCACATCAGCTCAGAAGTAATTACAATGAGATCACGCCTGTGTGTGTGTGTGTGTGCATGTGTGTGCGTTTGTGTGTGTCTATGCATGTGTGTGTGCATGTGTGCGCGTGTGTGCATGAGTGTGTGCACATGTGTGCGTGTGTGAGTGCGTGTGTGCATGTGTGTGTGCACATGTTTGCGTGTGTGAGTGAGTGTGTGCATGTGTGCGCGTGTGTGCATGTGTGTGCACGTGTGCTTGTGTGTGTATGTTTGTGTGTGTGTATGTGTATGCGTGTGTGTGATCAGTACCTAAAAGGACATTTTGTGTAAGCAACTTAAAAGTGTAACTACTGAATTATCCAAATGGTCAGTAAAGTAATATATCTTTCTTGATTATGAGAGTAAAAGATCATTAATTTCTCATTACGTTACCACCACGTCAGCGTGTGAACATGCTGTGTTCGCCTTCTCTGTTTCCCTCATGCTTTGGTCTCTACACATTGTTTATGCTTTAATGATTACAGTTTTGGAGAAATGGTGTAATGCATCATGGGATTTGCTCAGTAATGACCAGGGCCTACTTTACCCCCAGCTTGCTAGGGGAGAGGAGATGGGTTCGTTACATCCTCTCTGTCTTGAAATTTAACAAGAACTCTAGTCAAATGCAGCCCCCAAAATGTCCCTCATAATCAGACAATATGCAATTAATTTAGACATAGACACAGCCATGGTGAAAGTATAAATGACCTGAGTGCTGACTGACTTGAGAAGCTGCACACTATCAGGCGTTCTCACTGCTCAAGGCATGACCCTGCAGAGAACGATAAACATGGGTGGGTGTGGTACTGTCTTGCCTCATAACCCTCGGTGTGTGATCCACCGGCCTCAGTGAGGTGCTTCCTGTGCACCGTGTGGTTTTACGGGGTCATGGGGTTGCGAATGCAATGTCTTAAAATTCTGAAATCATCAAATAAATGGACTTATATGTCCTAGATGGGTACACAGAGGCCTGTACCAGACACAGTGGAGTTCAGGTGCCTTGAAGCAGAATGATTAGATAAGAACCGTAAGACTACAGCAGGCTGTAATCACCTCCACACCACATTAATCACATGTAGATACGGAGTCTGAAACAGTAAACGGGTTATGACACAAAAGCATGTTCCTATAGGACACGCATGCAGATTATAATCTACTTCTGGTAACACTTTACAGCACTACTGCAACAGTCTAACTGCTCGACCAAGAAGTGTAAAATACTGTAAAATAAGTGTAACATAATGTAAAATATGTGTACAATACTGAGGAAGAGTAATGTGCTGGGAGATTTGAAGATTGGGCAATGCAGAGCAACAATGGTAAAATGTAAAAATGCATTTGCATTTAATTTGACGCTTTAAAAGATCCCCGAATCAAATGGGCAAAAATGCTGGAAACTGGAGAAACCACGGTGAGAAAACAGAAAGTTCTGTGCTCTCCGCTCGAGCAGTAAGCCAGAGGAGGCGAGGTGGGGGTAATTCCATTAGAGGCTTCGTCGCCGAAAGCTTCAGGTAGAAATATTGGCGCGCTGATATGAGCTTGCACTGGCTGAACGTCTGTGTGGGTGAAACCCTGTGGTTCATTACACTCACATTCTCTGGTCCTCAGCTGCACTGTGTAATCACTCCAGTAATAAGGCTAACAGAGGAACGCACATGCCTCCGGTTTGCCCTGGTGGAAGTCATTAAGCCAACCTCTAAATGATAACTCTGTGTGTGTGTGTGTGTGTGTGTGTGTGTGTGTGTGTGTGTGCGCGAGCGCATCTTCTCATGTACAGTACTGTGCCAAAGTACTGCAAATTAATAATGATGCAAATTAATAAAGTGTTCACAAATAGAAGTGTTAATAGTTCATTTTTGTCAGTTTACAAAATGCGAGGTGAAAGAAAAAAAAAAGACGAAGCAAACAATTATTTGGAGTGACCACCGACCAAATCCCCAACTCCACCAGGAACCTCCACCATGCTCCACTGTTGAACCTCCACTATGTTTCGCTGCTGCCTGCAGACTCATTATCATTCCCCCCTCCAGCCCTTCGGTGAACAAACCTCCTCCTGATCCAGACAATCTCTCACACTTGGACTCCCCAGAACACCTGCTGATCTTTGCTGCTCTATTGCATAGCTGAGTAAAAGAGATTGTACAGTACATTTTGGAGCCCCAGTCTGCTTTCAAACATTTGCCTGGGAGCCCGTTGTGTGGTGTTGCTGTGTTCAGTCCTGCCTGTCTGACCTGTAAGGTCTTCCTAACCGCACCTGTGCACCAGAGTCAGGATGCTCCTCACCAGCGTTAAGCCTCCTACAGAGCTGCTTGGTTGCAGTTAATGACTGTTTTCAACCTACATATGAAAGTGATTCTCATTATCAGCTGTTGGATATAACATTGGTGTATCATACCCCTGACTCTACCCCTACGAGTACCCCGACCTGGTGCAAGTGGCCTTGTTGACCTTACACATCAAAAATTGATTTGATTTCGATTTCTCTTTCGATTTGTTCGTTCATTAACACCTTTGTTTTAGAAGGCAGTCTTACTTTAGAGCATTGTTTCCCTCACCTGACAAACATTTACACACTATTGTATGTCTATGTGTGTGTGTGTGTGTGTGTAAATCCACATCATTCTCAGGGGCTGGTTGTTGGTAGAATTAGTCCCATCAGGTGCATGCACCACTCTCCTGGTCATTGATTGGTTGTTGAAAATGAAAAACTTCATGTGGAAACCCAAATCCCCATGTTCTGTTGGAAAACCTGCTATTTCCTGTCCACGTGGCAATCAAGGCTCCCTGTGTTCCTATACCAATAAACACGGTGACACGTGTTTTTATTTTGTCACTTTGTTGCTGTGCAATTATTTGTTTCTCTTCCCTTGTTAATTCATAGGAGAACTTAGGAAATGCCCACAACTCCCTCTCTCCCTCCTTCCCCTCCCTCTCTCTCTCCTTCTCTAACCCTGTCTTCCATCTGTCCATCTCTCTCCTCTCTTTCCCTTCCAGCTGATGCGACTCTCCCTCTCTCTCCCTCCCTTCCATCTGTCGCTCTCTCCCTCTATCTGTCTCTCTCTCTTACTCTCCCCCTATAGTGAAGTTCTAGGTCTCGACTTGTCTGACGTTTTCTCTCTCGACTGTGTTGCCGGGTTCTGCATGCATGTGGGTTTATGCATGTCTCCATGCATTCTTGAGTTCTACTTTACCAAAGTGTGTGTGTGTGTGTGTGTGTGTGTGTGTGTGTGTGTGTGCGCACCTTCCTGAGAACCTTCTCTCCACATTTTGATGTGTCTGTCGCAGCTGTTTGTGGTTTCACCTTATCTCCCTGCTACAGCTCATCGGGACCCTGGACCTCAGACGCGTGCTTCTCCCAGGAAGGCTCGGTCTCTTTGAGTGACAGGGAGGGAGGGTGTGGAGGCGGAGCTTCCACAGGAGCACAGCCCACCTAATCAGTTGTCCACTCCTCCTCCTGTAAAGTCAGTTCTTTACTCTCATCTCTCCTCTTTTTCATTCCCTCTCTCATCTTTATCCTCTCTATCCCATCCATCTCTCCATCTCTGTAGGACCATCAGGATTTTTTTGTTTTTACAGGAACCTCTAGAAACAAACAGGCCCACAGACACAAGGCCATCATGAAAATCAGCACATCAAACAACTCAGTGCTGACAGTAAACAACTCAGTGAACAACAAATCTATCTATCTATCTATCTATCTATCTATCTATCTATCTATCTATCTATCTATCTATCTATCTATCTATCTATCTATCTATCCTGCACGGCTCCGTTCACCTCGCACACATCACCCTTTTTGTGCAACACTGCTCCTTCACTATCATGAAAGGAGATCATGGCCGTTACTAGGAGAAATATCAGCTAATGGATGTCTAGACAAAGACCAGCCCTGATACTTTACAAAAAGACGGAAAAGATATTACGCGACTAAACGGTAATCAAAACATTTCCTGCTGTATCCAGGGCCACTGCAGACACAGTTCAACACAGAATCAGTAAAGTGTTTGACACTCAAGTGAAATTGCTTCTCCCATCTTCAGAAAGCATACAGATATCATGCTTCCTTCTTCTACTCTCTCACGGTCGCCGGTCAATTGGATTTCAGAGCATCTTTGTAAAGATCTAAGTGGTCATTCTCAGACCAGATAACACTGATGTCAGAAGGGCTGGCCTACAGTGTTGGGGTCAAACCTGAGGTCGTGAGCATGCGCCATGCACTTCGCCCTGTCCGCTCAGACGTGAGGGTGTCTCTGCATCCCACCGTTGGCAGGACCATGGGTACAGGACCATTGGTACAGGACCATATGTACAGGACCATGGGTACAGGACCATAGGTACAGGGCCATGGGTACAGGACGGGTCTGATTTAATTGCAGCTGTTCCATCAAACACACGTACTGAACCACCAAATTCAAACACGCAGCACATTTGCTAGTAAGGGACAATGTGATGAGTGGTAATCTCATCACCGAAATTACTGAGGAAACCGTTCACTGACAAAGTGTTTTTTAATTCATCATACCAAAACTAGGTGAACACAACAGTTCTCTTACACAGACCAAATAAAAGCCATACATTATTATGATAATGATTTATAGAGCGGACGTTCTGATGAAGGCTTTTCTTTATTTTCTTCGTTCCACAGCCTCTGTACAGATGTCTCTGGTGACCCCGTGGCCCCTCCCACCACGGCAGAGCTGTGGGCGTGGCCTCCCGGGAATGTGCAGTGACATCTTTTAAATGAAGTGAGAATGGAAGTGGCTTCGCGGCTACTGCGCTAGCGCCTCCGGCGCAGGCCTGGTGGGTCTGCAGTGCTTCGTCTGTGGCCTTTTCACCACGCGGCGCTGACCTTTGTTCTGCGGAGGAGACGTGTCAACACCTGGCCGCCTGTTCGGCGTTCTCATTAAAGCACGCGCAGGTCTCCACACTCCACACAAAGGCCACCCCTGCGTGGGCAATTAGAAAGTGACCGATACACTCGGAACTCCGGGCTTTGGAGTGACTGAGAGGCGGATAACGTCAATCAGGGTGCGTGTGTGTGTGTTTGTGTGTGTGTGTATACATCTGTGTGTGTGTGTGTGCGTGTATGCATCTGTGTGTGTGTGTGTGTGTGTGTGTCTGTATGTGTGTGTGTGTGTGTTTCTGTATGTGTTCATATGCCTCTGTGTCAGCGCACGCGTGCATGCATGTGTTCACGGCTCATCTCTGTGGCACATCTGTGGTAATCGTAGGTTTTGCAGCCATGGTGCCGAGATGTGAAAACGTCTGACTGCAAAAGTTCCGTCTGTGCCCCGCCCTCCTGCCGTGATGCCTGCCCTGATAGTGGTGACATATCCGCTTTTAAGCGAGTGGCAAAGAGCACCTCCCGCAAGGCAGACGCGTTCCCAGACATCTCCCGGATCTCTTTCAGGCACGATGAGGCCGGGCTCACACACACACACACACACACACACACACTCCTCTTCCCATCCGGCTCTTCTGTTTTCCAGGAGGGACAGGGTGCCTTCGTTATCACCCCTCCCACTTCACAGCACTGACCCTGGCATTTATGTGTGTGATGGGCAGGTGACTTGTGGAAGAAAGAGAAGATGCTATCATACTGTGTGCAGTATTGCTATGCTAGTCTCCCAAAAAAAGGAAGAGAAAATCTGATGCTACAACCATTCACCCATTCGGGTCATACAAGTCCTGACTGAAATGCTACATACATTATTTATGGATTTGATTCAAGTACACAACAAAGCTTGCGTGGTTGCATCCTCTTTGCCGGTGTAAACGTGATGCTTTGTTGTTCAGTGGACAGCGATGGGGAAAGTTATAAAATGTTGTTCTGCACAGGTTGGCAGTACACCTGACATAATAACCCTGTGTGGTAAAAGCCAGTAACATCTTAGAGAGTTCAGCTTGCCCAGGAGGAAAGGCAGCATCTCCAGACAAGATGAAATGTTTGTCTATCCAAAAACATTTCAGGGAGCCCTTCAGAATACGGTTTTGGAATCGAGCGCTGGTTAGATAAACAGGAAGGCATGACTTTAAAGGGAGCAGAGACAGATGCACAAGAACAGAGAGCTGAGAGTAGAAGAGTGAAAGGCAAAGAGTGGAAACCAGAGATCAAACAACCAGGCACTGATCCAGAAGGAGTCCAGGAGATCAAACAAACAGGCACTGATCCACAAAGAGTCCAGGAGATCAAACAAACAGGCAATGATCTAGAAAGAGTCCAGGAGATCAAACAACCAGGCACTGATCCATAAAGAGTCCAAGAGAGCAAACAAACAGGCACTTATCCACAAAGAGTCCAGGAGATCAAACAAACAGGCACTGATCTAGAAAGAGTCCAGGGGATGAAACATCCAGGCACTGATCCACAAAGAGTCCAGAAGATCAAACAGTCACTAATCTAGAAAGAATCTA
This sequence comes from Brachyhypopomus occidentalis, assembly GCA_020368025.1. NCBI lineage: Eukaryota > Metazoa > Chordata > Actinopteri > Gymnotiformes > Hypopomidae > Brachyhypopomus > Brachyhypopomus occidentalis. The sequence continues at coordinate 3,818,931 of JAGXOD010000010.1, read as the reverse complement.
AACAATCATACAACCAAGCACTAATCTGGAAAGAACCAGATCAAACAACCAGGCACTGATCCAGCAAGGAACCAGGAGGACAAACAACCAAACAGTAATCTAGAAAGGTCTAGAATAAGAGAGTAAATGGGGAAACAGGATAAACAACACACAGGAACCATTAACAGGACCGCTGACTAGAACGGCTCAGGAACACTGCTCATGCGCAAACCTTGATGTCTGCTAGCAAGGGTGCGACTCATCCTAACCTCGTAACTATGGACAAGCAACATAATGAATGAATATAGTCATTTCTTCCAACTAATACTGAATTATGCTTTGCTATTACTGAACAAACATGAGAAAGAATTCATTGTTCCTCCAGCATTGATTTTACATAGTAGGAGGCAGGAACACGACACCATATTAAGTTTTAAATTATTCAACTATAGCATCCAATAAGTAAATAATAAAACAACATGTAGATTGAATTGTATTGTTACATTAATACCAGTGCGTAAAACCATTTTACGCATCTATGAAGTAACTGAGATTTTTTTAAGGTTATGAAACATGATGTGAAGTTACATGCCACACACACACACACACACTGATGTCAACATCACTTCATTAGTGTCTTATTTTCCTCAGTAACTTTTCTAACACATGCAAATGGTCTGTTGTTGTTTACCAAAATGTGCTGAAAATAGCTTTTCAGAAGCAGCATTAGGAAGGACAGAGAGGCGACACAAGTCGACACGGAAGAACATGACATCACAGAAACATCGGCTTCACACGCAAAGTAATATGGTGCTAAGTAACAAGCAAGTCTCACTACGTTACACTGAGAGGTCTGACAGGCCTCACATTATGCAGTTCAGACTCCTAAGAAATGTGTCAATATTTTGTCTGTCATGAGAATTGATGGTCACACATGCAAGAAGGATAAAAAAGGATGGAGGAGGAGAGAATAGGGAGGAGAGAGGGAGAGAGAGAAGGAGAGAGAGAGAGGGAAGAGAGGGGTAGAGTGGACTGGGAGAGAGAAAGGAAGAGAGAGAAGAGAGACGGGGAGGGAGGTAAAGAGAGATGGAGAGAGAGACAGGGAGAGAGAAAGAGAGAGGGAAAGAGAGGGGAGGAAAGAGGGAGAGAGAGACAGAGAGAGAAAGATAGAGGGGGAAGAGAGATGGACAGAGGGGGGGTGATTGTTGTGAAGTCTCTCAGTGGAAACATCAGATTATTAAGCAAGTGAAAAGAAAAAGACATTCGGAGCCTGACGGCCCTCGTGTGGAAGGACAACTACGATCTCCCTTTAACAGAAACCTTTACAGGGCCAGACTATTCAGCAAAATAGAGGGGGGGGTAGAAAATTCCCTTCATTTTGAGTTAATGGTGCAGCCGTACTTGAAGGGCGGGGTTGGGGGAGGAGCCAGGATTTGAGGAGGAGTCGACAAAGGGAATGAATGTTCCTGGGTGACATGACAAGACAATTAAAAAATGTGAAGGGATTTTAGAGACAGCACACAGTAATTTTGAACAGTGCTGCTGAATCCCACCTGAAAGGTCCTATGCTTGAGCGGTTGGTGATTAATTTGGAATCCTCACTGTGCCACTGTTTAACAGTCCGTCAGTCACAACACTGCCCAAACTTTATTTCTTTCATTTATTTCTATGAAAGGATGTGATACAGTTCACAGAGTGTTTTGTTGTATCTAGCTAAGGATCAAAAGAAATTGGTTCTATTTAATTTATCATGGAAGATGACTTCCTGAGCACACCTTTCTTGGAAAGGTCTTAACATGGCTGAGAATAGTGGCTATGAAGGTCATATTTGTCTAAGGCTTGTAGCTCCAGATTACTGTGGACATTTCTTCTGACATAGTCATGTGACCTGGACCACACGGCTCCTACCCCGTTTTGCATATGCATGTGTTGGAGGTTGGCAGATGCAAATAAGCAGGCCTCCAGCACCTTTCAGCACTGGCTCTTCAAAGAGCATGTCTGTTGATCACACCCGGCTGGCTCCGGTGTAAGAGAGGGCAGAGATTAATGGAGACACCCCAGGTGGACAGGCGGTGACTGCGAAACACCCGATGGAGACGGCAGGGGTGGACGGTGTGGAGAAGCGGATGGCTGAAACGTCCACAGTGACAGAAGCCCAGTTAGAGAGCGCACGCCAGTCCTAATGCAATGGGCAGAGATGGACTGAGCTGGTTGGTGGGCTTTGGGACCCTGGGGAGACTCATCAGACAGAAACACACTGTGTGACGGAGGAGTGTGTAGTGGAATATTCCGAGTGGAGGGAGAGCTTCCCTCCTGGACTAGGGCAACAGATGAGCTTTGGAGGGTTTTCTAGGAACGATAGTTTCCTGTTTTGATTTTAGAAAAAAATCACAATTTATTACATTAGAAAGTAGATTCTGGAAAAGGATAAAACCTGTATTTATTGTTACATTTTAAATGACTAGGGAGAGTAGGAATATTGCTGGAATATAAACCTCATAGTTCAGTGGGGTTGAGGTGTGGGGGTTTTACAGTGTTCTTCTGTTTCCTAATAATGGGGGAAATAAGAGACGAGTGCTTCATTTCCCAAACGTTCTGTGGTGTGAAGTTCATCTGAAATAAGAGAGAGTGTGTTCCTACTTGCTCTACAATTTAACAATCTCCGTGTTATGGTGCTTTTGGGAACGCAGCCCAGAACAGAGTTTTCAGAAATCAATAGCGCTGGAGTTCATGATGCTGGTGTGGAGACTCCAACCCTCCGATGTCGTTCCTCCACGTCTCCGTCTCCCTCTTCAGCGTCATCTGCTGAGTGTCTGTTAACTTGCAGCCGTCCACTCCGCTCCACCCGAGCGGTAAACGTGGAACAGTCATCACCCCCCAAATGACAGTGATTGCATGAGGGTTGAGTGCTGGTTCTCCGTTGCTGAGCCGTCCTGACGCTTCCCATCTGCCCGTTGTGCAGCGGACACTTGAGGAAACGCCACTGTGTGTCTAGATGCCGCATCTTTGTGTGGACAGACATTAAAGACCTGCCGTAACGTCGTGATGGAAATGGTCGGTAACTTATGATTGAAGCTGAGGGAGTGCTCTGCTGGAGAGCTCTGAGGGAGTGCTCTGCTGGAGTGCTCTGCTGGAGTGCCCTGAGGGAGTGCTCTGTTGGAGTGCCCATAGGGAGTGCTCTGCTGGAGTGCTCTGAGGGAGTGCTCTGCATCATGCCGGGGCCTGACGGATAGCACTCGGATTGGTCAGTGATCGTTCTGGAGCAGGGTCTACCTGTAGAAGTCTGCCACTGTGCCAGGTGCTTTGATATGCAAAGAAAGGCCATTCCTTCCTACATGAGCACAAAGACAAATCGCATTAAAGTTCCTAACCACCGAACCATGAATAAATAATAGAGCAGAAAAGATCTCCAGCACCATGACATAAACAGCCAGCAGAGGGCCGTGGTGTTAAACCCTCGTTTCCAACATTAACAGCAGCCCTTTCTGGATTGAAACATAAATGCAGCACAGAGAGAGCAGCACAGAGAGCAGCACAGAGAGCAGCACAGAGAGAGCAGCACAGAGAGCAGCACAGAGAGCAGCAGCACAGAGAGAGCAGCACAGATAGCAGCACATAGAGCAGCACAGAGAGAGCAGCACAGAGAGAGCAGCACAGATAGCAGCACATAGAGCAGCACAGAGAGAGCAGCACAGAGAGCAGCAGTACAGACAGCAGCACAGAGAGAGCAGCACAGAGAGAGCAGCACAGAGAGAGCAGCACAGATAGCAGCACAGAGAGAGCAGCACAGAGAGCAGCACAAGGACCAGCACACAGAGGGCCGTCACTGCTGTTTATTTTAAGCACCTCTGTCCCCAAACATATTCTTTCAAGGGAGGCTGAAAACTATGTTTTTTTTTAAATCCAACATGCCCAGACATAAACAGCACCACTATCCTTTTCCTCGCAATCTTTTCATATTCAATCCAACAGCCAAAATCATTTTGATTTTGTTTTAATTGTCAGTACTGCTGGGAGAGCAGAAACAGCGTTGGTCGGACGAGGGGAGCGGTTAGGTGCAGTCGTACGTCGCCTGGAAAACAAGGTGTTTGGGTTCTTTGATGCTGTTTTCCCTGCAGAGAGGCTGAAACGCGGATGTGAGCTGTCAGAGGGCAGGCCGGATGACTGCCGGCAGATCGTCGCTCTCAATAGTGTTTATACTGTAATCATTACGGAGGAGAGTGCCTGGTGTCGTAACCACAGCAATTACAGGAAGCATCTGTGGACCACCGCGGCATGCGAGATCATTTGTGACAAGGCTGTTTAGATGTACATCAAAGCCTTGTTTATTTATTTACTTCAGTGGATCTTTTTGTGGTTGTTGTTGTTGTTATTGTTGTTGCTACATTTCCTTAAAGGACATCAGACAAAGTCGGTCGTCTGTTTTGAATAACTGCTCGGCTTTAATTCTAAACAAGGAGTTATTATAAACTGAAAGTGTATTATTGTGTAGCGTTAGTGGACTGGCTGTTGTATTTGGATTTGTATGTGTGTGTGTGTGTTTGTCTATATATGTGTGTGTGTGTGCGTGTGTATGTGTGTTTGTGTGTGTGTGTGTGTGTGTGTGTGTGTGTGACAGACTGCTCTTCAGTTGCAAATCTCTCTAAGCTTGTGTGGTTCTGCTCGCTGTGCTGGATTGTGCTAGCTCACAGACCGTGTGCTGGATTATGCTAGTTCAGAATGTTTGCTGGATTATGCTTGTTCAGACTGCGTGCTGAATTATGCTTGTTCAGACTGCGTGCTGGATTATGCTTGTTCAGACTGCGTGCTGGATTATGCTTGTTCAGACTGCGTGCTGGATTACGCTCACTAGTGGCCTGACTGTATTTCCTTCACCATGGCTGTTCTCCAGCGGATTCTCCTCATTGGACTGTGTTTGGTCCTTCTCCTCTTAACAACACCCACATCATTGGCTCTTACGTGTTTTTATATATCGAGGCTGAGAAACAAACAGGTGGAGGTGATGGATGTCAAACCTACACACCGAGAGTGGGAAGAGGGTAAGAGTTATACAGTATTCTCACTGCTAAATAAACCACAGTGAGGCATGACAGGGATCTCAGAAGCATGACAGGGATCAGAAGCTCCGTAGACTGGAGGGTGGAGGGTCTCCACCTTCCTCTTCTTCCCATGGCATTTTCTGCCTTTGCTACAGTTCACTGCGGATTCAAAATCACCATCAGAATAAAAAAATGCAATTAAAACACGCTGGTTTGTCTGTACGTAGACACATTTCTTCAGAATCTTAACTAAAAACCGCTGTTATTATTGAGAGACGCAGCTAATCCAGTCCTCAGTGGCTTTTTCGCTGTAAGGCCAACAAGACGTGTACATAAGAGTTTAGACCTTGAGCCGAGCGCGTATCATGACGGTGATCTGAACCCAAGAACAGGACTGACATCACACCCTTTTCAGAGTCATTCAGCAACACTCCAGTCCTGACTAAACCTGTAGGCTGGATTTTGCAGCACTGCAGTTGTTCATCCGTGAAGGATCCTCATGTGTACATGGAGACGGGAGGTTTGGGAAATGTGTGTATGTTTATACCCCTTCAAGTAAAACATTTGAGTTATTACCTTGATCTTGAACAAATTCTGCAAGATGTCAAACATTTCATTGAGGTAAGAAAAAGAAGGGAAAACATTAAAGGAACATTAAAATAAATAATTTTCTAAAAGATTTTCTCTGTGATTTCCACATCATGAAGGGGGGGATGATAACAGCACCTAGTGCACACGCTCTTCCCTAGGGTCATACACATGCTCTTCCCTAGGGTCATACAGACGGTCTTCCCTAGGGTCATACACACGCTCTTCCCTAGGGTCATACAGACGGTCTTCCCTAGGGTCATACACACGCTCTTCCCTAGGGTCATACACACGGTCTTCCCTAGGGTCATACACACGCTCTTCCCTAGGGTCATACACACGCTCTTCCCTAGGGTCATACACACGGTCTTCCCTCGAGTTACCCTAGGCTTATTCACACGACCTTCACTGGGTTCCTTAGGTTCTTGGCCTTTGCTTCTCTAGGTTCTCCTATTTCAGCCCATTGCACTGTGAGCAGGCGTGGATGGCCGTAATGTACGTGGGCCTCAATTTCCAAGACCACCGTTATGACGCTAACGTTGCGCGCTCTCCGTGGTGCTGGCGGATCATCTGATGATGATTTTTGGTTTTTGAGTTCCCATGCTTTCAGGAAACCTGCTCGTGTTGACATAACGACACCCTGTAACTGAGTCGCCGTAACCGTAAACCTGTTCACATATTCTGTTACGTTCTGAATCCGTTCTGAATCCGTGCATGCGCGTGATTTTCGTGTTGCACAACCTGAACTTCGTTTCAGCACAATACATTATTAGTCCGAATTCTGTCTCAGACTCCTGCTGAGGCATTAGGACAACAGACAATTCTCCTTCATTACTAAGAGGCAGAGGTGCAGACGCAAGAGTGAAATCAGCAGGGGCTGTTTATAATGAGCTCTCTGTTCCTTCCACGAAGGAGACAAACTTTTCCAGGTGCGGGTTTTCGCCGGTGAATCCGAGGTCTCCTGGCCGGCACTGCGGGACTAAGCAGTAAATTGTCTTGTAATTCCCATCTCCCGCTCCCCGCCTCACATACCTTCGCAGACATGCTTCTTTAAGTGCGTGTGCAACAGGGAACGAGTCTATTGACTGCATGTTGATGAGGTGGTTGGGGAGAGGGAGACGTGTACCAGGAGGAGGTGTGAAAGACACACGAATTTTAAGATCGGCCGGGGACGCGCGGCGTAAATTGCTCAGCTTCAGACGGATGGAAGCCAATTTCTCACACCGTGCATGACTTGCGGCCCAGCGAGGCACTCCACCAAGCCCTCCACCAAGCCGGGTTCTTCTTTCCGACGGCTTGGAGATTACCACCGAAGAGCTGGGTGTCAGTGTGAGCTCACAGCGAAAGGCAGTGATTGGCTTATCACAGCAAACACTTTGCTAGCTGGGGCAACGGAAGATTACGGTCATTATAACAATACCCAAACACTGTACCTGGAAATATGAGGGACGAGCAGTAGCAGCTTCGATTACCAGGCTACTGTCGGGCAGACGGGACCGAATGCTAGAGGAGACAACAGGTACCGCGCCGACCAGCAGGTGGCAGCACAACCAGTGCCATTTTATGAGGAGGATTGCAAGAGGTGTTCACAAAGAGAAAGGGGACTTCCGAACGGAGACTTCAGAATGGCTTTAAAACTTTTTAAAAGGTGATTGTGGTTATGTATTAAGGTCTTGGCTACACTTTTCCTCAATGAGACACGAGAGACGAAGAGAAGACGGAACAGGACTCACCAGTGAACGCTCAGCACCTCAGAGAGGGTGTTAAAGGCCGTTCCAGATGGCTGGGTTGCCCTGGAAGGTATCCACTCCACTCGCCCTCAAAGGTGTGTGACACGGTGGCGTCAGCTGTAACCTTCACGATGCAGCTTCGAGAGATGAAGTGTGAAATATGATGAAATATGAAGGAGACTTGTAGATGCTTTTTCATTATGATAGAATATTTATATGAACTATTTGTGCTTACAGAGATAAAACTACAGCACTACAGAATACCTCTACTGTACCTTCTGAACCAACTCCTAGAGTTGTCTTGACCAACTAGCTATGAAAGCAGCTTAATGTGTTGCTTTGCCCTGATCTTTGCGTTCAGGGATTTGAATAGACATATTCAATCATATGTTCCATATGTGCCATATATCGTCACAAGCATTCTGCATGTGACCATCTCAGAGCATGTGCTTCCTTCACTGAGGGGCCCTAAGAGTTTCCCTGGTTCCATCCTGGATCCTGCTTTGGTTCGGAACAGTCACACGGTTTCTTCCACGGCACGTGGGGCTACAGATCAGATCCCGATAACGGACCTGGGCTCTTCGGCTTGTCCTGCCCTGCCCATGTTCCAGTGAAGCCAGCACTGTTTCATCCATACCAATGAACTGTTTGTCGTTCCGGCACCGAGTCATTAAATTTTCCTCATTACACAGCAGAGTCTTCTCTCTCCGGCTCCCACGGGATTGGCTGATGAGCCGTCGGATCCGATCAGGGCAAACAGGGGGGCGTGGTCCGAGCTTGAGAGACTGCACTCGGAACAAGGAAAAGTCACGGTGATGTTGCTTGTAATTCAGTGTGAGCACAGCATCTATTAGGATGTATTGAACTCGTGGGATGCAGACAGAGGTGGGAGAGGGAGAGGGGGAGGGGAGGGGGAGAGGGGAGAGGAGGGAGGAGGGGAGAGGGGAGGGTCAAAGAGAACAATGTTACCCCGCACTCCAGAACCCCCTAAATCTGCCACGGAACATTCTGGAATCACTCAGCGAGATTAAAAGGAGAAAGAGATAGAGAGAAAGACAGAGAGATGGAGTGAGGGAGAGAGAGAAGGTGAGAGAGAGAGATGGAGAGAACATATGGGAGAGAGAGAGAAAGAGACACAGAGAGACACAGAGAGAGAGGGAAAGAGAGAGAAGGAAATGAAGTAGCCGGAAAGTCTGACAGAACCGCACAGACAATCTCTGCTTGCTCCCTCTCTGTTGACTTAACAAATGCAGTGGGGCCCAGAGTACAATTGGATTATAGAAATCTTATTCCACTACACATTCCCCTTTTACTGTATTATTAGAGAAAGAGCTGGAAACATGTCTAACAGCTTTTTAAACAGCTCCCTGTCTGAGCCACTTAAAGACGCTGTTATTCACCACGCGCAGCTCTCGTGTTCCCGTGGCGCCCGATCGATCCGGCCACGTTTACTGACGGCTTCATTTCGCCGTTCTGCTGTCAGTGTGAGAGGGAGTGTTGAGAGAATGCAGTGGAGAGCGGGCTGGGGGGTAGACACTCCCGTCTCCAGACGTCTGGTGGAGGGAGGAGTCGTCTGCACGTTCTGCTTCGTGTTTCTTTTCAGATGCCACACGGCGTCCGTGAGGTGATGGGGTCACACAGCAGGATTCAAAAACACTTCCGACCCCCTGTGACCATCACTGAATTCTCTCGGATAAAATGGAAACGTATTAATGTATGTTCTTTTTTATTACATTGTTTCTTATCTAGCAACAGTTGTTTATATTTTGTTCAGCTCCGACGTAGAAGTTTTGAGACCAAAGAAAGTATAAATAATTCTGCCTCTGAGATGAGATGGAGGACCATCAGCAGTCTCCTCTCTGCGGTAGGACGAGATCAACCGCAGAGTGAAAGAGAGAAAGAAGGAGAGACAGAAGAAGGATGGATAGAAAGAGCGGGAAACGATAAGGGAACCAGCAGCGTTCCGGGTGACCAGCGAATGAGATGACATCCCTCTTCAGACAGCCACGCCCCCATGATGGATAGGCTGGAAGAAGGACACACCGCCGTTCCAGCATTGTGGCCACGCTGTTTGTTTGTGTGTGTGTGTGTGTGTGTGTGTATGTGTGTGTGTTTCGGAGCAAGGTGACAGTGATGGAGCGATCTCCCGGGAGACGGGTGCATTTGTGCGCTCAAGCTGATGATGAGCAGTCTCTTCTTCATCAGAGACCATGTCACCCAGCAGGCTGGTTGTGTGTGTGTGTGTTTGTATGCGTGTTTGTTTATATTTGTGCATGTGTGTGTGTTTGTGCATGTGTGTGTTCGTGTATTTGTGTATGTGTGCGTCTGTGTGTTTGTGTTTGCGTGTAATTTTGTGTGTGTGTGTTTTTGCCTGAGTTTGAGCTAGTGTGTATGTGTGTGTGTCTTTGTGCATGTGCGCACACTCTCATGCACGTGAGCAGTAAGTCTCACGTGGCCTTTGTATTTGCAGCGGATGTTACTCTGAAGAGAAAACTGAAAATAATGTCTGATAAATGTTCTGCTTGAACTACTATTGAGACTAATGGAGACTCTGGATTCAGAGTAAAACCACCTTGAAACAAACAAGAAGCTCTGAAGCCCAGAACACAGACACACCAGGTGACCTTGCAGCTGCATCGTCTCTAACACTCTACACGGTGATACTTAGTATTTCCATTATTTTTTCCTGGGTCAATTCAGGCTGCTTCAGGGATGTTATCCGGACAGCCTGAAGGAATATATAGAACAGCATCCTCCGTGTCTGCGGCTGAAAGCTGATTGGCTAGCCCCCGGGGTTTCACTGACACGGCAGTGAGCCAATGGACTTCACAGGAATGCTCAGTACCTTTCACTTGGTTTGTCTGGTCACAAGACTGAGACTCTGAAGCAGCTCCGCCCACTCTGATCACATGACCGCTCTTGAGCTCCACCTGGGCCTGGTAGATCTGGCCATGGCAATAAACTACATGATTCAACCCCCAGTAATAAATGTGATTCATGAAGTGTCTATGACAGGACAACAAGACCGATCGTTCACAGCTAATCTCTCCAGTAAAGTATGTACAGCCTATGGGCCTTGAAAAGGTTGTGGCTGGACAGTGCTGTTAAGAAAATAATGCAGCTTTTCAAACGACATTAATATGTCAAATGCATGGTAAACATGGCAAACATGGTAAACAATGAAATTAAGCTTTGTGATTTTAGAATGCATCTGTAGCAGCTCTCAGCATCTCACTACGGCCGGTGGATGGAGGAAGCTGGAGCTCAGTATCGACAACCTGAACCCCCTCGACGCCCGAGAGGCAGGCAGCTCAGCGTGTGGAAGGCAAGCGGCATAGGGGGAGGAGCTCCGTGGCGAGGAGGCGATTTGCAGCCCAGCCGGGCGTCGTAGGGAGCGCATAATGAACGAGGAAGACGGAGGAAGACGAGGCTCAGCAGGCGGTGCGAGCAAAGCAGGGCAATAATCACCGCCATTATGACAATTATAATCAGCGTCTGGAGGTGATAAACTTTTTTTATCCGCCCGGTTACTGCCTGGTTCATGTTTGTAGGTTACAGAGACGCGTGGTGGTAGATAACGTGTCGATGAGGGCATAAAGCCGATGAGTTATGGCTTCTGTTAAAATGCGTTAAAAAAAGAACGATTCCATTGTGGTGTGAACACAAAGTGGTGTGACAAGGTGTGAGTATAGTCTGATCTTATTATGCCCTCCAGTCAAAACATTTGATGGTCGGATTGTGTGTGGAACTTGTGACCCTGTCATTCAGAGACATCGCAACTGCGTGGCTCGTGTTTGTAAACTCAGGGAGGAGTGCTAGACTGTGTAGTGTTCTGTCACTCTGTAGTTCCTCCTGAGGTTTCGTTCCAGGAAGCAGCTGACATTAATTGTAGCACGAGAAGAGAAGGAGTTAAATGAAACTGTATGTACTTTTAACACTTTAATCAAAGACCTGAGTTGGTTTTTAAGTGCTGCGTTTGTGTCATTTTCTATTGGTTGCTTTAATATCCTGACGAAGTACTAGGGAAGCAGTTCGCAGAGACACTGTGTCTAAAGAGGCACAACAGTATCACTTTCAGGGAGAGATTTAAATGCACAACACAGTGAGTGAACACTACCATCACAGCACTACCATATGAGTTTTGAAGAAGGACAGACTCTTATAGGAATATTCTACTCGTCCACCCCCATCATATAACCCATATCCACACCCTCGATGGAATAAAACGGTGTGTTGTCTGGTGTGTGGGTTTTTGGCAGGGTTACAGAGAAATGTGTCTAAGGACCAGGACGTGCGATCCAAGTTCTGTAGAGGAAAGCAACGAGGCAGCCATTTTAGAGATATGTCAGCAGAGATGCCCCACACAGGCTGGTGATAGCTGGCATCACTTCTCCAGTCAGTGCCTACATCCCAAACAGAGTCATGCTTCTCCTCATCAGTGTCACGGACGCCAGCCAAGAGCTGCCGGAGACATTCAGAATGTCGTAACGAAATATAACGACTACACGCACGCACACGAGACGGGGCGGCGACGCCTGACTGGAGACAGACTCGCTCGTGTATCGGGGGAAGACGGTCAGGAACAACAGATGTTCGTAGGGACCACAAAGCAGCCACCACGAGTGTGTTTCTGAAATCCGTCACCTGTCACTTCCCACTGTCGACGTGGAGGGAGAGAACCTGAAATCTGACTTGCTAATAAGGGTGTAAAATGTAGCTATTAGAAATACAGATTAAACTGGGTTGTTTTCAATACGTATATAGTAATGTAGAAAGATAGGTGTGTTTTATTGTGTCTTTATTTGTTATTATGACCATGACCTATGATTGTGCTTATGGGTTAGCAAACATTTGGATAATTGGTAGGAAAAGTGCATGTGTCTGCATGCATGTGTGTTTGAGATAAAAATATGCATAGACTCTTAGTAACTACTACAAAAAGCTCAGCCTGTATCTACATGCAGAGTGATGTGTTTGGTCTCGGTATGCCAACACACTAAATTTAAATTGGAAATGCAGTTCAGTAGGGAAGCCGCTACATATGAAACAATTCTCTACGGTCCACTAGATCTAGATGTAAATAACCTCACATTAAACCTGATGTCCTGCTCTTTATCTCTGCCCTCTTTGTTCAATTTCAAATCCAGAATGCTGGAGCTTAGAGCCAAAATCTACAAGAATCGTGTCGTCACTGTCCAATTACACATGGATTGCACCGTAGGTGTTGAGAGAGTGCTGGTGTGAGATGAGCAGACATGTGTGGGCAGAGAGGGCCATGCTGAGGCAAGTGGTGGGGACAGCCAATCAGCAGGGCTCTGTTGGGAGGCGAGAGCTCTGAACAACCAATCAGCAGGGCTCTGCTGGGAGGTGAGAGCTCGGTACAGCCAATCAACAGTGGGGAAGAAGATGGAGAGAAACGGCGCCCACATCATCCATCCACCTCTGCTCTTCTGTCCTCTCCTGCTGGTGCTGAAACAGCACAGCACAATTATGTCTGATTAGAACTGTGGAGGACACCCCAGAGAGACAGACAGAGAGAGAGACAGACAGAGAGAAAGAGAGAGACAGAGAGAGAGAGAGAGAGAGAGAGAGGAAGTGAAATGGAAAAAACCCAGCAGATAGAACTACAGCATTTGCACTGACTGATACTGTTAGTAAGTACACCCACTCTCAGATCTGGCACCACTGATCTGAAGTCACATGACTGTCTGGACCAGAGTCTTATCCCCTGCATATGTTTGCTGCTGGCTGCTCGAGCAACTTGGTTTTTGACCAAAACCACCGATGTGAGCCAAGATGTCAAAACTCCTGTGTCAAACCATTACAGTTTCACAAAGGGCCCAGCCCATTTACAAGAGGGCGAAACTTTGAGATGAAGCATGATTGTAAATGGCAACCCATCTCTGGTCCACGCCCTCTGGCAAACTACAACCTCTGGATGACAAATGAACAACGTGTCAGGTCTGGCCCCTCCTCTTCCTGTCAGTCATATCTTTGTTTACATTTGCCATGTGTTTCGTTGTTTTGGTTTTAGTTTCCACTCCCCCTCGTTTCGTTCTCCACCCCGATGAGTCTCACCTGTGTCTAGTTTGTGTCATTGTTAGCCTGTGTATATATACCCCATGTCTGCAGTACTGTGTTGCTGGTTGTTCATGATACACTGCTACAGTTTGTTATTCTGGGCCCGTTGTGTGTGCGCTATAGCCTGTTTATGTTCTTTGCTCCATCGTGTTTAGTGTTTTTGTACTTGTCATGTCTCATTGCTTGCTATGTGTTGGAAAACCGACCCTGGACCGTCATAACGGCTCTGAGTTTGGATTTGGCCTGAATATATCTATCCAGCCTATTGATCGCTCTGGGTTACACAAAGAATCAAACTAACAAATATTTTCACTTTAACTTGCTATAGAATTTATAAGAGTAGCACACAAGATCCAAGAAATTTATTCAGAGAGAACCAAAGAGTAGTTCTACTAAAGTCTAAAGTCTCCATGACATAGACTTTAATCTCATTTTATGTCTGTAGCCAATCAGCTGCAGCTGGAGGGTCCGTGTTGGACGGGCTGGCCTGACGGACATGCAGATGAGCCAATCAGATATAGCTGGAGTGTCTGTGGTGGTCAGGCTGGCCTGACGGACATGCAGATGACCCAATCAGATATAGCTGGAGGGTCTGTGGTGGTGAAGCAGGCCTGACAGACATGCAGATAAGGACCAAGCTTGCAATGTGGCAGGGGAGGGCTGCCGTACAGCTCCGTGGAGAGACGAGGAGTACAGTGAGTCAGCTCTGTTGGACTGGACAGTTCTATAAGGATAACGGAGCCCAACAGAGATGGGCTGTACACATGTCCTCCCTAAGACTGGGAGACACCAGCCTGGTGAACACGACCTACCTTCCCAACCTCGCCCTGACAACCTCACCCTGACAACCTCGCCCTGACAACCTGCTCTTGCCAGGTATCTAGGTCCACACAGAAAAAATGACCGAAAAGCTAAACGAATAAAACTCCATTTACATGATCGTTCTGACAGCGCGACTGTACACAGATTTTGTCTCTAAGCAACCCTGCACTGATATATGCATCACTCTGTTATAAGATCACGTCAGGTAGTTTGTTGTTTTGTCGATGCTGTTGTTGCATTGTGTCGCCACACGTTATTCGCTGGTAGGCTTCAGCCATGCACCCAGCAGTGCGACTCCGCTTCAAGGGCCTCTGGGTATTGTAGTTCTGCACAGAACACTCACCGACTGCGATACATATTCAGTCAGAAACAAACGGCGAGAATGATCCAGGCTACGTGCAGGGCAACTGTTCCAGGATCTTCAGGTTTGTTGAATAATGCTTAAAATGTGTCATTTCAGTGTTTTATCGAATAAGAACAGAGCGAAATGTGCTGGGTTAGATGTAGCACAAATACAGCTCAGTCGTTAGTCATCAAATCACTAGCGATCAGAAGGTTGCCTGTTCAAACCCCACCACTGCCAAGTCGTTGTTGTTGTACAAGGCCTTAACCCTGAACTGCATGCAGACACTGACTGAGTTATAGTTGTTGAGTCATTTGTAATTGTAAGTTGCTTTGAATAAAAGCCTCAGGTAAATGGTGGGGAATGGTGAGCAAACATCCAGTTCAGAAGCTTTGGGATTTGGCAGTCATGTCATGGTTTGAGTCTAAATCTGACATTACTATATTTTAAGTATATACACAAACAACTAAATTCAAAAATACTTTGTTCATGGCATGGCCTTGGTAAGGTCAGCCTAAACCCCCCATCTGATTTTAACAGTGGAAGAGACAGGCGATTCCACGCTGTGGTGCATTTACTATCGCAATACAGTGCAGTGCAAATGGGATTTCAGATGTTAAGCGATTTCAGTGCAATGTGCAGCACGTTTTGATGATCGCATTGGAAGCGAATCTGCCGCTCTGCACGTTTGGGCGAACGAACGAGCGAGTGAAAATGACTCGAGCTCGTCTGACAGGCCGTGCACACAGACCTGAATTCGGAGATTTTCCCGCTTGCTCTGATTGCGCGCCCGCCACCGCAGAACGTTTAATGTGACAGTCGTGATTACCTTCACGTGCAAGACACCAGAAGGCTCAAACGCGCGCTCCTCTCTCCAGTCACGCGGTGACGTCCTGTGTATTACACAGAAACGAGGCACACATTCTCCGCTGACAGTCTGTTGTGGTGCAAGCTCCGCCCTATCTCCGCCCCCTCTGCGTCCTGATGGTGTGCCAGTCGTTTTGGGTTAAGGCCCTTACGTTGATCATGTCATTATAACAAACTGCTCCGGTCTCCTACGCCTTACAGACTACAGGTCTACAAGACTCTACCTCCAACGTGACCGTGCAGTTCTAAGATACCTGGTTCATATCCAGTCTGTATTAACCCTGGCCTAAAGTATTTACTTATATTTCATTTCAAGCAGAACGTGGTTTACTTAGAATGGCAACTCTACAACTGAAACATAAAATAAGACAATTTTGATTAAAACACCTCTATAATTCACCTCTATATTCGGCAATGAAATCCTTGGTTATGTGGAATATATCTGAAAATAAATTGAAACTATGCAATATTTATTAACTTTTGCAATATTGCAGTAAGTAAGTAATTTGCTCTGCTGAACAGTGTCTGAGTCTTGCGGTGTCTGTCGTGTAGAGACCTTTTCTCAAGAATGTGACATTTACAGTCAGAAGTAAGATGGCCGTATGTGATCACTGTACTGCGGTGCTCAGTTCTGGCGGTGCACATGTGCTATAGCATTTCTAATTTAACCCCAATCAAGTGTGTGGGGGTGGCTGGGTGGCCCACACCCGCCCCGTCGCTGGGTGTAAATACAGTATTGCTCCTAATTAAGTTCATGAATTCTGCTTTATTGCATTCAAATTATACAGTGTTGACAGTAATTGCAACCAGCCTCCCCATATGAATGTGTTCCATGCCTTAATTTAATTACATTTATTAATCGGTGCAGAAAAAAAGAGAAAAGAAGAGAGGGGAAAAGAGAGAGAGGGAGAGAGAGAGAGAGAGAGAGTGGGAGGGGGAAGAATAAAGGTGGATGTTGTGTTTACTTGTCTTACCTTGGAGACAGTTGGTGGATATTGCGTTGTGCTTTGCTGGCCCATAATTGGATCTGATAATGATAAATTATGGAACATTTCCTGGAGATAAACCATCGAGGAGACGCTTGTTTGACGCCGGGGCCTTATACATCAGGACGAGAGGGGCGAAATAGCTGCGCTTCCTGTTGAAGCCAGAGTTGACTTTCCCCATCAATTACTTTGATTTCTTTTGCATCGCAGCTGAACAACAAACATAAAAAGGTGAGATTACCTGTGAAAAGATAGATAAAGCGGCGTAGCGGTGGATGGCTGAGAGAGAGAGAGAGAGAGAGAGAGAGATATTTACCAGCACAGGCACACTGACCATGGTCCTCACAGTACTACACCAGGACTACATGCTAACTGTAAATAGGACACACTGGACGCTGAGGGAGACACAGCTGTGAGGAGAATTCAGCAGCCATGTCTGTGGAGTCTCCTCCTCCGTGCTGTCTACAGGAGAGAAGCAGCGCATGACAGAACCCTGGCATCTGCGAGAGAGAGAGAGAGAGAGAGAGAGAGAGAGAAAGGAAGGAAAAGAGACAGAGGGAGATGGGAGAAGGGTAAAGGAGAGAGCAAAAGAAAGAAGAAAAGAAGAAAAGGTGAGAGAAGGGAAGTGGGAGTTGGAGGAGAAAGGAGGGAGTAGGAGAGAGAGAGAGAGAGAGAGGAAGGGAGGGAGGAGGCAGGGACAGCCTGTCACTTGTGGTTAGCTGTGGGTGTCTTCATTTCCCGAACCCGGCTGACAGCTGAAAGCCCTGTGTCCCGCCGTGCACCTGTACGCCACCTGTTGAACATGCAGGGAAACACACCCAGAGGCTCCTTCTTTGCTTCCAGGGTTTTCAACCAGCTGTCATTCTGTCATCCTGTTGGCAAAAACAAGTCAAAACAGCAACAACAAATCCAGTACTCTAAAAAGGCCACCTACAGGCTACACCTTTTGTATAAAACGCTGCAAAATATAAATATAATAAACACAGGAGGAACCGAAATGCGTCATAAGTGTCACTGTTATGGTTGTCTTCTCACCGCGTCATATGTGGGGATTGGTTTTCATTTTCCTTTAGATATTTCTTAAAGTGGTAACTGAAACTCTTGAAGTGTTTAAACAATTTCAGGATGCCAAAAGTGTCATGAAGAAAAAACACACACATTCTGACTTCATCCACAATGTGATATAAAAATCCAACAGGTAGAAATTTCCAAAAATGTGTTTATGACAATTTGGACATTTTCCACCAGAGCGACTTGATGAGTCACTGACTGATGAGTCACTGCTTGGGATTCACCTGCGCATGAGGAAGTGTCCCACTGGAGACCCCGCCCAGCTCCGCCTTACCCCGCCCCTCCACGCAGTTGTTCCTGATCGTGGAAACAAGGCCCCCGCCCTCCCTCTGGAGAGATCTCCACTCCTTCCACTGCTCATCCAGTGACTCACTTCCCAGCTCCGCCCACACACCTGCTGGCGACTCCTCCTTTCAGCTGTCTTCTGATTCACCCCTCCTTGTCACACTCTGCCCTATTGCCCTATTGCCTTATTGCCCTATTGCCCTGCTTGCTACCACTCTGAGTCATGTTGTTTTAGTGTCTTCTCTATGCTACTGGTTCATGCATTTGTGTGTTAATTCTGTCTGTAGTCTGAAAACAGTTTAACTTAGATTGGTATTGGGTTTCCTGATATTAAATATAATTGAATATATATATTTACTATATATATTTATTCCTGTTTATAATTTATTGGTGTGGATTTCCATTAAGGATTTGCCTGAAACATGTCTCATGACGTGAAAGACCACAGTTCCCACAGTTCTCACCGAGTCTCTACAACTCAGCTCAGACCCTGCACCCTTTCCAACGTTGCATCTGCACTGTGAGATCTCACAGCATGGCAGAGATGTTTAAAGACGGTGCTGAAAATAGACAAACACCAGCCTTGTAGGAGAGTAAATAAAGAAAGTAAGAAGTCAAAGGCACCTCAGAGTTCGGAGGACTCGAGTGTGCAGTTGTGAACAGAAGGATACTCAAGCAAAGCAAAGATCCGAATGACAATTATGAGAACAGGTATGCAAAAAATGACTCTGGTGCCAATTGGTCATAAATCAAACATTCTTTTATGCAAGATTTGCATAAATGTGCATAAACACATCACAACCTGCGAAGCATTCGCAAAAAGGATATGCCACTTCTAAGATTGAGGAAGTCATGTGACATGGTGAGTGCTAAGCCCGGCACCAGCCCAGCACGGCTCTCCGTCCAGCTCCAGACGACCCCGGGGGATGGCTGGGGAGCGGCGCAGGTGGCTGGTGGTCCTCCTTCTACCTGGGAAGCCTGTCAGAAGTGTCCTGAAGGTCAACGGCTCACTGGAGATTGTGCAAAACGAAAAGCTGCAGACTTCAGGCAAACGGGAAGCTAGGTGTGGACTTTGTGATTAAAGCAAGTGGATGATAAATTATAGAGAGCTACTGGTGCAAAAAAGAAATTCCTGACATTTAGCTTTACAAAATACCAAACAATTCTTTTAAATGCTGGATATAAGAAGATTGCAATGTTCCATTGGCAACAGGACAAGATTTCATTGTGGGCCACGAACACACTTACGCTTTTAAAAACTGGATAAATTATTTAAATAATTCATCATTTTTTTAAATAATTGCTGCAATAGAATGAAGCTCATTCTCCCCTCCGAGCCAGCAGACGAGATATTTGATTGCATGACTTCACCCCACACCCTTTAAATGTTGAAGAGTCACAGACAATAGCGGCTATGCTAATGTGATGAATTAATGGGAGAGTGAATATCTTATTTAATCACAGTAATATATGGGAGAAGGGTGCATTCGATTGCACAGGCTCATTTGGACTGTGAGGTTATGCTGCATGCATTTGCATAATCACACTGTGTTATTAGCATAATCACACTGTGTTATTAGCATAATCTAACTGTGTGTATTAGCTGTGCAAGTAGCACCCAGGAACACAGCAAGCTCATTCCAGCCTTTTTTTGTGTCCCAGCCTCATCCCAGCCTCAAACAGCATTAAAGACACAGATATGTTTCGTGTCAATTCCTGTACATATCCTCTCTGACACCTCTTAAATGAGTAAAATACCTCTTAGCTAGTACAGAATTATTGATAATTCTGTGATGTACTGCAGGGGGCGCTGCTGTGTGCTGTGGGAATGTTAGCATTCATTCAGAAAAACAGGGATTCTACCCATATGTTTGATTCACTGCATGATCTTCAGTGGGTTTGAACAGAATGATTCACTATTCCCTTTCCCCTGTGACTCACGCATATGCAGCTCCAGGTTCACTGAGCCTGTTTGGCACAGATTTACAGGATGCAGAACACTCCGAGGTGAGCCGGGACAAAACTGGCCTGCTACCAGTCAAATTTATTTATAACCAGAAAGTGACTACTAGGAATGTGTTCTGGATGTGGAGTATAGCTACACAGAGCTGGTGTGTGTGTGTGTGTGTGTGTGTGTGTGTGTATGTGTGTGTGTGCGTGTGTGTGTGTGTGTGTGTGTGTGTGTGTGTGTCCTGTGTCTGTCTAACACAACTCTGCCATTGTTCTTTAGCATCACTTGTTAACTACAGTCTTAACGTGTTACATTAATGTACTGATTACACAAATCTGAATGCATATCTGCCCAGATGTGAGGGTGTGTGTTAGTGCATGTGTGTGAGTGTGTGTGTGTCAGAGAAAGTGTGTTGTGGTAAATCATCATTTACCATTCATTCTTTAATTCTTGCATTTACACATAATGCAAAAGCAGCAGTTGTTCAGACGTGTCTGGCCGCCCTGAGACGTGTCTGGCCGTCCTGAGACATCTCTGGCCATCCTGAGACGTGTCTGGCCGTCCTGAGACGTGTCTGGCCATCCTGAGACGTTTCTGGCTATCCTGAGATGTGTCTGGCCGTGCTGAGACGTGTCTGGCTGAGACGTTTCTGGCTATCCTGAGATGTGTCTGGCCGTGCTGAGACGTGTCTGGCCGTGCCGAGACGTCTCTGGCCATCCTGAGACGTGTCTGGCCATCCTGAGACGTTTCTGGCCATCCTGAGACGTTTCTGGCTATCCTGAGACGTGTCTGACTGTCCTGAGATGTGTCTGGCCATCCTGAGGAAATGCTGCAGCTGTTTCACACATGCAGTAACACAAGCCTGTCAACACGTGCATTAGCTCTCCTGTTAGGGCTCAAATGAAGCCTGAGAGAACCAGGCTATGGGTTAAGATAATGAAAGATCACAATGGAACACTGCAGAAGACAGGCTGGTGGTGCTGGGAAACAGGAAGAGGACGAGGACGAGACACCTGAGACAGAGAAGCTGAAAGGAAAAGACAGACAGAGAAAGGAGAGAAAGAGTGTGTGTGTGTGTGTGTGAAACAGTGGATGTTTAAATCAGAACAGTCATTCATGGGGTTGTAAAGTTCCAAGAGTGTAGATCAGTTCAGTTTCCTTGAGTTTCCTCATTTCAATTGGATTTGCTGCCATAGCAACAACTGGCTATGCAAACAGATATGTCAATAATACAACGTCCATTAGTATTAAAATCTCTCTACACTGGAAATGACACATCCGTAATCCTGATGGTCTGAAGGTGTTCAAAAAACGTTCAGCAAGTCTTTTGGTTTCCCCAGTAAAAAGCTGATTACATCTCCTGCAAATAATACAGCGGAAAAGTCCTGCAGTAATGCATAAAGATGAGAGGGTCATGATGCTTTTGTGTCAGTTATTTAAGTGGCTGTTAACAAATGTACACGTAGCACATCTAGAGTGGGTTGCAAGCTACAGAACCACAGTTATTATCTGAGCGGTCTTTTATATCACTCTTGACAAGCGTGTCTTTGATGTTTTTGTCTTGTCTTGTCTAGGAGATTAGGTGGAGGATCCTTAAAAAGAGATGCAGTCTGCATCATCCTGGAGGATTCTGAAGTGTTTAAGTAGAATTAAGTAGAAGTGTTAGCCACTGTTTTATTTGTAGGATGATATCCTATGTCATTTGTCCTCTCAGATTGAGCTGTTTGTTCTTTTTGATGGAGTTTACTTTTCCCCCAATTCAAATTTGCATCCCTTCTGATTTCTTGAAGTGGTGCCTTGTGGCGTCCCAGGGTCGTTAGGGCTGTACATATTCATACATCCATGGAGCTTGACACCCCTCTAGTGGGCTTTTGTATTATGACATCTCACAAACGTAAAACCCCTTGTCTTTAGACAGTCCAACGAGCTACTAAACCTTTATTTAATACATCGAATAAGTGTAGTGAATGAAATAACAAATACATCAGGTGTCGTTTTCTAAATGCAAGGACATATTTGTATGACATTGATGAGATCTTCATAGTAGAGGAATATTTGTGTTATCGGGTTATAAGTGTTATTCATGAGGCTGTCATTCTTCAGTAAGTGTGACGTATAACCCTCTGAGCATATTGAAAGTTTCATATAGATTTGACAGTAATACAGTAATAACATAAACGCTGTTCCAGGCGTATGCAGCGCGAGCGTAATTGGATCTTCCCTCATCGTTCTCGTACCCCATGTGAGCGCTTCTCCTTCAAAAAGCAAAGCAAATACTTCATTACTCCACTACAGCCTCTGACATCCCATCCGCTTTACTGCATCCAGCTAATTACAGCGGGCGGAGGCGGAACGGCTCGTTCCTGTCTCACTGTCTCAAACTCCATAATCAGCCCCTTCACCCTGTTAGCATGTAGAGCTAACTCAATAACCGCCCACCATGGGCTTCAGTGCTGGTGTGGAGGAGAGAGAGAGAGAGAGAGAGAGAGAGAGAGAGAGAGAGAGAGAGAGAGAGAGAGAGAGAGAGAGAGAGAGAGCATAATGAAGGATATATTTGGAGATCAAAGAGAAATGTTAATCTGCGCAAATCAAGAACACACGAAGCTTTAGGCACGTACAATTCTGCTATTGTGAACTTGTCTTGGACATCACATCCCAGAGTTGTACAAATTAACGTGAGACAGATGCATGAACAGCTATTGTGTGTGTTTGTGTGTGTGTGTGTGTGTGTGTTTGTGTGTGTGTGCGCGTGCGTGTGTGTGTGTGTGTGTTCAGGGGAGTGGTTGGATCCAAAACCAAGGCTGCATGTAAATCTGATCTCTTGGGCCTCTCGGAAAAATAACCCACTTGCTCTTGTAACTCGTTATGTATCAGAGCGAGACGGTCGTCCTTATCGCCATTGCATTACTTAGACGTGCAAAAGCGTGTACTGACACCAACATAATCCCTTCATGACAACTGACTTAAACATATATAAACATTTTTAAATGCTTTCAATATAGCAGCTATCAAATGACATATATTTGATATTTAAATGACACTGTGAAGTGGAATGACATGGCACATTATGACAGCAAACGAAGTTCAGCGTTTGTTTTTGTTTGTATTTGTTTTTTGTCAAGATTACATTATGCTGAATACACGGTTTGCCAAGTGATTAATAATAATAATTAACTGAACACTCACATTTCATGGTGCAAGCGCTCACAAAACCTCACACATCACTTTAAATGTTGTATTTTATTAAGGGAAACACATGCATTACAGTACAGGTCCAGTGAGCTACTAAAGTGAGCTACTAAACAACATCTACAAAGAAGAAACCAAGAGGTGAAGCGACATTAACACAGATGTTCTGTAGACGTGTTTCTCCACCTTTTTCCACGTCTGCGTTTACGAGCACAGTGTGCGCGCTGCATCATCTCCTCCACCTGTCTAACTACACTTCTCCATCCCGGTGGTGGTGCTCACAGGGCTGGTCAGGGCTGAGTGGCTCACGGTGCAGGTGTAGCTGTGTCCAGAATTCCAGCGTTCCACGCTGAGATTCAGGAAGCTGCTCCGGGAGAACGTGCCATCGGTCTGGCCCTGAGACGCGACCGTCTGGACCTCGGGACCCACCATGGCGGTGCCGTCCTCGGACCAGGACAGGGTGGCGTCATCTGGGTAGAAACCCCGAGCGAGACACAGCACGCTGGCCACGCCCCCAGAGGGTGGCGCCTGGGAGGGAGACAGGACCAACAGGGACGGGGGAGAAGCGGGGCGAGCTGGAGAAGAGAGCATGGATGATGATGATGATGATGATGAATGAGAGATAGAGAGAGAGAGAATGTGTAAATGACACAGAGAGAATGACTCACAAAGACACAATGAGAGAGCGTTTGGTATCAGAATTACTGCTATCAGAATTACAACCACTTTAATTACATTAATTGTATTTTACTCTTAGTTCAGGGGTAACCTCTTAGAGTAATTTATCAGGATTAATTAGCTCTCAAAAGTCAATTTAATGTTGTGAAGATTTAAGTATGTTTTGCTTTAAGCTGTTTAACCATTTGCTGATAACAGTTATGGCTTTAATGTTGATAGTATTAATGTCACGGTCAGCCCCGGACCCCTCCCTGTGGGCGTGTGTTTCTGTTGTCGATGTCCGTATATGTATTTCCGTGGGTGTTGGTGAATGTGAGTGTGTTCATTCGTCGCACCTGTAGCTTGTCTCGTCTTCACAAGGGGTTAGTGTGGTGCGTCTATTTAATGTGTGCTTGAGCAGTGTCCCGTGCTCGTCTTTGTTAGAGTCACCGTGAATGAGCGTCCATGTTAAATGTAGTGTGTCAGCGCTGTGAAAGCGAACTAAGTGTAACGTCGATATATGTGAATGAATAAACTGCGTATATTCTGCCACGCTTGCTCTTTTGCATCCGAACCCTCGCTCCACCGTGACAATTAATGTATTAATTTATATGTTCATTAATGTATTTATTCATTCTTAAATTTTCCAAAATGTAAGTCTGGCAACGTAAGATTGACGATATATCACCTGATTGTACTGCAGTGTCACATTTGGTATTGTAAAATTATTAAGCTTTTATTTTATGTAACTGTAGTACATTTTTCTTCTCAATACATTAAGCATAACATGAAATAATCGGACGTGGTGTCACTATAACACTCTATCTCTACACTCACTATTGTTAAATGTTTAGTTTATTTTCCTTTCACCTACAGTACAGATTGTCCTTAAAAAATATTTTTATTTTTATTTTATTTCATTTATCATTGAAGAAGAATTTCAATGTATCTGCAAATGTAGCAGTGCAGCAGAAAAATAATTATGAAGTAGTTCTGAATTCTGTGTAGCTGAAATATCAAAAGTCAGAATTTACTTTCAGAAAGTCAGATTTCACTTACCAAAAATCAGCTCAGTTCCTCCACCAAAGAAATGCTTCACAGTGCTAAGGTGCAGTTCAAAAACCTCTGTGCTGAAGCCCCAGCTCTGAATGTGACTGAACACTTCAGTGATCACGATTGTTCAGTTCAAACAAGCCAAACTGGCCGAAATGACCTCGGCTGGGACAGGAAGTGATGTGGGATTCGTCGCTCAGCTTCCCCCAACTCCAGTGACTGGTACCGGGCAGAGTCTGGCGTTTTCAGCCAGTTTCACACCAGTTTAGTTCTCACTGGTGTTTTTGTACAGGAGGGAAGCTATGCTGCAGTACTGTGTGAGAGTTCTCACAACCATGGCAAGCACAGTAATACAGCGCTTCATCCTCAGTCTGGACGTCGTTGATGTGAAGGTATTCCTGGGACTGGGACCCGCTGTAACTGAACCGACTGGGCAGTCCACTCGCTCGAGTGCTCTCAACCAGCAAGAAGTTCGGACGTTCACCAGGCTTCTGCTGGTACCAGGCTATCCCCCAGTTCCCAGTGCTGGGTGAACACAGAATCTTCACATTCTGCCCAACGTTAACTGATAGAGATTTTTCCTGGGTGAGCACAAGAGCCTCTAAACCTTTTGGAGAAAAAGAAAAATAAGTTGCTTTATTCAACCAAATAACTCAAAACTCATAAACAGTTCAATAGTTTTTGTTCATGTTATATGTAGTTGTACACTCAGCACATGGCGCAGAAACTGGCTACACTCACCAGACAGTGTTAACAGGAGCAGAAAGCCGATGGGGGAGAAATGGGTGTCCATGGTGTCCTGTCCTCTAGACGATCAGAGAGGAGTCCTCGATGTCCTTCCAGAACAGCTCACTCCCACGGCACACGCTTGAATATAACCCCATCACACACACACACACACACACACGTTCAGGAAGTGAGACAAAGTCAACCATAACAGGTGTGTGAAAATGGACAGAAACTATTCTATGTAAATGTGATCACTGGGGAGAGAGTGGGGGGTATTTATAGATCTCTGCTTTGAATGCTGTGTTTCTAAATGATTCTAAAGATATGCATCCACCTTTTAAGATGTAGCTCACAACCTGTCAACTCATTCAAAGGACTGTCACGTTGCACAGGATGGGCCCAAACACAAACATATTTCTATTTATTATGCATATTTTCTTGCACTCAAAAATCTTTCAAAAGAACTTTCAGACATGGGTTTAATTCTAGTGACCTTATGGTACGAGAACCCTACGGATGTTGCAGTTGCACTGATAGAGCGCAGTATTGGTGTAATGCTCATCTTCTGTTCACCTAGCTGAACTTTAATCATATCATGAAAACTTCAATTGTGTTAACGTTCATTTTCTGCTCTTGTACAGGAGCAGCAAGTTAGCATATCAGTGTAATTTACTTACACAACAATAATGTAGTGTGGTTATCAAGACTAATATCACATTTAAATGCTTTATTATTGAAACACGTTATGAAGAAACATGACAGTTGAAAGGTTTTGTCTGTCTGTCTGTTTGTGTCATGTCAAAATGTCAGAATGACAGGATCTGAATTTTTTTGTCTCCTGTGAATGTACAAGTCAAATGTCAAATTTGCAGGACACACACTAAGATTAAATGTGGAAATAGAGTTGAAGCAGCAAGACGTTATTAGCATACTGGATTATGAGGTGTCTTAGGATTCTTGATTTTTATATGCAAATTCTAAATGTGATAATATTGTTTAAATTATGTATGAATTTGTTGCATATGAACTAAACAGAGCGAATTTTCACAATTAACTCACCAGCAGGAAGTTGTAAATAAGTGAACATTCAAATTTCATCCCTGATGCAAGCACTCACAAAACCTCACACATCACTTTAAATGTTTGAGTTGTATTTTATTAAGGGAAACACATGCAGTACAGTACAGGTCCAGTGAGCTACTAAACAAAACAACATCTACAAAGAAGAAATCAAGAGGTGAAGCGACATTAACACAGATGTTCTGTAGACGTGTTTCTCCACCTTTTTCCACGTCTGCGTTTACGAGCACAGTGTGCGCGCTGCATCATCTCCTCCACCTGTCTAACTACACTTCTCCATCCCGGTGGTGGTGCTCACAGGGCTGGTCAGGGCTGAGTGGCTCACGGTGCAGGTGTAGCTGTGTCCAGAATTCCAGCGTTCCACGCTGAGATTCAGGAAGCTGCTCCGGGAGAACGTGCCATCGGTCTGGCGCTGAGACGCGACCGTCTGGACCTCGGGACCCGCCATAGCGGTGCCGTCCTCGGACCAGGACAGGGTGGCATCATCTGGGAAGAAACCCCGAGCGAGACACAGCACGCTGGCCACGCCCCCAGAGGGTGGAGCCTGGGAGGGAGACAGGACCAACAGGGACGGGGGAGACGTGGGGCGAGCTGGACATGAGCAGAAAATGTTCATTATAGTCCATTATAAACATTATAACATTGTTTTCATTTGCCATGTATTTCTATCTTCAGAGCTTTATAATTATATAATAAAAGTTCTGGTAACACTTCTTTTGAGAGCAACATGTTGACGCTTTGTAGATGATTATTTTATCATTCACAAACATTCATATAAATTTCAAATAAGAGCAGCTGAAATCTAAATGAAGTAAAAAAGATTGTATTAAAATCTAATTCTAAAGCTTCAATCCAAAACCCAAACCTAATTCTAAACATAGCCATTTGCGGAATCCCATTACATTAAACCAATGGTTTGTTAATAATGTGTGTCTCTGTAGAAATGTAACCAAAGTACATTTCCAACTAGATCTGATGAACATATGGAAAAAGATCCTTGATTGACATTCAATCCTGACCATCACTAGTCAATCTCCATGATGCATCTCATTTAGGCTGTAGAAATTCAAAGTAACCTATTGCATCTGTCTGTTCTGTATAAAGTTTTCCACTGAACATGTACTTTAATGAACAGCAGTTAAGTGTTATGTTACAATAGGTCGTTAGAATAAGCAAACTAATAAATACATTTTGCCTTCAAAATTGGAATTTGAACTCTAATACAAAAATGATGACTACATCATGTATGTTTAACTCGTCATAATAATGGTATTTGTTTTATTGCCATTTAAATTTTTTTCTTTATTATTTTGAAATTTTTTATTACTTGATAAAACACAAGAATTGTGTCTTTAGCGTGATATCATTTTGTACGTGACTGACAGATACAAAGGGAACAACAGACTAAAGAAAACTGACTTTGTTCAGCTGAGAAACAACTCTGCATGTTTCAAACAGTTGTAAAATCGCACATCGTCTGTAGAAGGAGAAGACCTACCGAGTCTCAGCTCCGTCCCGCCTCCAATGCTGCCGTGGCACTGTGTGACAGCGCCGTACAAAAACCCTCAGTCGTGAAGCCCTGCGCCCAACACAGCCACACCCAGCCACACCCAACACCCCCGCCCAGGACCCTGGAGCCCAGACGCCCTGACCAGCACGTAATCAACGGCGTCCTGCGCTAGGACTCACGCTGACCTCATCACCCGACCCATCCTGGCTAGATCTCAGGTACCAGACGGAGTCAGAGCAGCTTCAGGATACCAGAGGCACTCTGGAGGATTTTGTACAGGCAGTGTGACAGGCTGCAACACTGTGGTGGTTCTGACAGATGATGCAGCCGCAGTAGTAAACTGCCTCGTCTTCCGCCTGCATCCCGTTGATATTCAGGTATTCGTCAGAATCGTTGTCGGTGTATGTGAACCTGCTGGGCAGGTCACTGGCCCTGTTGCTGTCAGCAAGTAAGAACTTTGGAACTTGTCCAGGCTTCTGTTGGTACCATGATATTACCCAACCATTTTGATCTTTTTTGCACAGAATTTTTACATTCTGTCCTACACTGACATCCATAGTCTTCTCTTGGGTTAGATGCACGATGGCCTCGAACCCTGTGAACACACCAAAATCATACATAAAAGCAAATGTTTGCAGTGTGATCTAAGTGTCTGGTTATCATTACATAACATGTTGCAGAGTGTAAGCAGCTGCAGCTGCTACAGACGAAAAAAAGAAGTGTAAAATGTTCCATGTCAGAAGTGACCATGGTTGATGCTGGCTGTGATTTACCAGACAGAGACAGCAGGAGTGTAGAGAAGGACACAGTGTTGAGGATCACGCTCAGGATCATGTTGAGTCTTCAGTGTTCAGAGATGAGAGATGAGCATGGGACTTCCTCTCAGAGCAGGACACACACACACTGCTTCTTATAAACAGAGCCAGTGTACGCTCTGTCGCTCTCTCTCTCACACACACACACACACACACACACCACACCACCTCACCATCCACACATGAGCATGTGTGTATGCGCGCACACACACAGTGAGAGAGAGAGAGATTAACAAAATGCTACAGTATGCAGTAGCTTGGTTCTTTACATATTTACCTTATTTTATATCTGTCCAGTGCACTGGAATTTCTGACAGTTGCCAGTGTATGTATGTAGCAATGATGATGACCTGCAAATTTAATTAAGTCTTTTTTTAATATACAGCTAGTGGGGTGGAAGGTCAACCATGACAAGTCAGATGTTCAGGAAAAAGTACAGGAACAGAAACTGCATGCAAATTTGACCTCTGTGGTCTCCACGCGAAACTCCATTAATAGAATTCAGCTTTCAGCACTGAGCTCCACACAGACAGGAGCGACGCCTCCCTTATAAAGACAAATACAGTGTGGTTCAGCACCCGGGCTGAACTCATAAAGCTCCGTTTAGATTCAAGCATTATTAATGCTGTATTCTCTAAAGTATACATTAAATTTTAGATTAGATGTTTACATTCTTCAACAGACAGATACAGTGAAAGAGTTTTGTTTTTAATTTAATTATATTGCTCCGAGATCACAAAAATGCATTTATAGCCAAATGTCAAAATGACTCAAATAATGTCAATAGTATTGCACGGGGAGTCTCTTTACCATAGGACCATATGTCATTCAAAACACCTTTTTATGTTTTATTTCACAGTCACGAAACTGATGTTTCACCTACTACACCAAAAAGTCGCTTTGCGTGTTTAAATCTAGAGTAAAATCTAATCACTAACGCTCAGTACTGATTGGCTGCTGTGTTTTATAAAATGATTTTATTTTTACAATTTATTTGAATGTTGTTTAATTCATGTTCTTTATTCCATCTAAACTTTATTTAATGTTTTTAAAGGGTGTAAAATCTTTATGAAAGTGAAAACTTTCATATCTTCTAATTATTATTATTATTACTATTATTGCCATTGTAGGCTGTGTGTGCAGGATGTTGTAATGCAGTGTGACAGGGTTTGGGGGAACTGGCTGGTCATGTGGATGCTGTGCTGTATAAATCCATGTAAAGACACTTAAAGTCAGCACTCTGGTTATATGATTAAAGAGTTTTGCTCAGTGACGCTCAGTGACACACAGAAGCAGTAAAATGAAAGATTTGCATTTCACATTTATAAGACCTCCAAAACCACATACAATGACTTGAATAATAGAAACATGGAGGAAGTAAATTGCTTTCTTTCATAGGCGGTTTGGGCAGTGATGGTACCAAACATCTGAATAAGAAGTATAACTGGGAAACACTGTTGATTGTACTTCAGTACTGTGAAGTTGCTCTGACTACACTTCTCCATCCCGGTGGTGGTGCTCACAGGGCTGGTCAGGGCTGAGTGGCTCACGGTGCAGGTGTAGCTGTGTCCAGAATTCCAGCGTTCCGTGCTGAGATTCAGGAAGCTGCTCCGGGAGAACGTGCCATCGGTCTGGCGCTGAGACGCGACCGTCTGGACCTCAGTACCCGCCATGGCGGTGCCGTCCTCGGACCAGGACAGGGTGTCGTCGTCTGGGTAGAAACCCCAAGTGAGACACAGCACGCTGGCCACGCCCCCAGAGGGTGGAGCCTGGGAGGGAGACAGGACCAACAGGGATTGGGAGACGCGGGAATAGAGACCTCTACGGAAAGAGATCAAGAGAATAAATGCAGCAATGATGTGTCCCAAACAGATTACAAATGCAAATAAGACTCACTGATC
This sequence comes from Brachyhypopomus occidentalis, assembly GCA_020368025.1. Classification (NCBI taxonomy): domain Eukaryota; kingdom Metazoa; phylum Chordata; class Actinopteri; order Gymnotiformes; family Hypopomidae; genus Brachyhypopomus; species Brachyhypopomus occidentalis. The sequence goes on along the minus strand of JAGXOD010000010.1, from coordinate 3,788,255 downwards.
TTCACATACGTGATTCCCAAATGATGGCAAAACATCAACAGGGAATACTCATATTGACTAATTACATGAGCTATTACTGTATAAACCTAATTCATTACTATTTAATTTTTTACATATTATTTACATAATGTAATACAGAGCTCCGTAGTACATACCAAATAAACCTAATATACCTAGTACCAAATATAGCTAACAAAATTTGTATTTTAATCATCAAAAATACTATTTGAAAATTAAGAAAAAATATGTTATTGCATGTATCTATAGCCACAGCTGACATAGAAATGCCATATTTTTTAAATAAAAGTGTCCTAACCGAGAGTGGTGCCTGGGCAAACACCACAGTGTGCAATTCACACGTGCAGCTACGTGAAAGAAATCCACCAGGCCCCGCCTACCAGGCCCCGCCCAGTTCCCCATGGCCATCCATGTCTGTTTTCCAAGACCTAGTGAACGGACAGACCCGTGGAAGGAGTGAATCAGTCAAGCAGGTTGTTGTGCGAGGACTGTTACATATGCGCATAGTGGACCGCCTCGTCTCCGGCGTCAACGCCGTTGATGTTCAGATAGTCCTGGGTGTCTGAGTGAGAGCAGACGAATCTGCTGGTAAAACAATCCGCTCTTACGGCGTTTCTGAGCAGAAACGGGGGGCTGACACCGTTTTTTGTTGGTACCATGAAATGTAGCAACTATCATCTGGTGCAGTGCAAAGTATCTTCTCCATCTCTCGCTGATTCGCGGATTTTGACTTCTCTTGAGACCTGAATGAAGTGAAAACTGATAAATAAACTATTACATAAACACAAACAGGCAAAGTAATGTTTACAAAAAGTATAAAAGAGAAAGAGCGAATGAAAATGTAATCTGGCAGCAAACTCATAATCTCCATGCGCTCAGAAGAACGCTCCTTCAGCGATATCGCTTTGAGATGCTCTTAGCGGTCATAGTGAACAGGAGGCCAGTCAGAGAAACGCAGCTGGTACACACCACGTTTCCCTCAGACAGCATCGGACAGCAGAGACTTCATGAGTGTTCCTACACACAGTTCCTTACAAAAAGGTGCTAGAGACAGACAGAGCAATTGGGGAGGGGTGGGTGTGGTTGTGTTTCAGTTCCTCATACTTTCTGAGTCTCAATACTGTTTCTCGTTATCAGTAAACTCCTGGTCGACTCAGCAAACCCAGACACCTTCTTACAAATACACCCCAGGAAAGAACCCTGTGTGAAGACCTTTTCCCATGTATGTATACATTACCTTAGTTGTTACATGTGTTGTAAATTTGTCCAGCAATAATATTATTCCCAACAGAAGTACATCCAGATTTCAGAAGTTTTTTTCGGGACTCATTGATTAGCTCTAGATACACTATACGCCTCTAAGAATAGTAAACCCGTTTTCACATAAAAACACAGTAGGGGGCAGACTTGTGTCGCACGTAACGCTCTTCGTGACCAGCAGGTGGTGCTGTGGATTAATTTTTTTAAAATGAATGACAATTTTTTATATATATATATATATATATATTTCCCCCTCTGGTTTCTTGTGTATTGAAGCAAATAAATCCTTGCTAAAACGTAATAAAACAATATTAAAAATTATTATTTATTAATAATTGATAGTAATAAAACGCAATAAAACACAAAATAACATATTTGTTATTAATTGACAGTATGTTCATTGACTTATTCGTTCATTCATGCAGACAGCCATTCGCTCAATTCATTCATCCTCATTCAACTGGCCATGAGACGCCGAAGCCTGTTCCGACAGCACGGGGCGCGAGGCGGTTTCCAGTCTCGGACATGGCGCCAGTCCATCTCAGAACATGGTTTTAATGTGTTAGGTGTAAAGTGTTGAACGTCAACACCCTTCTCCTTAAATCATAGTGTAATGAGTACTACCTGCTCCTCTATTATTTAACCGAAATAAATAATGTATCTTCGTTTGCCCGGGTGTGTAGTTTAAAAAAAGCCACAGAAAACCTCTAAAGGTGGTTCAGAGGTGACTATCATAGTGAACGCGGAGAGTCTGAGGGTACGGATAGGGATGTGAGAAGATGCAGTTTCAAATTGGGTTTTTGGTCACTTCACAAAAACCAAATATAACCGCCATTGTGGCTCTTTTATTAGCAATCGTCGGATGTACAGCGCCAATCTACATGCTAAACAGCAGGGAACAAGTAGGTGATGCTGTGTTGACCGAAAACTGCCTTCTTCCTGACAGAGACATCCGTTAACGGAGAGCAGCTGCGGTCGGTGTGGAACTGCGCCCTCTCGGTCTCCTATTACAGGCCTCAGGTGAAAATTAACGGGAAATTCAGAGAATGCATTCTCACTTTCTCACATAGGATTAGCTATCTATCTTGTCATTAGATGCAAACGCACAGCCTACACATAGAGCCCTTCATTTAGATGTGGTTAAAAAAGTGAGCTCTATAGAGTCTATAGAGTGAGCTCCGTGTCAATACGCCACGATGTCCGTCCAATTTCAGATGCGTTAAACGGAGAAAACTCCAAATGCATATAGCTAATGTATTTCAGTTGCAACAGCAAATTTGTGTGTGTGAGTGCGTCCACCGCTTGCACGGCGCAGTCGCGTGTGTGTTTTGCAGTATCGGTAACATCCAATGAAATTAGTCCTGTACCATTGTCGTCATCAAATACATCATTGCAGTGCACCTATTGGCCATCTTTGCAGCCGTGAGCGCTTCTTCGTTCTCATACAGCTACACAGTCATTCAAGAATTGTTAAAACCCTTGTGTGTGTGTTATGGGAGAAGGAGGGGCGTGTCCGACTGTCTGAGTTACACGCCTCCTTTATAAACCACAGTTTGCTGCACTGAATCGATAGTCAAAGTAGTTGATGAGGAGACGTACCCGGCTGTTGTCGTTTGCGCCGCACTTTGCACCTTAGTCATTTGATGCCTCTTTAAACGCTTGTTACCGTGCACTGCGATAAGTTCACACGCACGTCGCTCGCGCAGGAACAGAAGAAGCGCTCGTCTTGCTCAGCTGAGAAACGTGCACGCGTAAGGACCTACATGTCTGTATACTGTCCTCAAGTGTACTGGTAAGATATGTAGTCTTTTGTGTTCATTAAACGTAGGCTGTAAAGAATAACATGCGTTGTTTTCTGCTTTGGCAGGTATCACTGTTTTGCAGTCTTGCTATGAATGGATAATTTTGTTTTAAATTAATGTAAACGCCGTCTAGAAGATGCACTTTAATTTAGACATTTTTTAGAGGGCTCTAGTAGGACGTTCGAATCACGAGACATTGTGGTGTTTTTGAGTAGGCTACTTGTTAACACACGTGTACATAGTGTGAATTAAACAAATATCTGATCAAAACCTGAAAAGTTGACGACCGAACAGAGCAAAAAGCTTTGCTTAACGTTGCGTTGAATCTGAGATCGTCCCCCCCCCCCCCCCGACCTTTTGCAAAGTTGCAACAAATCGCATCGCACTCTGGAATACGTGAGAAGGTCATTGGTGTTTTTCTACCTTTTGCTGTGCATTCACATCAACCGGATTCATAAAATTGTTATCCATAGGCTACATCTACTGCAATAACTAGCTCAACAATAAGCTACACTGATATAACGGTGACTCACCGCGGAACGTTAGCGGTATTTTGAGTCACTCCCCGTAGCGTTTTTTCCACCCAAATTCACTGCATAGGTCGACGTGAGTCATTGCTTGTGCTTTGTTGCCCTGTAGAAAAGGTCACGTTCCATAGTGAAACCAAACAGCGATTAAGTACAACTCGCTCGGCGTTTCAGCAATATTTTTATCAATTGCATTCACGAATGTGCAATATTTCATAACGTTGAAGCTGAATCCACATAGTTAAGGTCATTCGCTACGCGTCTTGATAGATGCAACAGGTAACGGGCGTTACCCGACTCTACGCGGTTGGAGAGAGAGAGAGAGAGAGAGAGAGAGCGCATGCATTAGTACCCCACGAGCCTTCGCTCGCCGTTACCTCCCAGGTTTACGATAATCCAACTCGCCCTCACGGGAGACCGGATCCATCCCGCCTGGACCAATGTAGGCTTATCATGTGGCGTTCAGCGACGCGAGCACGTGTCACTCTAAGGTGGGGGAAAAAACAAGATGAAGTTAACCTCCTTTCAGTTGAGAAAAACAAACCTCACTTTACAGGTGGATGCAGATAAGTTTGTACTTTGACGATTTGCTTTCGACCTCTTATATTTGTGGCTGGTGAGAATCCGTTTAATGACCCTTAATAAAACAGTATTTCAGCACTGACAGCCCTGTGGTAGCCATGACCTCTTTGCTTTTTATCTCCTGAAACCACTTTGAGTTGTCAGAATGTGAAAACCTGACCTTCAGATCTGTGTGTGTGTGCGCGCGTGTGTGTGTGAGCGCGCGCGTGTGTGTGCGTGCAGTTGCAGTTTCTCTGCACACTACTGCAAGCAATTGCTGGTGGTTTTGTTTGCAAAAGCCCTTGATCTCCTCACAAAGATCCGTGTTCAAGGACTCGATTGCCTTTCTAAACACAGTCAGCCATGCCGTTCATGTTTGTTTATCTCGTTCAGGTGATGCTGAAAGTGTCGGAGTGGAACTGGCTTACAGGTGCCGCTGGAAGGTGTCGCTTTCTAAACTCCTTGTTGGGCTCAACTTGGAAGCAGTTTATGGTGGTTTGCAGAGTGGGCAACATTGTAATGAGTGAGTGTAAATAGAATATGGCTACAGAACAAGGACGAGCACCCAAACAATGTAGCACTGTAAATGCTCATGGTTTCCACTGATCTGAGCACAGTTTGTCCTTGCAAGATATGTTATGTATTGCATTGGAGGAGGTGGTCTTGGGTGGACCCAGATCTGTTTCTGAGCACCTCTGCCTTGCAGAGCTCCTTTGGCGCCGGTCCAGTTTGTCGGTTCTTCGTGTTCTGCTGCAGGTGCTTTGGATTACATGGAGGTTTGTTTTCATTGCACTGATGAACCTCTGAACTCGGGTTGTTCTGCGAGGTTCATCAGCAGGGGATTATGGGATGGATAGGCATGCTCTCTCTGAGCAGCGGACGGGGAATGATGGCAGCTCGGCGTCTCCTGCCCAGGGCTGAGAGCGGTGTGTCACATTAAAGTGAATCGGTGGAAACCTTCAGCGAGAGGCAGGGGACGTTGGTATAGCCCACTGACCTGTTTAGGTTTGGCAGGATGTGGCGCTAATTGCCACTCTGACTCTCCAAGAGAAGCGTTTGGCTTTCTGAGCTCGTCTTTCCATTATCCCCGTCCCTGTTTCTGGGAGACATTGCTGGGGTGGGTGGGTGTTCCGGGGGGGGGGGTTACCAAAGCAGTAGAGATGCATGTCATTCACATAGATAGAAAAAACTGTCTATGTACTGCTCACGAAAGATGAGCCAGGTAGTGGAGCTGCGTGGAGGTCAGTTGTCCGCCGCGTTGGGCGGGTGGGTGTGTGGACGGCCGCCGCGCCCTCACCCAGCGTTTCGGAGATAAGCGCACGCGTTTGAGGCATTCCAACCTCACGCCCAGATCGTGCCCAAGTATGAGGGCTCTGAATTGGAGCCGAGCTCTGACTAGCATCAGATCTCCAGGAGGTATCGGTGGCCATTGGTTTAACAGCCACCATTAAACATGCCCTCAGAATCCTTTCCCCTCTGTAAAACTTAATAGATGTGACTATTCTTCACATGCTGTTTCTCTCCTGAGGCCCGTAGAACTGCAATCCTGCAGGTGTGACTAGCAGCATTTCTACCTGTTATTAAAGTACATCCCCACCAGTAGAAATATTGGACTAGAGTTTGGATTAGTCAAATTACATGAATTCAACACAAATCATCACAATCCAAAACAGACATCTGGAAAATATCACTCAGCAACTTTGCTTGCTTTGATGCTACGAATAGCTCTTCCCACAGCTATATTCTCCATGTCCTTGGCAGGAAGCCATATCTCTGTTTTTTTTTTCTTTTCTTTTTTTTTTGCTTGTTTCAACTTTATTCAGGATGGGAGGATTTTTTGTCCCCCAAGGTTTTGTGGGAAGGAGGGACCTCGCGTTGGCCGCCCGTCCGGACCCTGGGATGGAGAGGCAGGTTCCTGCACCTCCTCTCCTGCACCTCCTCTCCTCCCGTGCCCCGCCGTGTTTTATTAGGCTGATGCTCTGTTATTCTTAGCCAAGCAGGATGTTTACGTGGCCTCCGAGCTGAAATATGGTTGGCCACTCTGGACTGTTTAGCTTTCTCCTCAGCCCAGTTCTGTGTGTCTCCATCTCTCAGGATCTCCTCCCTCTCTCTCCTCCTGCCTCTCGTAGTGGGCGTGTGTGTATAACAACATTCACCCTTCGTAAGAACTGCCAGGAACGACTCAAAGTGATTGAATAAATGAGGACGGAACTGCAGAGCTTACACTGTAATCTATTACTTCAGGGTAAACGTGAGTTATGTTTTTGTAATCGGACGTCTGCCCCCCCCCCCCACCAAGAATTGGACGTTGGTTGGTTCAGGACTGGTGCCGAGTCGTTAGCTGTAATGCTAAAGCCAGTGCATGGAGATGCAGATGGCGCGTGTTCGGTTTGTCTGCTTTGTACTGGGAGCCATTGGTAGTTATTGGGCCCTGTTGCACCAATGGCCTTGCATTTAACTGACTTGCCTATTGGTGCAGTGTTGTTTCGACTTGGTTTGTGACATTATGGCCCCCTGCGTAGTTGTGAAAGTATGCGTCAATACACTTCATGTTTACCTGTGGACTGTAGTCGTCGGCGGTTCATGTTTTGAGGCATTTCGGATCCGGTCCAAAGTTCTGTGAGAATTCTGGGACATTTCCTCTCTCTTCAGGCTTTTGATCCCAAGCTTACGTAAATGCTGCTGTTGGGGTTTATTTGGCTGGACCTTTGACTTGATATGCCTTTGCTCTTTGTGTGTGTGTGTGTGGCTGCTATACCAGCGGACTTTAAATAACTGCCGTGAGAAGTATACCACTGTGCAGTCTCTGTTCTCAGCTCGTACAGGAATAGATGCCCTTTCCCAGCTTTGCCATGTCTTCAACAGTGGGTGCTGGTCCCTGAGACTTCTGGGGTGGTTCTCTTGGAATTAATTCATTAGAATCCATAACCATAACCACCCCCCCACTCTTCATCCCCACCCTCCTCTTAATCACGCGTGCCTGCAGCATCCGGGATGCTCGATGGAAAGATTCTGTGGAGCTCCTCACTGTGACCTGTGGTTCTCTTCTAGCTGTTCGCCCGGCCACAGATCGCTCTCACGATGACTCAGAACTTCGTAAATATATCCAGGCAGCAGTGCGATGAACTGTGAAGTGGCCTCATGGTTCTAACCGCTGACCCAGATGCAGCATAGCTGTCATGGCCGCAGTGTGCCTTAACCGTTCCGCTGAGTCCAGACTAAATACGAGAAGCGCACAGGCAAAGTTATTAAAGTGTCAACGTGGCAGACGGGGCGAGGGGACGATCGTAATATAGAGGTCGCCGCTATCTGTGTAACGTGCATTTTTGTACTGTGGATAGGTGAGGGCGTGGTGATGTTGTGTGGTGAGTCTCGATTCAATTATTGATCATTTGATTTTCTGTGTGGTGTGTGTGCGTTTGCAGCCCCGTGTTCCTGCCGTGTCGTGAAATGACGGACGTGATGATCAGCAGTTCCCCGATCGAGGACATGCTTCTCAGTGCTGGGAAAGACGGCAACACCTTTCAGGTATGGGACCGAGCCCCTCCCCCCACGCACCTGAGCACACCTGTGGGGGATAGTTGGGGGGTATTGGGGCGTCTATAGTGCTTTCGTATCCTGGTCCTGCTCTGCGACCGCACGGCCTCCCCCCTGCTGGAGATGTGCTGCCTTCTAAAATGACCTCAACTTAACGGAGGACAGCCATGATTTGATGGACACTCTCTGTGACGGGAGACTTGCACGAGTGCGTCTGTTTGTTTGCCCGTCTGCCTGCCTGTCTGTCTGTCTCAGCATGCGGGCTATGCTCTGTTCTGTGTGAACGAATCAGCTGTCTCACAAAGCACCCAGGTGATTTCCAGTCCAGACTGTCTCTCTCTCTCCCCCCCTCTCTCTCTCTCTCCCTCTCTCTCTCTCTCTCTCTTTTATCAGCACATACTTTTTTGCAGGGGATTAGGTTTTCTTTCTCTTCAACCCCTACAACCCCTCCAGTCAGTTCTGCTGGACGACGTGCAGACAGAATGTTTTGATCTTTAGACGGAGAGCTATTTATAGTGAGCGCTTATGTATGTATATTGTCTTTTTCTTGCTGTTGGCCTGAGATAACGAAAGGCTGAACTGAGGGTGGGAATGGTACTGCCTTCATGGGTTGAAACAAAACATCTTGTATGTTTTTTTTTTCCCAATACTTTGGGTTTAAACATGCTGAACGTAGCGTCCTCCGGTGTGAGGTCTCTAAGGCTCAGGCTGGTATACCGAGGGCTTCGTGTCCTCCATGAGCTTTGGTTGCTGAGCTCATCCTTGTGTTCTTTGTTTTTAACTGGAGAGTGTGTGTTGTGTCCTGTTATTGAAGCTGTGTTTATAGGTTTGTGTGTGTGTGCGTGTGTATATACCTCATACCAGTTTGATACTTGCAGTATTGGACTGTGACATAAACACACTCATCCACACTTCTGCTGCTTTCTGCATCTCTCACACACACTCTCATCTAATAAAGTCAGAAGAATTTTCACAAGAATTTTCTAATATTGTCTTTCTTGGGCTTATGGGCTCCAGCCACATTCCACTTCCTGGGGCCAAAAGTGACAGAGAAAGATGAGAGTGAAAGGGCTGTGTGTGTGTGTGTGTGTGTGTGTGTGTGTGTGTACGTGCGTGTGCAGCATCTAAACAAATTTAGCATTTCACACAGACTTTATAGTGTGGCCCAGTAGGGTCATTGTTCCGTCACTCGTCTGTGTCTGCATAGACAGAGGCTGTATGGGAGATCAATGGAAGGTGGTCTTCTGCTGAGACAAGCATGAACAAAAATGTCATTCTCTCTTGTCCCCTTCCTGCAGATCTTTCCGGGTCCTTCCGATTTCGAGCATTCCCGAAAGCAGAAGCACCGCCTGCCCTCCATTGTGGTGCAGGTGACCGAGGGAGAGGTGGAGAGCGGAGAGCTCCGCTGGCCCCCGGAGGAATACATCATCAGCACGGAGGAGGAGGAGGAGGAGGACAAGGAGACCCACGAGCAGGAGGACGGAGAGGACGGCAGTGGACAAGCACCAGAGGGACAGCTTGTGCAGAACTCTCACCATTACAAAGACTGAACTGTCTCTCACACACGCACACACACACACACAAGTACGTGTACGCGCACATCTAAAATTGCAGCATATAAAGTAATAATCAGCTTTGTATCTTCATAATAACTTTTACTCCAGGTGCTAAATTGACGAAGCACACTTCGAAACGGTGTTCCTTCAACGAGAACGTCTAAATCTTCAGAAGACAGTGATTCAGACCTTTTGCAGAGACTCATTCTGTCCATCTTCCCTTACTAGCGGTGAACGTGTTTTGTATTATCTTTAAGTCTCCACTCATACCAGCGTCTTCCCCACACGCGCAGGGACGTTTACATACTGACATACTCTCCACTTTTCTCTTCCTCATTCACTCCCACCTTTCAATGCTTCAAATATTCCTTCAAATCCTACACACCCATTAATGGTGCACGTGCACAAATGCAACCGTGCAAATGTGAATGTGTCCGTAACGGAGGAGGCCTGCGTCCGGACCACAGCAGGATCAGGATATGACGTTCAGGTGAAGCAGGTAAAGAAGACGTGGTCCTCAAAACCGCCACGTCACCAGTTCCAGTGGGAGACGGCGGTTTCTGTCGTTTGTTTTGTCTTGCGGGTGAAGTGTAGCGCCCACTAGAGGACGAACGCCACACCGCCGCGGGCCGTGTCTGAAGGTCGTTGCTGCTGATGGATTGCTGGCAGACATAAAGTCCCCCAGGTTGGGTTTCCAATGGCCTTTCTGAAGTAGCAGTGGTGAACAGTTAGAGAACAGTGCTGGGAAACTTCACCCTGAACCTTCACGGTTTGCAGAAAGTGAAACCTGTGAAACGCGGGGGCCTAGAGACATCTGTGCATTCTCAAGTCACCCAGCACGTACGACCTCCAGACGACACCGTGTATTGATGTTCATTGATTTTTACCACTTTCAGTTTAGATTGGACCCCCTGCCCCCCCCCCCTCGTAATCCATCAAGTCCATATGAATTCTCTAAATAATACTGTATGTAAATAATATTTGTATGCAGATAATAGTTCCACTGTGAATATCCGCAAATGAATAGAGTCTTTGTATATAGCAGTGTTCTAGCAGATACGTGGCATGCAACTGTTGGAGAGGGTGAGGTGAATCTCCCTCTGGGTGTAAATCCACATTGACATCCTTCCTGTCTTTAAAACTCGTAATGGGGTGGCGTTCTTAAGGCAGAGGCGTTCTTTGAAGTAGGCTGGGATTGAGGAATGCAATCTAGTCACACTGGGTAAGAACCATGCTGAGAAATCCCATCATCTTCCTCAGTGGGAAGGTTCCCGCAGGTTCCTCGGTGCTCAGAGCACCTTCTGTATTTCAATCAGGATGTCTAGCCATTCAAAGCATTTATTTTCCTCTGCTTCCTGACTGTGTATAGTTGTTGGGTGTAATTAGTCTGTGTGTTTGAGTGTTCGGGTCTCCTGGTGGATGGGGTCACGGTCACATCACCTCTGTGTGAACCAACTGTAGATCTGTTTGTATCTGTACTGCTCAGGGAGAATCTCCGCCATCTTTTTTTTTTTGTCTTTGTTTTGATTTCGGGTTTTTGTTTTTTTCTTTTCCCTCGTTGCCACGTTCTGACTGAGAGGTTGTAAATAAACATTTTGGATGCACTTTACAGATCCATGTGTTGGTTGGTGTCTGTTCCGCACGTTTGTGTGCGCATGCATGCGGGTCCGGATGCGGTCTGCGGGGGGGGCTGTTCAAAGCAGGGCTGTTTTTAAAGCTACGGGTGGGTCATTTCTTCTCCTCCTCCTCCTCTTTCGTCTCTTCGGCATGCGTGTTTCAGGAAACACGTGGTGGACCTCAAAGCTCCTTTTCGTTTCACTTCCCGTTCAAAAAGTCTCTTCAGCGCGCACAAGCTCTTACTGCCACGCGTGGTGTGACTTCCTGCAGAGACGCTGCACGCCTGTGCATGCCACTTGCACGGTGTGTGAAGGCAGACTGTGTTCAAAATAGCCTACTACATACTACTGGCGTACTGCTTGGGCCCCAAATCAGTAGGCCGTATGCAGTATGCGAATAAAAAGAAATATCCCAGTACGCGAACAGAGCTATCTTCGTGGTGTACTGCATCCCATCATGCAACGCTACATCCACGTGACCCCGTAGTATGTTTTGCTTTTGTTGCATACTGGAAATACTGTATATAAAAAAATAGTATATACTGAGTGCAGTAGGCAGTATGCCGTATGTAGTAGGCTATTTCGAACAGAGCCTGTATTTCGAGTGCGCTAACTGCAGCTCGGGCTTCCTGTCTACCCAAACTCCCCTCGCCCTGCGCACCAACTCCCTGCGAGCTGAGGCGCGTGCAGTCAGACGGGTCTCTGGCTGACATGCGGCTCCAGGTGGCTCTCTGAACTGGGGCTGGTAGAACGTGGGGCAGGGCTTGTGGTGGGGCGGGGTCTCTGCGCTTCTGTGGTGCTGTGTCACAATGACCTCTTCTTGACACTTTGTTGCTTTGACATAAATTTTAATATTAAACAGGTTCAATTTTAGGGGTAAAGACGGGTAGGCGGAGTTGAGGGGGGAGTGAACGTTTCTGTAGCCTGCAACCCAGTGAAGAAATACTTCTGCTCTGTTCATCCTAAGACCTCAAACGAGAAACTTAAAAGTGCCCAGTAGGCTGTGAGAACAACCTACACACCAGCTCTGCATTCATGCTGACTTAAGCAAGATTTGCTGTACAAATCCTTTAGTCACTTTCGTTTTCCAGTTATGTACGCCAGTCACATAAAGCTGAACCTTCCTGGTGACCTGCAGGCCAACCTGCATGGCTTTACTTCTGGATGTGGGATTGTGTAGCGTGTATGTATTGTTATGTAACGTCTGTGTCATTGAACTTGGGAGAAAGATCATGGGCAGGGTAATCGGAGTCTCACTGCGGCCGTTAAAAGCGCTTAGATTGTCGAAGAGTCGGGTTACGTAACACACTCGTTCTGTAGCGCGGGGCCTTTGGGATGTTTCGCTGGCTCTGATCGCGTTGCGGCATCGTCATCATGATTTCACGGTTGGGTCGTAGGATCTTTCAGACGTAGTGAAACCGGCCCGTATTCGCGCTCAACGGGCAGGAGCGTTTCACCAACCAGGGCGTCTCATTGGATGTCAGGAATAAGTCGAAACTGACCAGTCAGATAACCACCTGACTTCAAGCAGTGGCTACTGTATTAAATAATCAAAATGTCCTCACATCCTTCTGTGGGCCCAGTTCAGACCTTTAGCCCATGATGACCAGGATGAGGTAACAGACAACCAGATCCTGGCTCCATGGGGCGGGTGTGTATGGGGGTGTGTGCAGCGTGGGGGACGTTACTGAAGATGTGGCTGCCAACACAGGTCATCAGGTTACTTCCTGGAATCAGTGAGTTGACGTTCCACACACAGATAGAGGCTTCTGGCTGGATGCTTCCTGGAAAACCGACACCTACAGCAGAGTTATTTATATCGTGGACAATGTTACAGTTCAGCCAGGCAACTGTGTGAAGTCATCAACGAGGACGGGCCGACAGGTGTTGTCAAAATCAGGTGATCACATCAACGCCGTGGGAGCACTCGTACATGCCTGAGCAGGGAAGCGTTGCCAAAGCGATGGGGACGCGGCGGCGCACGGCTCCGCTCACAGGCGGAGGGAGTGTGTTGCTGAGTGTGTGAAAGATGGCCCTAATTAATCCTCATCACACTCCGCTTATGCTCTTTTCTCTCATCTTTCCACTGCGCTGTCGGAAAATAATGGTCACACACACTTCTCAACAAAGAAAGTGGGCGGAGGGCGGGTATGTGTGTTTCAGACCCTCGCAAACATGGAGTGTGTGTGTGTGTTTGAGTGTGTTTTAAATGATTGTCCGGGTCATAGTGCTCAGTCAGTGATAGCTATTCTCTCTCATTCCTAGCATTCTTTCCAATGGAAACAATTTGCCACTGATCCTTGTCTGTCAGCTCACACACACACATGCACACACGCGCACACACACATCTTTACTTATGCTTTTAAACCTATCACCCAAGTTCACACACACACTCCGTTACAGCCACATGCACTGCAGAAGTACCCTCTCTTCAAAAGTAATGTCATAATATAGTATCAGTGAGAGCAATGAGCAGTCCTACGTCACACGAACACACACACACTCACACAGTTGTACACTGGAATAATTTGCTTATCTGATGACCTAACACTGTTCATTCACCATCCCTCCATCTTCCTTAACTTTACACACAAGTGTTGATTGATGTGGATGGGGGGGGCTTTGGTGTGGGTAAGGGGAAGATTCCTTTCACAGAGTAAAGTGAGAAGAAAGGGATGTTCCTGTGCACTAAGCACACCAGCTGCTGATTTACATTACATCTGGACCTGCGGGGCCTGCTATATAACACAGAGCAGGATAGCCCAAGCCTTCAGTGCATATTTTATATATATCTGAACCATAGCTAGTGCATCATGGGAAGTTGGGTGTTTTTGCTTGCTGATAAGTCAGCAGTCACAGTCCCACCAATCTGGCTTGTGGAAAAACTTATTATGCAGATGAATCGTTTGGGATCCAGTAGAAGTTGCTCTGACAGCACATTGGCCTCGTACAGTGTGTCTCTATTTGGGGTGCTTGTGTGTTTATAGTGCATTAATGTGGTGATCAGCACACTGCCCCTGTTCCATACGCCATCATCGATATAAATAGGCCACTGTCCTCTGATAAATCTCCATGCTTGGAGAACCTGGTGGAAAAATTAACTCAGACACACACACACACACACACACAAATGGTGGGGGGGTTATTCATAGTTTTACAATCTGAAGATCTACTGTATGCGAGTTCCTGTCTCCTGAGTGGCTAAGTAGCTCTAGAACAGGACAGGAAAAGGAATCTTAGAGATCGGAATGCAGATTCTGGAAATTAATGCATACAAATAAATTAGAATGCAGCACTTCTAAGGAACAGTTGATCACTCCTGTTTTCTCCTCTCTTCTCCCCTCTTCTCTTCTCGTCTCCATTCCTTTGCTCTGTTCTCTCGATCTTCTCCACTCCCAAAAAGGAGAGGGCATAGGTGACAAGAATGTTAAAAAACAACAACCCGGCCCAGATTCTTTCCAATAAAACATCATTAAAGTGCTATCAATAGCCTCCTTTTAAAATAAACCCAAGACACAAAAGTCCTAAAGAAAACATTCTCGCTACCATTTCTGACTTAGCTACTCCCTTGTTGCCTCCCTTGTTTTTGTCAGACTCCACACACACACACACACACACACACACACGCACTTCTGCACAAGGCTACGCTCACATATACTCTGTGTGTGTCCGTGTACGTCTTTTTGACAGACCATTACAGAGGTAGAGAAAGAGAGAAGCAGAGAGACAGACATGCGTGAGGTCAAGGTCACAGTTACTCAAATCAACATTTGAGTGAATATAAAGAATGGGACTTATGCAAACACGCAGCACCCTAAATGAAAATTCCCTATCCGTAATCCCAGCGGTTTTCCAGATAACTTGTAATAGATCTTTTAAGGTTGTGTTCTATTTCTTGGTGCTGTGTGTTTGTGCTTTAAGCATCTGCTGACAGCTTCTTCAGACAGGCCTTCACATGCCCATCATTAGCGGTTTAGACGAGCATTTAACGTCACGCCTCTTTGCTGACGAAAGCCGAGCAAAGAGGATTCTGTTGAATAAGATGACCAGCTACCATGCAGACTCATCAGTTTATCGTAAGAGGACGTTCAGGCCGGCAGGCAAAGTGGCATAAATTATTAAATAAATACATTATGAACTCCTATAAGCAGCCTATTTACTTCCTCCCGTTCATTGGTGGCCCCGATGGCTGCTGATAGTCCCGGTCGCATTATTTCGCGTGCGGGAGCGGACACTCGCTTTCTGCGCGCGACTAGCACTCCATTTGCGGAGCTTTTCCGGTGAAAGACGCGAGGACGATGCGATCCACCGACAGGAAATGACAGATGGAACAACCAAAAGAATGAATGGGAAATTAACTCTACTCTTGTTGGTTCACAAGAATTGAAGGAGCAGACAGAAAAAAGACTAAACAGTTCATTATGGTTTAGACAGTCTGTGTGATAAGAAGCGCAAAAGGCAGAGTGCTATCAGTGAAACCTAATATTTGTCATCTAGGTTGTATCTCTTCTGGCTGGTGGTCAATGTTTTTAATACTATTTTCTTATCACTGTATTCACAACAGTTCCTAAGATAAATGGTCGCTGCATTAGAGGAAGAGGCAACTTTAGTCCTGTGTTTATTCTTAAGCCATGTATGGCATCCAACTGTAGGCCCATAACCATTTTAAACACCTAACCATTTTAAACAATATTAATAATGTGATAATTTTGGAGGACTTCACGTAAGCTGGCATTGGTGGAAATTTCTGGAACTTTGGATTGACCTCTCAACACAGTGACCCTTAAGCAGTTTACACATAAACTCCTCAATCCCTTCAGATAAAGCACATGCCATAGAGACCAGATCATGGAAAGTCTTGTGTCTAAGAGTACCCCCCCCCCCAACACACACACACACACACCCCCCCTCACACACACACACACACACACACATCCTTTAGAGCTGAGATAATGTGATGGCAGGATTGGCCCCTATTAAAAAGGGTTTATTTGTTGAGCTGTCCGTTTTCCATTACCCTTATAGGGAGCTTTATAATAACTCATAGATGTCACACTTATAAAGGCACTTTCAGACTTCCATCTGAGGTTTGGGTGAGTCAGTGAAAAGTTTTCTTCAGCAAGAGCAATAATATATTTGCTCAGTGTTACTTAAAAAACATACAAAAAACCCTAGCCCTTCCAACATGTACAGCAATCGTCAGCATGCACCAAAAAAAAACAAACGTCTGAATATGATTACATGGGAGATTTAATAAAAAAATATATAAAGCTACTAAGTTATATGTTAAATAACTTTTTGGACAGAAACGGCAGAGCACGTATAAGAAACATTCGACTCTGACAAACAGGTTTTTAGATGCACCGAACGGCGGCCCCTACTGACTGCCAACAACTCAAAACGGAGTTGATAGGTCATTCGAGTTAAAAGAGAGCGCAACACCATGGCGACCAGCGCGAGCCAAACATCCAGCTCGCGCGCGTGTGCGCGCGACTTGTCTTTCCACGTTTCGGCGCAGACAGGACGTATCCTGAAGTATCCTGGCTAGCTAACTACCTCAGGAGGGGGTGTGTGGGTTGATTCTTTTTGGCTGAAGTAAACAGCATCCGTACCCTCGCAAAGGATGTTTTTGGATATGATTGTTCTCTTGCTCGTGCTTCGCTAGTCGTCCATCCTGTTAGCAGTGGCGGTTAGTTAGCCGGCTAGCTGATGCTTAGCACCGGCTAACGAAACTCGGACCTCCCTCGCCGCCATCGAGCTGGAAACTGAGTGATAAAGAGTGAGTAAGAAACGTTCGCAACGACATTAGCAGCCTGATAATGATTAGCTATGTCGGGAATTGGCAGCAGGATTATACGCTAGCTAGCCGGTTAGGTTATGATAGCAACCTAGCTACCGTTTTGTGCTATGTAAACAACCGTGGTGTCTTGGATAGCCAGCTACTTCACCAACGTCACAAGATATTTAGGTGTTTAGTATATGTTAGATGTCAGTCACTAGTTATACAGCTATATACCTAGCTATAGCATATCATTCCGGTCTCCCTAGCTATAGCATATCATTCCGGTATCCAGTCCTAGCCAGCTAGCTTCAACAGGCCGTGTTGGTGTAGTAGACCCCCCCCATCTCCCCGTTTAGGCCCTTCTGCACGTTAGATGTGTGTGGCACAGTGAGTTCCATGTCAGGAGGTGCACGTGTATACACTGACAGCCACCTCAAAAAAACATTTACGTCCGACCGCTTGACTAATGAGGCGCGATTTTGATGGGAGTTTTGTTCCTCCTGATAAGATGAGCCGCACGAAGGCGCCCTGCGTGGGGTTTAGGACAGGAAGGAGTTCGTCGGGGCTTGTTAAGATCCATTGCTGATAATTGCCGATAACGGTTATTATCCTCAGGCGCAAGGACGTGCAGATATGAGAATTCTCATCATTAACAGATTAAGTGAATGGAAAATAGACTGGCTATTGGATACTTTTATAACCCTGATAATCCCATAATGCAAAGTACACAGACCCAGGTGTTGGGACTCATCTTTCCTCCCTGTGTTTATCCCTCATGGATTCTGCTCAGGGTTCATCACGTGACAGGACAGCAGAGCCCAACCACCTTGTAATGGTTGCCTGGCCCTCATCGGTGGTTAGGTGTGGCACTGGAACTGGATCTGCCCGGACGACGCTGTCTCCAGGGAATATAAGATAGGGTTGGTGTGAGCGTGGAATGGTGCCAGTGCAGTTATCTGTTCCATCTTTTGGATGATCTCCCAGATTACACTGTTCTGATGGCTTCATCTACCAAGTCTGGTTCATATAGTGAATGGCCAGTTACGAACCTGGATGACCTCGTCCTTCACATTTTAGTTGATGCTGTGATAGGCAGACAGGTGTATAGACCGACTGATCACATGATCCGATTTAATCACAATATGCTCCTCAGGATCCAAGACCAGAGCTGGCATCGCCCACCCACATCGCTCAGAAGCCGGAATTCTCTAAATCTTCCCACACCTAATGCGTTTTCCCTCCTGTATTCCCTGCTGGAGAAAATCTACCCTAGCACCCAGCTTACAGCTCCATCAGCGAAATGAAACACTGCGTTGTCAATTCTGCATGCTCAAATCTCAGGCGGCTTTTACTCTGGTGGAATATGTTTCCTAAATGATTGTCCTCTGGTGTTCATGACGCTGTGGAGAGGTCGGCAGGACGCCCCCCCCCCCCCCCCGTCCCCCCCTCCATCTGCTGAGGTTAAAGCAAGCTCGGTCCGTTCGTGCTGAATGTATTGTCTTAATCTTATAGGTGTAATTCTGCAACTATTACATTGAAAATCACAGAGTAGTCAGTACTGTCCCCATGGCTGGAGTCTGACCTCTGAAAAGCGGGACGTATTTCCACGGTCCTGCTTCAGTGTGAGACACAGGCTTTTGTAATCGTTAAACGTCCGGCGTGCCGGAGTAACGTGCAGCTCTCCGGACAGAGATTCACCCCCCTCCAACAGCTCGGGCTTTAGATATTGTTCTCATTCAGCACAGTGGAAAAAAGTAATCAAAGCAGAGTTTCCACTCGTCCCGCGACACACTCGCATCAGCGCAGACACTAATTAACTCCGCGGTCGTGTATGTGTGCGCGTGCGTGTGTGTGTGTGTGTGTGTGTGTGTGTGTACATCTGAGCGAAGGGTCAAAGTCTTTTTTTTTTTCCGCTGTCCCTCAGCAGGTTACAGAACAGGCGTGCCGTGGCACGATGGTCCTGCAGGGAGGCTCTGAGCCTGGAGCTCTGTAGTTCTCAGCCCACACTGAGCAGACAGGAGACCACGTGCAGCAGGAGAAGGCTGGTCCTTGTGCCGTGGTGCCGCTGGTGGTCCGGGTTGGCGGGCCGTGTTTCGTAGGAGTTCACACTGGCTGTGATGGTCACGTGAGGAGCAGAAATGGCCCAGTTAGGGGCGGAGTGGAGCAGGATCGATGTCTCTGCAGTCTGCTGAACACAGTGGGATCTTGGCCAATCCTTGTGCTTGATCCGGGAATCGCCTGCACCAAGTTTCCATCGTGACATGAAATTATGATAATGGAAAGTCTTGTGTTTTTCCCCTGACCTCATGCAGACTTAACAAAAACACCATAATTCCACTGACACGCCACTTCCCACTGTCCAGAGGCCTTGAAGGAGTGTGTGTGTGTGTGTGTGTGTGTGTGTGTGTGTGTGAACACACATGGACTCACTGTCCCACGCGTTAGAACGTGTCTAGACTTTGCACACGTTTTTTTTTTTTTGTTTTTGCCAAGTCATCATATTTCCCCCTCTTAAATTTCATTTTTTCCACTGTCAGGACGAAATGGGCGCGTGATTCTGTAATAACCCCACCTGTCCTCAGAGTGCTGAGTCATGACTCAGCGAAAACACGAGGGCGGGGCCAGAATGCACCGAGTGCGTAAAAATAGCCTGATTCATCAGCGTTCTGAAGCTGCTCTTCACCTGGTACAGGTGTGTTGGGCTTCAGAAAGGGGGCCTGGTCTGCCTGGTCCGCTGTGCAGACGCGGTGTTGTAACGTCTGCGCATGCACACGTCTGACGAGGAGACACTTTTACCTCCGCAGGGCCAGTCGTTTAAATAAATGCTACTGACTCTTCTGCTTATGCTTGGGGAAAAAAAAAAAAACATAAAATATCTGCCCCAAGACACAGTGACTCAGGTTTTCAAGCCTGGAGTTGCTTTACTGTTGGTTAAATCGTACATGAATGACTCGAGAGTTTGCTTGGTTGTGAGAGCAGCGTTGCCGCTGGACCGTGAGAGATGAACTGCTAGCTAAGAGCTCTGGCTTTAAAGGTCGTGTGTGTAACTAAATCGGTTGTTTGGAACTTTCTGCTTCTGGTCGTTGGCACCGGCGTCCCATACATTCCATGTATCGATTCACCCTAAAGACTTTTCCAAATTGCTCCAACGTCTTCAGCCAGTCCCACCTCCACTTATTACTCTGCTCAAGGTCAAAAAGCTGCCTTAGATCCACCAAAACTTTTGCTACGGCGTGGGTGCGGGGTTAAATCCGCTGAAGGAGAACCTCTTCCCAAACGCTCCTGCAGGAGATCCAGTGGTTCTGCTCCCACGTGTCCTGGGTGCTCTGCTTCGTACTCTCTGTAGTTGTCTCAGAAGCGTAGCCTTGATGTTCACACGCTTCCTGTTTGTTTGGGCCGTCGCCACTCTACGTGTTGAGTGTGTTTGGGTGAACGCTGGAGGCGTTTCAGTGAGCAGGCGTGGATCAGAATGTACGCGTGGACGTCATACAAAATGTTAACCTGTAACACATTATCTCTCCCTCTCTCCCTCCCTCTCTCTCTCTCCCTCCCTCTCTCTGTCCTTCCCTCTCTCCCTCCCTCTCTCTCTCTCTCTCCCTCCCTCCCTCTCTCTCTCTCTCTCCCTCCCTCCATCCCTCTCTCCCTCTCTCAGACATGGCTGTGGTGTCTGTGCGGGGCCTGTACTTTGTGCTCACCCTGTTCCTGGGCAGTTTCTTTGGCAGCATCTTCATGCTGGGCCCTGTGCTGCCCCTCATGCTGGTCTCACCCGCCTGGTACCGCTGGCTCACCGACCGCATTGTGGCCACCTGGCTCACGCTGCCTGTGGTGCGTACACACACACACACACACACACACACATCCTGAGTGACTGTGCGGAGTTCCGCCTGCTAGTCTCATCCGGCTTGTGACTTGACTGCACTAATAGGATGAGTTTGTGAGTCTGACCTTGTGAGGTGTGAAAGCAGAAAGATGCAGGCTCTGACGCCAGTGACGCAAGTGCTGAGTGAGGCTCCCTTCACACACTCTCTCTCTCTCTCTCTCCCTCTCTCTCTCTCTCTCTCCCCCTCTCTCTCCCTCTCCCTCTCTGTCTCTCTCT
>JAGXOD010000010.1:3615000-3765000 GCA_020368025.1 Brachyhypopomus occidentalis | reverse complement strand
TTGCAGAGGAGAACGGCCTCCCGCGCTACGAGTACGTCCTCCACCCACGCACCACCGGCTTCACCTTCATCGTGGACACCCTCCGGAAAGGTCAGAGGTTGTGTGCGGCCGGGTTGCTTATTCTGCTCGTTGGTTCACAAAGGGATTTTGTTTTTACATTTTTAGAATATTTAACATTATTGCAGGGTTTTCCTTGCTGGGATTTTGTAAATAGGTTTAGTGAGCTCCACTGTTTGGTTTCATGATCTGATGTTGGGTCGGTGCTGGGTAAAGGCTGGGACAGGGTTGGGTCGGTGTTGGGTAAAGACCATTTCACTCTTCTGTAAAACCCCAAATATTGCGCTAATCCAGCCAGTATTAACTGTGTCTACTGACTGAAGCTCAGTGTTATGCACACACACACACGTACATGCTGTAATGAACCTGGCACCGTTTCCAGCCTCAGAAGCAGACGGTTGTGAATGATATTAATACACCACTAAACAGGTGTGTCGACCTCACTGACGTCACCCATATTAAACCCTATTCCAAGAGCTGATGGCTGCTAAGAGTGTGTGTGTGCGTGTGTGTGAGGGAGAGAGCACAGGCCTCAGGAATGTGTCATCCATTAAATTAGTCATGCTCAACTCTATGCCTGGTACTCCTTTATGTGGATGATGGTGTTGCATCGGCGTGTGTGTGTGGGGGCTGCATATTTGTGTGCTTGAGTGGTGATTATGTGCTATATTTGTGCAGTATACACTTGGGTGTCAGAAATATCCACTGGTGCATGTGCTAGACTGGTGTTGAGAGCGTGTGTTGTTGTAAAGCCCCTTCTGCTGCTGTGTATTATAAGGTGCGTTGATGTTCTCAGCTCGCCTTTCTGAGCACACGTGACTCCTCCGCAAACCTCTTCAATCAACCAAATGTGGTTTAAGCCCTCTGCGTTGCCACAGCGACGCATCAAAGAGCTTCACTCCTCCCTTCTCTTCCTGTGTCTGTCACGCAGGAGACAACCTGGATGCGGTCCACGACATCACCGTGGCGTACCCGAAGAACATCCCGCAGACGGAGCGCCACCTGCTGTCGGGGGCGTTCCCGCGCGAGATCCACTTCCACGTGCAGCGCTACGCGGCCGGTTCGCTGCCCGCGGAGCACGAGCTGCTGGAGGAGTGGTGTCGGCAGCGCTGGGCGGAGAAGGAGCAGCGCCTGCGAACCTTCTACGCCGCCCGGCCGCCCGCCTTCGCCGCCCTGGAGGCCCGAGTGCCGCCCTGCAAGAGCGAGTGGCGCGTGGCGCTGGTCAAGGCCGCCTCGCTGGGCTACTGGACCGCCTTCATCGCCCTCAGCGCAGCCGGCATCTGCCTCTGGGCCCCGCTGCGCTACTACTTCCTGTTCATGGTGGTGTTCT
This sequence comes from Brachyhypopomus occidentalis, assembly GCA_020368025.1. Taxonomy (NCBI): domain Eukaryota; kingdom Metazoa; phylum Chordata; class Actinopteri; order Gymnotiformes; family Hypopomidae; genus Brachyhypopomus; species Brachyhypopomus occidentalis. The sequence goes on along the minus strand of JAGXOD010000010.1, from coordinate 3,763,613 downwards.
TCCTGGGTCAGCAGAGGGCGATGGGCGGGCTGGAGCTGATCGAGCTGGCTTGCCATCGGCACTGGAGGGGCGGGGCGAGGGGCGGGGCCGGCACGAAGGAGGAGTGAGAGGAAGCCTGGTGATGGTGGGTGGCAGGCAACGGCGGAACGGACGGGCAAGCGTGGAGAAGCAGAGCAGACAGTGGAGCCCCCTACTGGTGTGGCGGGTGAACTGCTCCCAGCAAACCCAGCGCTGCTGCCTTCTTGCTGGTTCCTTCTCTTTGTCGCTCTCTGGGAGGGGAGGGTCTGTTTCCCAGCTGCCCCGGTGCTACACACACACACACACACACACACACACACACACACGCACAGCCTGACAGTGGAGGAGAAGCGAAGGACTTGGCCTTCTATGCTGGACAGAGAGCTCAAATATACCGTCCTATAGCTATCACTGTGCATGCGCATGTATGTGAGGGGGCGTGTGTGTGTGTACGAGTGTGTGCGTGCGCTGGGTTTGACCTGCGGACTTTCAACCCACATTCACCCTGTGGCTTCATTTCGTCTTTCCAAAAGAGTCCAGGTCGTCTGTCACGTTCGGAGTTCATGTTATTGTTCATTCCTGTTATTTTTATTAACGTTTCATCATTTCTTTGTCGTCTTATATTTGTCGCTATGCAGTTAATCATTGCCGTAGCCTTTTTTTTTTTTTTTTTTTTAAGTCGTTTTAATACCGTTTTTACCGTAAGCCCCGCCCTCCCATTCTCTGTTCATGTGGTTTGAATGTGGAGCATAGCCTGCAGCTGAACACGCCTCTATTTATCCTTACGCTGTTCCTTAAACCTCCAATGTAGCTACAAACATCACTGTAATGAGGGCACAAGGAAACTTAAGTAAGCACTTAGAAATTGTACCTCTACAACGATGGCCGTGAGAATCCAGCACGCCTTGTCCGCTGTGTTTTGAGCAGAAGAACAGAAGCAGGATGAAGGATGATGGTCGTCGAGTTCGGGCGTATTGCCGTGGGAGGCGGGCCGCAGGTAGTCTATGGGCGGGGCCAGCCCACACGGACAAACATCGAGTGTCTTATGTGCTCGGGTGGATGGACACTGACCTGTGGCAGACATTAGACGTCATCCCAGAACATTAGACGTTTTCTGTAAAATCTTTAAAAAAAGCTTCGTATTTTTATCCAGAAATCCACATCCATGTGGAGGATATGAACATTTTGCAGTTTTTGCCTTTAACCTGGGCAAGTTCAGTTAAAAAAAACACACGCTTTTCAAGTAATCGTCCTTATCTCGTTAAGTGAAACTGTGCTTCTGAGTATGGCAGAAGAAAACGATAAAGACGCTCCTGCACTAGCCGGCATGAGGAGCACGTAGTCTTCTCCACGGCTCAACACAAAGGGAACGGTTGAAAATGGCGGCCTAGCACGAAGCAGCTGGAAGCTCGTCTAGGTAACGAACGTGGTAGCCACGTGTTGGCGCCTGTGTGCAGCACCCTGATTCCCTCCGCACGCCTCTTCTCTGTTCCCAGTCTGCAGTGGGACGCGGTGGTCTGGGGCTGCTGGGAGGAGGCGTGGCTTTCAGATGCCACGCCCCTGCAGTTTTCCTCCTTGATCCTCCTCTCTCTTTCTTCTGTCCTTTTCCTCTTCCCCTTTTCATCTCTCTCTCTCTCTCTCTCTTGTTCTCCGCTGTCTGCTTCCCTCAGACGAGAGCACACAGGACGGTTTTTAGGGATCCTCTCCTATGCACACAGGCACACGCGCACATGTAAATTAGCCCCGATAGCCACCCGTCACCTGACCTTTGACCTCGTTTTGTTTGTGATGTATGTGGTGATCCATTCCGAAGTTCTACGTTCATCCCTTGGCTCTTTGCTGCTGATCTTATGCGAGGAGCAGAGTGAGCTCGTGTTCACTGGGCGATTCCAGCCGAGTGACGTGGGTTTTACGTGTTGCCAGGTGCAGCTCGACCCCTCCTCCTGTTGAGCTGTAGGCCAGGGATGCATCAGGACAGGCACTAATGGAGGTGGGATATCGTGCCCGACACCTGTATGCGTTACCGCTACACTCTCCTGCTGTGTTTCTCCTTCTCTCCCACTGTCTCGTTTTCTGCTCCTGCAGTCTCGTTTTCGTCTCGTTCTCTCTCCCATTGCTGTCGCTATCCTCAGGTAAACTTTATTAGAAGTCACATTCTTCTGTACCACACTGTTAAATGAATCGATTGAGGTTGATGCTGTAATAAACATATCTGCCTTTACAGTCTCCTGTGTCCTGGTGATTCTGCTCGAGTGGACCAGTGTAGTGTCGTCTGTCTGTGTGTGTGTGTGTGTTTGTGCTGTGTTGTGGGATGTGCCGACTGTTGATAACTGGCAGGATGAGATGTTTGAAGGTGAAGCTGGGTTGCCGTGACAACTAACAACTCCCCGGTTGTGTGGTAACTTAATGCGATGTGATGGCAATGCAAACCTGGCTGCAGTGAATGTTGGACGTGAGTGTGGAGAGCTGATGGAGTCTGTTGGGTCTTCTGGTACTGTATGTCCAAAACATCCTGTCCTATTTCCCTAGAAACTGTGTGTGCAATATATATATATAATATATACCCACACACACAAAGCACTTTGCTTACACAGCTGATGAGGAACTTTGGTCCATACTGTGCTGATTTTCTGGGGAAAACCATTTCAGTACAATTTAATAAATATATATATACATACATACACACACGTACTACTCACAAAACATTAGGGATATTTTGGCCTTCGAGTGAAATTTCAGGATGAACCTGAAATGCACTCTGACCTTTACACGTGAACTTAATGTGACCTTCTCTAAACTTCTGAATGCACATGTTCAGTGTTTCAGTACTTTTTGCACAACTTGCTGTTCTCTAACAAGGAGCTTAAATGGTAAAAATTCACAGCAGGTGTTTGATCCATGAATCAACCAATACGTTACCTGGTTCAGTTAGAATTGGTATTTATAGAGACCTTCTCACCATGCTGTTCACATTTTGACATCATGAGACTAAGAAGACACCTAAAAACTGATCAACAGCACCTCAACATTGCGAGACTTCAAACAGGATGTTCTCAGACGGAAGTGGCACTGAGATTCATGTCATCAGCAGGTTGCAACAGAAATACAGAGATACTGGAAGAATCACAGTAAGGCTTAGAAATGGACTTTCTTTGGCCACGTCCCACACTGGTGACCGCGTCGTTATGAGCAGTGCCCTGCGGAACCAGATGATGATGCCACACAACTCCAGGCACATTTAAGGGAGGTGAGAGGCACCCAAGTGTCAGACAGACCATTGGAAACCATTTACATCAGGGTGGTCTGCGTGCTAGACGACCTGCAAGGCTACCTGACCACACCACCAAGCACAGGTGTCATGGGCCAGGGAGCATATCTGCTGGACGAGGGACCAGTGGACCTCAGTGCTGTTCACGGATGACAGTCGATTCATGCTGAGCAGAAATGATGGCCGCCAACCATGTTGTAGACGTTGAGGAGGGGGCGATGCATCAGCCACTGTTGTCACCAGACGAGCCTTTGGTGGTCGTGATGGTGTCACGGTGTGGGCAGGTGTGAGAACTGCTCTACACTTTGTGAATGGTACAGTGTCAATCCCACACTACTTAACATAACATAATTAATAACATAATTAATCCAGCCACTGTGCCTCTGCATGAACAACACAGCCCATATTTCATCTTCATAGATGACAACGCTCCAGCTCATCGAGGTTACATCATTAGGGAACAGCTGCTGGAGACTGGGGTTCCTCACATGGAGTGGTCTGCACTTTCTCCAGACCTGAATCCCATAGAAAACCTGCAGGATCTGCTGAGTCACCATGTAGAGGCTCTTGACTCTGGACCCCAGAACCTGAATGATCTGCGGGCCCTTCTAGACGAGTGGGACGCCTCAGCAGACAATAACTCGACTTGTGAACAGCACGAGACGTCCTTGTCAAGCTGTAATTGCTCAAGGTCACATGACAAGTTATTGAGATGAGGTAATCACCATTGCATGCTTCTACTTAAATGCCCTACTTGAATTATATTTATGATATAATATCACTGTAGCGTGAACTTTATACATCTTCCATAAATTTAACATTTACGAGCAGCATTTACAATTTCCTGGAGGCTACACCTAAATTCACTAGGTCAAAATTTGTCAAAATTTAGAAATAGAGAAGGAATTGCTTTACATTTCTATCAAGCAAACTATGGTTTGACATAATGGGTTTATGTTTATTACAGATTGTAACATGCTTGTGCTCGACACATTTCTAATAACACATTTAGACGTGTAGGTTGTAGACCAGGTGTATGTAGAGTTTCCTATCAGCCTGCAGCCAAAAGAGAAACCACTTTCTTTTATTATACTGTAATGATGCGACTTTGCTCTGCGCTTTGTATGAGAATTCAGAGTGGAAAATTGGGGAATGAAACTATGCTCTACAATTCACTGTCTGTTACTGCCATCTAGTGTACAGAGAGAAAACCTGAAATCGCTGAATATGATTTTTTGTAGGCTGTTTTACTACTTAAATGACGAATCTGCTGCTAAGGATTACACAGCAAAACTCCTTAAAATGAGTGATCTTGTAGTGAATCTACTGCCTGTAGTTATCTGGAGATTCAGGCTTGTTTATCTGCGCAATTGTAATATGAAGAATAATAATGAGAAGACAAATGAACTAATAATTATGCTTATGTAATGGCAAAGCCGCTCCAGTAGTTCATCTGGTAGAGATGGTACTAAGGTTCTGGTACCACCCAAGACATGGGTTTGATTCCCAGAGAACACAAGTATCATCATACTGATAAATACATGTGTGCTGCTCTGAATATGTATATGTAGCTTTTTATTATATGTTTTTATGACATAATGGTTCATTCTAACATATTTACGTTACACCACTGAGCTGACACTTTTATCCAGTGACTTACTATTAAGACCCAGTACATAAAAAGAAAAAAAACCTGTTTTTGCACAGTAAGAAAGGCAGTCTGTGCTGTCTCAGCCAAGTTAAAGTGATATTGTAATTATAGATTCATATCCAAGTAAATATTTTCAAACGACATTACCGTAAGTTTTCCATAAACACATCTAAAAATCGAAATGCATCTGTCTCATGTGTAAATCCTTAATTTAAATCGATTCAGTGAGGTAAAGTCCGCTGGCTGTGTTAGGGTGGTATCCTGTGGGTACGGGTGGAGGTATGGAGCCACACTTCTTGCTGGTGAAGATCACCTTCTCTCTGGTGTTCAGTGACCCCAGGATGTGTTGTTTGTTGCCAGCTTCATCATTTACGTTACAGTGACCCGTTACTCTCATGTTTGTCCTGCCTTTTTATTATAATCATTATTATAAGGAGTGAGGAGCACCAAGTTCCTTCACCAGCAGACCGAAGAACCAGCAGACCGATGGACCAGCAGACCAAAGGACCAGCAGACCGCAGGACCAGCAGACCTCAGGACCAGCAGACCGAAAGACCAGCAGACTGAAAGACCAGCAAACTGAAGGACCAGCAGACCGAAGGACCAGCAGACTGAAAGACCAGCAGACCGATGGACCAGCAGACCGATGGACCAGCAGGCTGAAGGACCAGCAGGCTGAAGGACCAGCAGACTGAAGGACAGCTCCATCCACCAGGTTGTTGGGATAATGAACTCTCTGAACTCACTTCCTGCTCTACCCCATTTGACCTTCAATAATTCACAAATCAATAACTCAGGATCCTGGGACTTCGGACTGTGTCTTTGAGAACTGACTTTGCTCTCTTTGCCTTTATACAATCTGGTTTACAAGATCTGGTTACGCAATCCATGTACGTGCCAACTTTAATCAGCCTATAAAACGTCTCCAGCTCACATTATTGTTCATGTTTACTGGTCATACTCTTCTTATGTTCTGTTAAGATTTTGTACCGGTCTGCCCAATCTTTTACACTATTAGCTTAAATGCCACTTTACTGTGCTTGCCACTTTACTGGATAATACTGTATTTACTTGTATTATTTCAAATTGGTTACAGTATTTTACTTTATGTAATGTCATAGTCTATTTAGTTTATTTATTTGTTTATTGTATAGTTCTATTTAATATTCAGTGTTTGCTGCTGCACCTGAGTAGTATGGAAACGCAATTCCAATCCTCTGTATATCCTGTACGTACTGACAATAAAAAACTTTGACTTATTATATTATTATTGACCACACAAGAACTCCTGGTCCAGCAGTATCAGGTGATGGACCATCTCAACACAGCAGGGGCATGAGTGGGTGTTATTTGTGTATCAAGGTCTCCTGTGTCCTGCTGGGCTGAGAGTGGATCTGCTGGCTAGATATGAACAAGTACACTTTAGAGCACAGAACAGCCTATTGCATCATGATGATGCAGAGTTTGCAGGTGTGAACACAGCCACCTTGAAAATAATCATGGTTTACTGCTTCATGCGCACTGACACACACATGCGTTTTAGGGAGATTCTTCAGTACAATAGTAAGGATGCTGGTGTAGTCAGGCGCTTAACAGAAACGTATTTAATGTGCCGTCTTCAAAACCTTATGCCTGCAATAGCGGTTAACACCAAGGTCATCCCCATGGTGACAGGGGGGCTTGGGTCTGTGACCCCTAAACCGGAGGAATGGAACCCATCCCAGGAATTACATCATCAGTCTCAGTCCAGAAGAGCACGAGTCTATGACCCTCAAACCCCTCAGTCCTCTGGGACATGTGTGTGAGGAAGACGATATACTGCCACCATCTGGAAGGATGAGGTAGGACAGTCCTTGACATTCACACGTTCACTGCTAAGACGACAAGATTCTCCAGAACACTCCTGCTCAGATCTGGACGGTAAACCTGCTTTGAAAGAGAATTTAGTTTAGTTCAGTATGTGAGTGTTTCAGTTTGTAGACCAACTGTTTAGTTCAGTGCCCCTTGATTTGAGTCCCTTCACGCTGTGCTGAGCAGCACAGCACTGCACACTTGGAAAGGCCACCAACCCTCTCCTAAATTATTTAAATGGGAATTTCTACTTAAAGCAGGGCTGCGATAAGTGGCAGATAATGTCTTCATAGCGAGCCCATGAAAGTACGTTTACTTACCGACATCGTATTCCATACCAACTGCAATTTCAAAAACAACATTGACATTTTTACATTTATAATAGTTTCGCCACCTGTGGTGTCGTTTTGTTTGAGAATAATGCGTTAAAGCACCAGCCTGGCTGATATAAAATGTGTGAAAGGTAGTTTTGCTATAATTACGATTGACATTTAAAAAAACGAGAAAATCTCTAACTGGCCGTGTGTCATAAATTATAAATGACTGTTCTGTATCGTTTTCATAACGCGTAGTGAATTTGACTGTTACATGATCAGAGATAATATACAAGATAAATGTGAATTATTGCCATTTTTAGAGCTTTTAAGCACACCGCACCTGGAACTTCGCGTGTTTAGGTAAGGTTAGAAGGCAGAAATAAGTCAACGCACACGAGTCATAAGAGTCTATTGAATGTAATCATTATATAAAATATCATTAAACGTTCATTTGAAAATAACCACAGTGAATCATTAAAGTAACTCCGACCGTAAGCGTTCACATTACAGACACACATTATCATAATGTTCAAAGCACTACCATCTCTAATGGTAGCTAACCGTGTGAAATTTGTTCAACCACATAATAAAACAGCACTTAAATCAGACACAAAGACAGGGTTTAGCAGCAGGAATAAATCGTCACTTTTAGCACGGGCGGACAAACTTTAAATGGCCCTTAAAACGCGCGCCAATGGCTCGTGAGGCTGTTAGCCGCGTGGGCTGGTGTTGCATTGCTTCATGCGCATCCGTTTTAAGCACTTAAGATATTTTTCAAGTTTAGCTGAAGACATGCACGTTCCTGCCACCTGTTACCGGCAACATTCTGAAACGCGAAGGCCGTCAAAAGCACTACATGTCCGTCCAACTTTTCGAGTGAAGGCAACGTCTGCAAAAGGATATAAATCTCGTGTTTTGTCGTCATTTTAATTGTGAATCCATTCAGTAAAACCCGCGCTTTCTTTTTGTGTCTGTCTCATCTTGCTACAGCACAGAAACGGAAAGTGCACTGATATTTACATTACATTCTTATGTCAAAAACCACTATGAGAAATCTTCAAACTGATTGCATTGCGCCAAACAAACCACTGTATAGCCATAAAATTAATTCTTAGATTAAATAAGATTAAAAGTTACCGTAAAAAGTTTGATGCAATTTGATTTTGACTTAAAAAAATAAATACTACTAAGTGGAAAGTTTTAAATTCTAAAATGACATTGACAATAATAATCCTAATAATAATCCTGCATGACTGCAACCAGCGGAACATAAACCTAGCACTGTGACTGTAATCCCTCACTGATAAGGCCAAACACAGTACTGTGGTAGTAATCCCTCATTGTTAATGTTATCTAATGAACCTAAATCTAGTACCAGAGTATTATCACTCAGTATCACTACCTCTCTGAGGCGTCAACAGCCAAGTGTTTCGACTAAAATCCTTTTTGGTGGGCTTCATAATGTTTAGTACAGTAATAATTAATCATAAATACACAGCACCATGGGATTACATGTTATTATTGTCCTTATTGGTGTCCTGTGGACTGCATTAGATAAACACAACTGCAAGGCTGTCTGAGTCCAGGGGCAGACTGAAGTTGCTTAAAGCATAACCACACAAAGTCCAGGGAAGATCACAGTAAAAGCACAGCAAGTTAATAAATACAGCAGTCGTGGAGGGCTCTTCTACTCTCCCTGAGATGCATGGTGGGTAATCTTTGGATCGGTTTCTCAGAGACACACCAGCCATATACCTTGGCTAAAAGGTGAGAAGAATCGGAGGGGATTCTTCCTGCCGAATCTGACTTTAGTCAAGGGACACGTCAGGTCCTGCTCTGAGAACACCAGTCCTCCATGTCTTAAAACATTGTGCTTTGAGAGATTTTCTCCTCTGTCTCTGTGTGTTCTCCCAGGAGGTTCTCAACACCCTCCATGCTGATGGACACCCCAGCGGAAGAGTGGGGAAACTTTCCTTTACGCTCCGTTTCTTTTGGGTCGCCGGGGCAGCAGGAGTTCTTCAAACAGTCAGGGGACACACATGGGGTTGCGCAGGGGTTACCCTCCTGGTCGGCCTTCTCGAACTCCATCTGGACGGTGACACTGTGCACCTGGGCTTTGTGGAACACCTCACGGATCTGTGCGTGGAGGGTCCTGATGTTGCAGGGGGACTCCTGGAGCTCAGAGCTGACGTTCACGTGCAAGGTGGCCACATTGCGATCCTTCACCAGCTCCCAAACGTGGACCTCATGGACACCGACGACCCCGGGCAGCTGACACACATCATCCACTAGGGGAATAAATGAGAGAAAAGAGGGAGAGATGGAGAGAGGAGTGATAGAGATAGAAATACAAAATAGACAAAGAGGGACAAAGGAAGATAGATAAAAGAAACAGAGCGATGAAGACAATAAATAAAGTTTTATAGACACAGAAAAAATTGAGACAGAGCAAGGGAGAGGGAGAAGATGCAGAATTAAGCTAATAGTATAAACGAGTTTTGCATAAGAGGGAGTTTTATAGTTAAAGGAAAACCCTTACAAAAAAGAAAACACCAAAATCCTTGTATCTGGGCAAGCTTTGATAAACATGAGCCTACTGACCAACGTCGGAGAGGGGCAGGTGAGACGGGCTCATCTGCATGAGTACGCTGGTGGTCTCCTTCACCAGAGGGGCCGCTGAAGACATGATGATGGCCACCATGATGAGCGTCAGGGCGGGGTCCACGTAGCACTGCCAGTTACAGGGAGCGTCGGGACCCAGGGGCATTGTGTAAAACAGAGTGGAGGCCACCACCACTACTACAGAGCCCAGTGCATCGTTCAGCACGTGGAGCAAAACTCCTACACATGAGAGAGGAAAATAAGATGAGGGTGAGCAAACAATCAGAGCAGACACGCGATACAGTCTGAACACAGAACGAGGACCAGGCTATCAGATTGCTTGAGGCTTGCATGGAACTTTTCTCTGTTTTTTTGGCTGCTGGGCACGTGCCGAGTGCTGAGCGCGTACCTCTTATGTTGAGCGGTTGGCCTTCCTGCTGATTCTTTTCCTTTGGTTCAGAATCAGCTATGTGGGCTCGAGCGCCTGCGGACGGATAGAACAGTGCTGAGCGCGCTTGCTGCTAGCCGCGCGCGTCGCCAGAGTTCTAAGAAACATTTACTGGGGAGGACCATACGGACAAGTTGAGGTTATTTTCAGAAATGGATCACTTTACACACCGTTATATTGTGTTACTGCACAGTTATGTAGATCACATAAAGAACTTACAGGTGCAATAAAATGTATTTGGATTGCTTACCCTGCCTGTAAAATACTTTATATTTTATTTAATGTGTCATTCACGTTACTTAAGAAAATATTCAAAATTACACATTTAAAAATCTAATACTGTATATGTTGCCCGCATTTTATTCCCTTGGTCTCTTGAGATTTCTTACATTTTTATTTATTTATTGTCTCTTTAAACACCTGAGCGACTGGACAGGCTATCCTCAGCCTTATGCTGTCGATATGTATGTTATATAAAGTCTTTAAGCAACCGGTTCACTTTTTATGTCGCAAGTTCTAAAGCGATCCTAATGCCTAATCTAAATCCTAATCTAAAGCGATCACTCTGGATGCGAGACCAATTTCTACATGGAACTGGAAATAAAAAAAACGCTGACTCACTCTTTACGCCCAAGGTGAAAACGAAAGGTTGAAAAGCACCGTGAAAACGCGCAAGCACTAAAAAATTGCTCTGTCATTTAAAGAAAATCACTTTTTTCACAGTTAAGTCCATCACGTGTTTCGAACTGAAATGAATAGCAACTGTTGCAAAATAAGAGCACCTGCTTCCCCGTTCACGACGACTTTTCCATGGCTTTCATCACTTTCAGAAGACACCGCTTTTTTCCCACAACAAGACCGGCAATCCTGGAAGATCAAAAGTCCAATTACGTTAACCGCCAGACCGAGGGTTCCGACGATCAGCACGAGCAGCGGGTCGTCGATGGGCTCCGGTTGGCCGAGTCTTCTAAGCGATTCCATGGAGACGGAGAAGCACAGCGCGGCCAGAAACACTGCGTTGGCCAGAGCTCCGACGACCTCGGCCCGGACGTATCCGTAAGTGAAGCGACCCGAGCCGGCACGGCGAGCGATGCGGGACGATGCGAGGCCGACGCAAAGCGATATGATGTCGGAGAGCATGTTAAAGGCATCCGAGACAAGTGCTATAGAGTTGCCCATGTACCCTGCCACTATTTCAGCGATAAAAAAGATCACTGTGATTACCAACATAAAAATGAGGCGACACGTATGACCGGTGTAGCGACCCATTTCTATCCGCTCCTTGCACGCCTCTGATAATTCTTCGGGGTGCCGGTTCGCCGAGGAGAGCAGTACGAGTGATTCCTGCTCCTTTGCTCACTCCGTTTAAAAGCTCAGACCCCACTCCCTTCTGGCCACAACGCCCCTCCTCTGGGCATTTATTCATCGCTAATACTTCCAGCTGTTGTAGGTGAAAGAAGTGCGCCATGGTATAAAGTTGTGTCTATTAATTGTATGTTTTATTATCTATCATTGTTGTTGTTGTATATTTTATTGTTATTATTATTATCGTTATTATTCGCAAAGTCTCCGCCCTCGGAGGCTCCATTCCCCCCTCCTCCCCGTTCTTGATTGGTCTTCTTCTACTATGATTGCTCTTTGGCCCGATCCCATCGCATTACCTGCAACTGAGACTTGTTGTCTACCAGCGAGACTACCAGCCTGTTTAAATAACCTTCTTTGTACGCAAAATTCTGCTCCATATTGTTTTCCCTTTAAATATACTAAATTAATGCCAAACGGTACATGTTCTAGACAAGCTCATTAAAAGAAAGTAAAATGCAATTAATTAGCAAATAAGGGACACATGGAAGACAAAATGTTGTAAAAGGAGCAGTTGTGATCTTAAAAAAGATCAAAATAAAGTGATGGGAAAGTTTGCTAATAATTTTATATAATGTTTCCTGTTAAAATCCTTTATATGAAGATTTTATTCCCTTTATTATAAGGGATTATAAGGGATTATAAGGGAACACCTTGGATCTGGCAGCTCAGGGAATGATGTAGGAAACACCTGATGGCTAAAAGGATCTAGAGTTAGAAATATCAGAATAAAGAGTTGTATTCATACCAGAACTGTGTGATTATGCTTTGCTTGATTATAACATATCTTTATCTTACCATACATTGATCAGGTTTCAGGGGCCCTTATGAAAGAAAAATCGGAACTTCGCTTCCTCTGTCACCTAATCTCACAGGGGCCTGGGGGGAGGTTACCAGACACGTGGTGCACCCGTGTGGACATTTTTACATTGAGGTCTGGCCAGTTATGAATGACTTTGGTCAGAGCATCATCTCTCTGAGCATCTCTCAGCACTAGTTGTGGACTTGTGAGATCAGGAAAGGGCGGAGCCTTCGGTGAGGAGACATCCTATTGGCCAGAAAGGATTCCTCCTCCTGTACTTAGGCTCTGTTCGAAATAGCCTACTGCATACTGCACTCAGTATATACTGGATACTGCATACTGGTCCTCGTAGTAGTATGCAGTACAGTTTCCAGTATGCGACAAAAGCAAAGCATACTACGGGGTCACGTGAACGTAGCGTTGCATGATGGGATGCAGTACACCACGAAGATAGCTCTGGTCGCGTACTGGAATATTTTGCGGAAGTAGTATGTCATCCGGGGATGTTTCACGTACTGGAAAAATTCTTTTTATTCGCATACTGCATACGGCATACTGATTTGGGGCCCAAGCAGTACGCCAGTAGTATGTAGTAGGCTATTTCGAACACAGCCTTGGATTTTGCCGAACTGTTGCCCAGAACTCCAAACTCTCCCCAAAGGCAGTCTAAACAAATCAAACACCTATCACTGCATGTCGCATCATCGATCATATGCCTTATTCAGAATACACACTCATTAGGCCCTGCTCATCCCTGGCCATTTAGTATACATACCCACATGCCTCTGCACTAACATGCATCTCGGTTTAGCAAGTCAAGAGATTTTTATCATTTCTTTTCCCACAAACCGTAGGAAAACGTGGTGGACTGAAGATCGTCTAACAGGGTCTACCTGTCTTTTTATCTGTCTTGTAATGCGCATGTGCGCATGAGTATCATGAGGACTCACGTCACCGAATTACACACCAGATGTGAGTTCCATGACCAAATGCCACATGAGAACATACTGAAAGTTAGGACAATATCTGATTTCCATAAGTCATTGTGAACAGTTTGGATATGACTTGGATGTTATCAAAAACATGTGCTTCTGCTCACATGGTAATTGACGGCATGCAGAATTTAGGAGTGAATTAATATGTGCAAAGATTATGTACAGGAGTTTATCTGAGATTATGTACAGGAGTTTATCTGAGATTATGTACAGGAGTTTATGTGCAGGAGTTCATCTAATCTACCAGAATGTCAGTGGTCAGTTAGTAAGTGCCTTATCGTCCTCTTGAAAATACACACAGATCCACATAGACTGCACAACCCCCCCCACACACACACACACACACACAAACACAGAATGGTGTGTTATTATTTTAAAAAGGTGTTTGTGTGGCAGTTAAATTCCAAGCAGCCCCTGATTGCTATTACGTGCCTTCAGCACTTTCTGACAGAAGAAACGATTAAACATAAACTGGACTTAAGAAAACAGTAAGTCTGTCTTTCCATTGCTCGTGGGTCAAAAACTGTGGTCTGGTCAGTCATGTGTCTGGTCACATGACTTTGCCATGACATCACAGTAGGAAGTCATGTGAGCTGTTCCATCTGACCACTGTGTGAAACAAAACTTGCTGAAACCGTCACAATTACACACTGTTCTGTATATAGAACCATAATCAGTGCTGATGTAAGGTCTAAAGGCACACAAAATGAAGTTAAATGTTACATTTGACTATAATACTCCATCGATGTGCAGTGCTAATATTAGACATTGATATGTGATCTGGAAAGTCAAATGAGAAAACCTGTTGATTGTTTGTTTACGTGGGAGAGGTTGGAAGCCTGAATGTTGGAGCAAAGACAACATCCTTGGTCTCGACTCAAACAAAACAGAAGTGGGCAGCGCGATGACGGAGGCATCTTAGATTCCCTGTGATCCACATGAGCCGTGATCCATCATGGTCCATTAACATCATCTCTACCTCCCGGGGGGAGCGTGCACTGCCGCACGTCACCTTCTACGGTCTCTCGTCACACTCTGCATTACAACACGGTGCACGCTCGCTGCTCCAGAAGGAATCCACAGATCCCGCTGTATCTGCAAAGCCATGAACACCTGGCCAGGTGTTTCTGAGCACTGTATACACACCGCACTGGGGGTTTCATTCTTGCATTCGTCCTTAACGTGTCTGTATTGACTTTCTTACACTTATTTTATACATTATATTTATTTACGAATGTGTTTCTATTTTTATACTGTTCTTTTTGCATTCAGTCTTGTCTTTCGGGTTAGTGACATTCCTGCTCAGGGCGGTGACTCGGGCTCCTGTGGCGTATATCTGGGGTCATCAACTTGCTCCAAGGTCAAAGCCTGTATGCTGGAAACCTTTGAGTTGGGCTTGAGTTTCAGTTTAGGTTCAGTACCTGTTTCAGCACACGACACAATTCTGCAGGTCATATATACTCAGACCACTGTGTTTGCTCACATAGGGTAGTACGGGGATCATGTACAGTGCATTTACTCACATGCTCTTTCCTCATATCACTTGGGTTAATCTTTATCTTTACGTCTCAAACACTCTGTCCTTGTACAGACTTTGTGCATCTTGCAGAGGTTTTCACGTTCTTCTCTTTATTGCAGACTGTGGCAATTATGCGTTTGTTTTGCGCATTTTCCTGATCAGGGCCGGGTTACCCATAACACAGAGATCATTGTTAAATGGTAGAGTGGGCGTCAGACTGAACACTCTTATTTGGCAGAGTGAGTATCACACTGAACACTCTTTCCTTCTCTCATTTCAGACGATCTCAACACGATGATGCTATTTTAAAAGTGGCTCTTCTTCCTGACAATGTATTATTCGGTCATCATTAATCAGGTCGTTTGCTTCTTCCTGCTCGGCTATGTACGGAGCAGCTGCCATGGCTTGTGCTTGACCTCTTTCTCTGACTGATGTATTCAGACGTTCTCAGCTGCATAATGGCCTACTCTTCTAGAGTGATATTTACGTTGAGGCCCAGCAGCGACAATCTCCAGATACAAATCGTAGCGACCTCCCTCCACAACACAGTTTCAGCTCTCATGGACAACAAGCAACCAGATAATTTGTGACCCCCCCCCCCCAAAATTAGAGATTTAAGAGGGAAACGAACTCTGAAGAATGCTCTGTCCGGGTACTGCAGCCAACAGGCAAACATTCTGGTTTATTTTCTGCCTTGTCCAGTAACAACATTTTAAAGCAATAGTCTGTCGTTCTACAGTCTGTCTGTAATCTAAAACTCAGGACGGACTCGCTCATGTCAATTATCAACAACAAGCAGGCGCAATCATTCTGTGTTTTGGAACAGCTGTGTCAGACTGCTGAGTTGTGCTCCCTTTGAGATACTGTGGTGAGAACTGAGCCCGGCTTCCACCAGGGCATCCTGAAATTACACATGAACTGAATGTCTCAAAATGCCTCCTAATTGCTGTGCTGGATTGATCCACAGATACAGAAATGATTTGTTCAAGGTCATGAAGACGTTTCAAAATCCTTATTGAAAAGGTTTTTACTACATATAGGCCTTGACATCATTTTTCATTATATACCTTCACTGTTTAAATCTGGTCAATAAACACCAGTGGTGCTATAAATGCTTAGTGTTTATATATTATTAAACAAGTCTTGGTTAGATGACATTTTAGGAGTAATTCATATAGACATGCTAATATTTCCAAGGGGTTGGAAAACAGTTTTTTCTTAGTTAATCACAAATATCTGGACTGCTAGGGACGAGGTGTGGCACGGTGTGGTCATGGTCTCTGACACCATGAATGATGCACAAGCCCAAAGCAGCGTGTGGGCCGGGACTGATCCCCGTGCGTCCTGTACTGCAGCATCACCAGGGTGGTGCGTGCCGTCCACAGGCCAGGAGGTAACCCAAGCTCACCCATCATCCACATGTAACACCGACTCTCTATGCATTCACACACACGTACACACACACACGCACGCACAAAAGTACACGCGCATGCACGTACACAAAAACACACACACGCACATGCACACACGCGCGTACACACATACATGCACGTACACAAAAACACACACACAATTACATGCACACACTCACACACGCACACACACACACACACACCTTCGCAGTGACTCAGCTGCTTACTTGGAGATCCATACAGGTAACCAAAACAAACCATTGTCTCTAGAGCGGAAATCTGATCACGCAGGACTGAATAAGTTAGTGTCAAGCCCTCATGTGAACTGATCATGGAACAGGTATTAATGAAGTAAATAGAGCGATGTTAGCTACTGAAGTCATCATCAGAGCCCAACGTTGTTTTAATGCAGTGTATGAGTTGCAGGAAAACTCCCCTTGGTATGATGATGTCAAGGTGATGAGCAGGCCAGGTCTCCAGAGGCTGCAGATGTCACAAAGATGGCACTGTCATCTGTTCATGCGGTTCTGTTTCGGTTGCTTTGATGCATATTGCATTGTGGGAAAATCCTGGTCTGGCTCAGACTCTTATACTGCTCAGCCGAACACGCTGTTCCTAAACAGAAGTCTACGTGCAATGACATTATGCCTTCACCATCATTGCTGTGGTAATTACAGAAACACTACAGGTTTGTTATGGAATCCACCCCAAACTGGAGGTCGCATGCGTGAAAGGGTTATTAATAATGAAGTCATGCTAGTGTGTTCTGTGGATATCGGCAGGCAGCATAGAACTTGAAGAGTTCTGTTCATTACTGTTAACTATGGTATTACGAATTAACATAAAGAATGTAGTTTTGCTCTGTGTTTGGCCTGGCCTAAACCTCCTCTCAGCCAACAGCACAAATAGCCTCAACTTTGAGGACACAGCCTTACTGAAATCAGCCAAATAATTATGTTTTGTGGCCACCTAGTGGACAAACAAGATATTTACACAAATTCTTTGTCATAAAAAAAAACCTCATTAAAACGTGGTGTTTTGTTAGGGGTTAATTTGCCAATTCACTTTCTTGGTCACTTCGTGGTGTTGGAGGGATTGGGGGATTAAGGGGTATTATAGGTCTTGAGTTTAACCATCACCCTAACCCTGTACTAAAAAAGTTTTTTTGTAAATAGATGAAAGTCTGCAGATAAAAATTCAGTCTGCACCTATGGTTTTATAATACCATATCATAGTTTTGTTTATTTCCAAATAATCATGAATAAAAATAATAAACAATTAACAATTTCTCCATCATACGTTATAAAGTGTAAATCCAAATGATTGTCAACAAAACAATGAATTTCACAATCCATATGTCATTTAAAGCAATTTTAAAGCAATTCACTTAAGTATCAACATACTGAAATTACACCATAACACCATAACATGGTTAAAAGTCCAGCCTGGATAAACACAATAAATTGTAGACATTACAAAAGCTTAGACTAGGAGAGGGCTGTTCCTGGATCAGTGCTGGGCACAGTGACTGTAGGAAAGCTTAGACTAGGAGAGGGCTGTTCCTGGATCAGCGCTGGGCACAGTGACTGCAGGAAAGCTTAGACTAGGAGAGGGCTGTTCCTGGATCAACGCTGGGCACAGTGACTGCAGGAAAGCTTAGACTAGGAGAGGGCTGTTCCTGGATCAGCGCTGGGCACAGTGACTGCAGGAAAGCTTAGACTAGGAGAGGGCTGTTCCTGGATCAGCGCTGGGCTCAGTGACTGCAGGAAAGCTTAGACTAGGAGAGGGCTGTTCCTGGATCAGCGCTGGGCACAGTGACTGCAGGAAAGCTTATACTAGGAGAGGGCTGGTGCTCCAGTACTGCAATTCAGACAGCAGTCAAACAGAACAGAGTGCAGCACAGAGACAGCCAAGTGCAGTGGACACGCGGATACGGCATCACATCTGGACAGACGTGTGTTCTGCCTTCCTAGTTCATGGATGGGGATTATGGAGGGATTTTCTATTGGCATAGGGATTCAGCTAACACTCTGAGCTAGCCAGCCATCAGGCCCATGCCCATGGAAAAGCTCCAGCCCAGAAGTACACTGCCTGATGACGTTCTCCTCCACAAGGGACAAACACTATGGAGAATCTACCCGGTGAAACTGAGTGACAAAACAGGAGATGACGTGTGCATGAGTCTCTGAGGGAGACGTGTGTCACGTTCAGCACTGGATCACATGTTTGGGTCGATGTTTGTCGTATCTTCTTAAGCAGTCGCAATGGCTTTTCTATTCTATAGTCTTCTATTTGTAGTCTTTAGTAGCCAGTAATTAGCATTATTAGACTTTATTAGCATTATTTTTGCTTGTTGATGGAGGTGGGGAAAGAGATGAACCAGACGTAATGAACGGAATGAACGCACAAGTAATGCGTAAGTTAGTAAGTTATAATGCGGGACACGGTGATAAATAATTTTTTTATAATAGCGTAATAATTACGACTATGATGATTATAATAACAAAACAACTACAGCAATAACAATAATAATGAGGATAATAATAATAATAATAATAATAATAATTATTATTCAATTACTATTAATTGACAGCATAATCGAAAGTCATCTGTGGTCCTGGAGTGGTAACTGGAAGCATGAGAGATAAATTCCACAGGCAGAAGCACCATGTCTGTCTAAATAAAAACGCCATGATGATAGCCAGCATAACTGTAAGATCTCCATAATATAAATATTAATGCTACAAAAACGAAGGAGCTCTGGACTGTGTCGAGTTTACGACTCTGTCTGAAGATTTATCCACCACTCCTCTGACACTGCCTTACCTGACGTTTTGACTTTTGCACCTAAAATACAGGATAGTGTCTTCACTGAAGGGGTTCCCTGCCCTCAGTGAAAGACGAAGCAAGACGAGAAATATTTGGACACTAATTACTAAAGATACAGTAAATTAATCATAATGACATATCTCACAAATTCAGCTTGGTTGAAGACTACAAAGGATTAAAGGAAACTCCTTACAGGTGATAAAAAATAATCCCAGACCCGCTCACAACTCATCGACCTGAATGCCTTGTGCAGTGAGAGACGTCTCATCTGGTTCCATGTCTCTGACCAGGATATGTGGGGGGACGAAACAGACAGGGACTGTTTCTTCTAAAGATAACAATAAGCCTCAAAATAAAACCAATATTTACAGTACAATCTCAGTGAAACGGAGATCAAACTTAGCAGTTGGAGCATCCAACGGACCTACATCGTATTTACACAGCTGAACAAACCATGTATTTTGGTGTGTTGAGTATCATTCATGAGAACAGGGATAGGCTTGAAACCATGGGGTGCCTCTGTTGTCACAGAGCTTGTGCTGTTCGTGTGTTTGTGGAGAGAAAATGTCCCTCAGATATTGGGAACTAATGAACAGTTGGATCTTGTGGGGACATTTGCACACATTTAACCTATGGTGTAAACCTTTGGGTTACATTTAGGTGTGGGCATAGTGTTACTTAGATACTGCAATACATAATTAGAAATGCTGAACAACAACTCTGTGTGTGTGTGTGTGTGTGTGTGTGTGTGGGAGAGAGATAGAGAGAGCACAGACACTTATGTTATTGTTGTGTTAATCAGTGTTTACAATCGGATTGCTTTATACACAATGTAGGAATGTGACAGCATTGTGATTTGAGTACATTGTGATTTAAGTACATTGTTTGCACTAACTGCATTAAGGGAGCTTACGTGTGACCTACTTAAGGCTCATGCAGTCCAGCTGGAAAACATCCTGGTGCACTGCATGTTCAAACCACTCCAGCATCACGCTGACGTCCCGCAGAACAGCCAAGTGCCGTGTCATTTCAAACACCCACGACACCTGTAAGCCCGACGCAAACACAAATACAGAGTCAGAAAAGCGTACGTTTGAACGAGGATCAGAGTTCATGCCAGATAGCAGTACGTTTCAGTTTACGTGTTGCACCAAGAATGCAGACAGATCGGAACGGAAGCCGATGAGGAGTCTTGGCTGCTCAGTACAGCCAGCACGTACAATTACCTCAATTACCCTGATGCATGTGCTATTCTTGGTTCTCCTGTTCAATATAATGCATCTGCCGTTAGGTTCGTTACATCAGACTACTGAATTGAACTATTATAATGGATTTATTTTCTTATCACTAGATACTAAATGTGTTAAATGCTAAAAAAAAATTGGTATGATTTTATTGAATATTATTAGGTAATCTTGATAGATAGGCAGGGAGTCAGTTAGGTAAATATAGAGGCAGGTAGTTATGTAGGTAGATAAGTGGGTAGATAGATAATGCTCCACATAATATTCCACATAGTGTGGAACACAGTAGTTTGTGTGTGTGTGTGTGTGTGTGTGTGTGTGTGTGTGTGAGAGAGAGAGAGACTGTTCTTCTGTCATGCCAGATCATTGAGGAGTGGCTTTATAAACACGCTACTTAAACTGAATGTTTCAGTGTCTGAATTCTGTCTGGGATTTCTACTCTGACTGATCACTGGCTAATGTAAGTCCACAGTCTCTGATTATTTTTAGATTTTGTTCTTTCTTTTAATAACATCATTCATCTCGATAAAAAAATAAACCTACGTGTACAATGTTAAAGATAAAAATCTAATTGCTGACGTTTTATGCCGATTTATGCAGATTTATGTTTCAGGCAAATAAGACAAAGTGAATGCAGACCATGGAAATCATTTATTCTTTTCATAACTGTGACCAGTATCCTAATATTTTAAGGGATTGGAATCAGTGGAAGTGATGTCGACTGGTCATTTTAATGTAATAATTTACTCCTCATGTTAAATGCCTGCTTACTAGAAACATATACATTTTAGATCACTTCACACTTTATCTCCATTATCAAATACTGTATAGAACTGTATAACTATAAAGCAGCAACAAACAATCTGCCATAGTCACAATAGTAGCAAAGATATTTTCATAAGGTCTTGTGTTAGGAGAATGGAACACAGTTTTACACTTAAACTAGAATAACTGATAATTAATTAATAAATAGTACATTTTTGTGATTTTTTCAAAGGATGAATTGACAGAATTAACAAGAAAAGGTAGTGTGAATTGTCTTTGTTGTATTATTAAGTGAATGTTATTAAGGAATTTACCGTAGCTATTTTTCAGTGTAGAATGGTTGTTAGAAAAAGGAGTATTTAAATTTTTTGCATTATAGTCCCATCTCTGTTGTTTTAATTATGTAATTAGTGTAGCATATTGTGTATTTTTGGATGTGTGAGCATTGAAACATATTCAGAGTAATATATTTGAAACTGTTTAATGAGACATGAATTGAGCCATGAAGTGTCTAAGAGCACTTTCAGTAGCTCCAAATGTAATGAAATAAACCAAATAAACTCCAACTTTTCTGACTTTCTTCATGAGTCTAATCTCCAGGATTTACCATTTCAGGACAGTGAGAACGGCAGAAAGATGGGGATGATTCAGGGATTACTCAGTGTCGTTGTCACCTCATTATTCTTCATCCCCTGTCAAGCACAAAAAATTGGTAGAAAACATATTAAATTTTTATGGTTTTTATGGTGTTGATACACAATATTTACAAGCTGAATTGCATTAATATGGTAATATATACAATACCAGTCAAAAGTTTAAACACACCTAATTTATTTATTTTTAATATTTTAATATCATGGATTTATTGGCATTTATAAATGAGCTGCATTCTCTCTTCCAGGTGGAACACAGCTAAACACAACTTCCTGTACACAGGAAGCCATGGCAGACATCGTGTTTTTAGTTGACGGTTCAGCCAGCATTGGCCTCAGCAACTTCCAACAGATCCGCGATTTTCTCTCCTCACTGGTGTCCAGCTTTGACATTGCCCCGGATAAAGTCCGGATAGGCCTGGTCCAGTTCAGCGACACACCCCGCACTGAGTTTTATCTAAATACGTACGAGGACAAACAGAAGATTCTTGACTACATTCGAAGGCTGCCTTACAAAACCGGCGGCACAAATACAGGCCTCGGCTTGGAGTTCCTGCTGAAGAGTCACTTTGTGGAGGCGGCAGGGAGCCGTGCCAAGTGGAACGTGCCTCAGATCGCCGTGGTCATCACGGACGGAAACTCCCAGGACGAGGTGGAGCCGCACGCCCAGGAACTGAGGCAGAAGGGCGTCAAACTGTACGCCATAGGGATCAAAGACGCAGACGAGAAGCTGCTGAAGGAGATCGCCAACCAGCCTTACGACCAGCATGTGTACAGCGTGTCGGACTTCGCCGCCCTGCAGGAGATCTTACAAAATGTAATCCATAAACTATGCGCCACTGTGGAAGAGGCCAAGAAAGAGATCACCTCGCTGCAGGCAGGTATGGGTAAATGGAAACAACGATGATCTATTAAATTGTTGTGTTTATTGCAGTCTTTTGAACAGTTGTATCCCCTAAGTAGAAAAAATAACTACTTTTTTTTTTGCTGTTTGCTTCTTTTTTTTATTTTTTTTATGCAAGTATGATGATTGAAGTCACTGCAACGATTAAAAATGTATGCCTGACACGTTCACATTCTGAAATGATGTCCTTGATCACAGAATGCCGTGAGATTCCTTCGGCAGATATAGTCCTGCTGGTGGATTCATCTGACAGCGTTGGAGACACCAACTTTGCTGAAATACGTAATTTCCTGCACACGTTTGTAGATGGACTTGAAGTCAGGGGTGATAAGGTAAGAGTTGGACTCGCCCAGTTCAGCCATGCACCTTACCAGGAGTTCCTGCTTGACACATACACAGACAAAGCAGATCTGCTCAAGAATCTGGACAGCATCGTGTACCGCAAGGGTGGCAAAAATATCGCTCGTGCCCTGGACTACATTCGGGACAGCTACTTCAGCCAAGCCAGAAAAAATGTCCCTCGTATCACCATAGTGATCACCAATGGCGACTCCAACGATGCAGCCGAGGAGGCGGCCCAGAATCTCAGAAAGCAGGGAGTTGTCATCTTTGTGATTAATACCGGAGATGTAGATGCTAGACAGCTGAGCACCATTGCTAACAGTCCCCAAGAAGAATTCCTATTTAGTGTCGAGAGTTACCAGAAGCTACAGGGACTGGTCGAGAAACTGCATAGGAAAGTGTGTCATGCTGTCGAGGATCAGTTGCGAGGTAAACAGTATATTTTTGGTTAATTTATAAGTTATAGGGGTGATTCAGGTGACATGATTGTTGGATGTTGTATGTTACATACTTTTGTAATGGCTGACTTCACAGTGTTCTTTAACTATGATAATAAAATATTACAAATATATATAAACACCTATATGTTCACATCATATTCAAATAATTAGACTATACTATGCTAATCATAGCTCCCACATCCATTCTGTTCTCCACGTTTAGCTCTTGGCATGAAGTTCGCAGATATCTTCTTCCTGGTCGACAGCACAACTTTAAGAAAAGAGGCTCAACAAATGAAGAATTTCATAGTAAGACTAGTCAACCAGATCAATATAGGGAGAGACGCTAACCGGGTTGGTCTCGCACAGTTCAGCAAGGATGTTGAGGAGGAGTTCCTTTTCAGTACCAGTAAAACCAAAGAGGAAATATTGTCATCCATCCGGAATCTCCGGCTGAAGCCCAGAGCCCCACGGAGAATTGGGAACGCCATAGAATATGCTCGCAAGAACTTCTTCACCAGCACGGCTGGCAGTCGCATCTCTCAGGGCTTTAAACAGATCCTGCTGGTGATGATGGCGGGCAAATCAGACGACAACGTGCTTCGGCCAGCAAGCAAGATCAAAAACGATGCTGTGAATGTGATTGCTGTTGGCTTTGGCCAATCAGAAGCTGATGAGCTAGAGAACGTTGCTAGTCCCCGACAGAGCTACAAGTCAGATACACCAAACATTCTGCAGAAAGTCAAGGCCACAGTTGAATCCGAAGAGCCACTTACAGTCAGAGAAGGTGCGTTCAAATAGATTTTGGACAAATGTCTGCAATGTAAACAATGTTATTTTTTGGATATAACATTTTGTTAAATTATTGATAAATGTGTTATTTCTGTTGAAGTTTTCTTGTGTGTTCTCAGAGTGCAAAGCAGCTGAAGTAGCAGATATAGCATTTATCGTTGATGGATCTTGGAATGTCGGACCAGCAAACTTTCACCTAATACGCACCTTCGTCCGGAACACCATTGCTGGCCTTGATGTGGGCATGGACAAAGTGAGGATAGCCATCGTCCACTACAGTGACATACCCAGGGCTGATGTTTACTTCAACACTTTCAGCGACAAGAAGGAAATTCTGGACTACGTCAAGACTCTGTCCTACAGCAGAGGAAAATCAAATCTGGGAGCTGCTCTCAAATTTGCCAAGCAGCGGGTGTTCACCAAGGCCGGAGGCAGCCGACAAGATCAGCACGTTGAGCAGATAGCGGTGGTCATCACCGAGGGGAAGTCAGCAGATGACGTTAGTATACCAGCAGCAGAACTGCGTCGTTTAGGTGTTAACATTTTTGCCCTGGGCGTTAAAAACATTGACGATAATGAACTGCAGGAGATTGCCTCCTACCCACCCAGGAAGTTTGTGTTTGATGTGGAGAATTTCACAAAGCTCAATGCATTGTCCAGCCTGTTAACCAGAAGCCTCTGTGGAAACATTAATGATGCTTTTGTAACTCTGCTGAAAAATATCACACTTCATCAAGGTTTGTGACATTGAACAAAATATTTATATTTTATACATTATATTTTGGTTTATCAGCTATGATCAGAAAAGAAAGGAAAACGATTCTTTAGATGTGCAGCTCAGAAAGGAACAATTATTGTAGCTTCTTCAAAATCTTTCTAAAACATGTTGTTAGACTGAAAGAATGAAATAAACTTTTTTTTTTACAGGCTGCAAGTTCACAGCTGAAGCTGACATCTACTTCCTCTTGGATGAATCGGGAAGTATTACCTATGATGACTTTGATGACATGAAAGCCTTCATTTTAGAGTTCCTCCATGTGTTTGACATTGGCCCAGACAAGGTGCGCATCGGTGTGGTAAAATTCGCAGACAGAGCAACCATAGTGTTTCACCTGAACACCTACAACACAAAAGCCGACGTGGAAAAAGCAGTGAAGGCACTTTTTATGGAAGGAGGTGGCACCAGGACAGATTTGGGTCTAGAGGCAATGATCCCCCTCTTCAAGCAGGCGGAACAAACGCGCAGGAAAAACGTTCGGGAATTTCTCATCGTGATCACAGACGGCAAATCTGAGCCCATCGGTACACCGGTGAAAGTTCCCGCTGAGGAACTGAGGGAGCAGAACATCACCATTTATGCCATTGGTGTGAAAGACGCAGATAAGGCAGAGCTGGAAGATATGTCTG
This sequence comes from Brachyhypopomus occidentalis, assembly GCA_020368025.1. Classification (NCBI taxonomy): domain Eukaryota; kingdom Metazoa; phylum Chordata; class Actinopteri; order Gymnotiformes; family Hypopomidae; genus Brachyhypopomus; species Brachyhypopomus occidentalis. The sequence goes on along the minus strand of JAGXOD010000010.1, from coordinate 3,737,993 downwards.
GCAGCCCTAAAAGGACGTTCTTCGTCAATAACTACGATGCCCTTAAGCAAATTAAAAGCAAAATACTTAAAGAAATTTGTTCATTTGAAGGTAAGGATTCCATATAGCTACTGTCTGAAAGTCGTCCAGCTTCAAAGTGACCGATTTAGTGTTATCAGGCATGTGGAGTAAAATATGCAGGTGGAGAAAATTGGTATAAATGATATTACTTTATCGAATTTCTCAGATGTAATTTTGTAATATTTTCTGTGGATTTTCAAGCCAAATTTTACTGGAATGGAATGACACTGTTTTTCTCCATATTGCAGCCTGCAATGACCTTTTGGCAGATGTTGTCTTTCTGATCGATGGCGCAGATGAGGTTGACTACGTAGACTTCGAGCAGATGAAGGAGTTGATAGAGTTTGCTGTCGAAAAACTTCCCATTAGACAAAACAGGGTACGTCTTGCTGTTGTGCAGTACGGCACAAATAGAAGAGTGGAATTTCCTCTAAATGGCTTTTATGATAAAGACAAACTGCAAAAAGAAATATTGTCCATAAAGCAGCTTGGGGGCAGAACCTTCACGGGCAAAGCTCTTGAGGAAGTGACACAGGTGTTTGAGGAGGCTAGTGGGGGTCGTGCTAACACTCTGCAGTTTCTGGTAGTCGTTACTGACAGTTTGTCCAAAGACAACGTAACGCTGCCAGCAAGGATGCTGAGAGACAGGAACATTAATATCTATGCAGTTGGTATGGGACATGCTAATAGAGATGAGCTGCGTGAAATCTCGGGATCCCGTGAGAGGATCTACATGGAGAAGAACTTTGGATCCATGCAGGCCTTGGGTAGTGAGGTCATCTTTAAGATCTGCAATACTGGTAAGTGATGCATAACACTCACCAGATTAGGTTCCTATTTTCACTATCCATGTTGTATTAGTATTATTAGTAGTAATGGCAAATATGACACAAAGACGTTATCAATTTGTTGGTATTGTGAAAATATTTTTAGCATAAAATAAGTGGTATAAAACATGACTTCTCTTTGTCTCCAGAGTGCAAAAGACCTGAATTAATAGATATAATCTTCCTGGTGGATGTTGCTGGGAGCATCAACAAAGAGAAGTTCCAGAACATGAAAAGCTTCATGGACGCTTTGGTAAGCAGGTCTGAGGTTGGGCCAAAACGGGTTCGAATCGGCACCATCATCTATGCGGAACGACCTCGGTCCGAGTTCACCCTGGGCCAGTACTCCAGCAAGGCCGAGGTGCTGAAGGCCATCTCTGAGCTGCAACCACTTGGCGGGCGCAGAAACACAGCGCAGGCCCTTAAGTACTCCATCTCATTCTTCACCGCGGGGCACGGAGGACGACGCGCCCAACACATCCCCCAGGTGCTCCTCCTGATCACGGATGGGCCCGTCGCTGACCCCTCTGGCCTAGCAGGTTGGCCTGCGGATCTTCATGGTTCGGAGATCAACATGTTTGCTATCGGGGTGGCAGGTGCCCGTGAGGATGAACTCAGGAGCATTACAGTGAATAACCAAAGGACCTTCTATGTAGACACCTACCAGGCCCTGGAAACCTTGTATAAACCCATTACTCAAGAACTCTGCAATCTGACAAAACCAGGTACAAGTTAGGTACCAATTGCTCAAGTAAAGCAATTTATTGTAAGCAAAATTGATGATGTAACTGACTAAAGTACTCTTTTTCTTCAGTGTGCGAGAAGGAAGAGGCGGACCTGGTCATTTTGATTGACGGATCTGAGTCAATTAGACCTTTGGATTGGGAAACAGCAAAAATCGCCTTGATAAACCTGGTTAAAAAACTTGAAATTGCACCAGACAAGTGGCAGGTTGGTGTGGCTCAATTCAGTGACAAATTCCTGGATCACTTCTACCTGAACCAGTATAACAATTTAGCAGGAGTGGAACAAGGTATACGTGACATTACCCAACGAAGACAAGGAACGCACACCTGGGCTGGCTTGAAGTTAGTACAGGACTACTTCAAAGCAGAACACGGATCCAGGATAAAGAAAGGAGTCTCACAAAATTTGTTGCTCATCACTGATGGCAAAGCTAACGATGACGAGGATCTGCAGAGTCTAGCTCAACTCCGAGCAAAGGACATTGAGATATTTGCCATTGGAATTGGCAACGACATAAACCAGCATGAGCTCCTCAAAATAGCAGGCTCAAAGGAACGGATCTTCTTCGAGAGCTTCGAGAGCCTTCCGCTGAAGACGACCACAACCAATGTTCTCCAAACCATTTGCATCCCCTCAGTAACTCCTGATCCATATGGTTAGTGGGCACATTTGTGTTCTGAAGAAAAAGGAATCTATTGCTAACAATATTCCTCATGTCCAGTCCTCACAAAACTATAAAACACATTCTGATATGGCACTGAACATTTTAGACACATTTCTGTCTTACAATAGACATTGTAAGATGATCTTATTACGGGTACCAGGAAATTTGATTATAATACATAATAAATAGATAATCATAGGATAAAACTTTATACAAAAGACATATAGCATCTGCTCAAACGGTCACACGATTGTACAAATAAACCAGGAAGGAATACAAAATCTAGAAAGCAATTTAGAAAAGATTAAAATGTCTTGAAATTTATATTAAGTAAAAAAACAAAATAACAAACAAATAGTAAATAACATTGTGGGGGTTGAATTAGATTTTTATGTTCACCATGAAACTCCCAAGCAGATTCGATCTCAGCACAATATATCCTCTACTTTCATTCTACGGATCATTTTATGGCACATGTATGTAGAGGTGGCCATCGAAGGCAGAACAATAGCAACATTACAGCATGTCTGGCCATGTAAACCCTACTATTGGTTATCCATGTAACTTGGTTTTAGGTGGAGTGCAGCACAGCCTTCCTTAATTTCTCATTCTTATTTCTCATTTCTCATTCTCGCCTCACAGCAGTTCGGTCTGGGTTCGATTCTCGGTCTGGGCTGCTCTGTGTGGAGTTTGCATGTTCTCCCTGTGCCTGCGTGGGTTTTCTCCGGGTACTCCGGTTTCCTCCCACAGTCCAAAGACATGCATCTTAGGTTGATTGGTCACTCTAGATTGCCCGTAGGTGTGAGTGTGTGTGTGCGTGTTGGCCATGTGGTGGACTGGCGAACTGCCCATGGTGTACCCTGCCTTGCGCCCGGAGATGCTGGGATTGGCTTTATTATTTAGTATAATATGGGAAGTAGGATATAGTCAATGACCCCCCCATGAAAAAGTTGGCCATAATAGATTGAGTTCATAACAGATAATAACTTTTTGGACATTCTTGAAGGTATGATGTTATGGACTGATGAACTCTGATTGGTCGCTTGATTGACTGATTGTTTTCTGCTTTGTCCCGGCGGTCAGGTTGCTCTGTTGACATTGCCGTCGGGTTTGGTGTTTCGCAACGAACAAGCTCGCAGCCTCTGCTTGGACCACACACCGATGTTCTCGTCGCTGCAGCTGTCCAGCGGGTGTCTATGTTGGTATCCCTCTGCTGCGTGAACGAAACCGAAACCAGGATTGGCTTCCGTCTGGTCTCTGAGCGTGACGGGAGGATTATCGACGACTTCGCCTTTGAGGAGTATAATGAGAATGTGGTCAGGAAGGTCCTGGCTCTGAGGCCTGCAGTACCCATGGCCTTCAATGCACTTTTGCTGAACTCCTTCGCACAGAAGTTTGGTTCCTCTCAAGCCGGAGTGAAGGTGAGTCAGCTAAATCTACTCCTAAAAGCATTGTTGATCTCCTAGATAACCATCAGGTCGTCTGACTTACTGATCAGATGAGATCTAAATGTTGTTGTCTTATTTCACCCAAGAGGATACTCAAGGATGTCTGCAGAGTCAAATAAAGGAAATAAAAACTGTCTCAGGGAACAGATGAATCACACAAAATTGAATCCATATGCTTCTGCATTGGAACAGAGTCCAGCTATAAACACATGGTCGATTGTGTGAATGTTGTTTCTCCAGGTGGTGATTCTATTCACAGATGGGCTTGATGATACCTTGGAACATCTGAAGGAGAGTTCTGACAGCCTTCGGGAGAGTGGTATGCCGTCCCTCAAATTTAAGGGAAACCAAGACTCACTGTGAAGAATCCAGAAAACACTAAAGCAATTTTCCCTTAGTAATGCTGGTGTCACAGTGTAGTCATCTGCAGATGCTATACTGTTTTCATTTACTCATTTATCTTATAGACAAACTTGAAATCTCATGTATTTTTCTTGATCTGAATTAATATATACTATGCTCAGAACTTCTATACATACCACACATAAGTTGGGTGTCGTAATTTTGTGACTTAGGTGTCAGTGCGCTTATGATTGTGGCCCTGGATGGTAACGTGGACTACCGGCAGTTGGAATTCGGACGGGGTTTTTATTATAATCAACCTTTTTCCATCAACATGCTGAATGTTGGAAATGCCTTGCAGGACCAAGTTGTGAGTTCAAGTCTTTAAATACTACATCATTTTAAAAAATCCAAACTCTAAGGTGTATGCTTTGTTGTCTGATCTCTGGTTTCCATGCGTAACATTCTGCATTAAGGTTGCACTAGGTACTGTGCATCAGCCTGCCCTCTGACCTCTGCCCCCTGTCTCTGTTTCTCCGCGTGTAGAAGGCCGTGGCTTCAGCAGAGTGCTGCGATGTGTCATGCACCTGCAGCGGTGCATTCGGTCCCAATGGCTCCCCTGGTCTCCCGGGAGTAAAGGTATGGCCCCATACTGGGACATTATCCCTGTGGCAGACGTAGTGCTGTGCTCAAAAAAGCATTGGTGAAAGCATATGGAGGATCCGCAGATTCAGAATTTGAACAAAAAGGGCACAAAGAGTGTGATGGAGTTAAACTTTACTGGACTTCTTAGAACTGGATGAGAATTGGGAATTGTCTGCTAACTGTTTTTGTTTTTTTTGGATGCGAAGGGTTTTCCTGGGCTGAGAGGCTATCCTGGCTACCCTGGTGAAACTGGAGTCATGGTGAGTGAGATGTTAGAGAGAGTGTTTTAGACTGATGCTATAATCTTCATATTCTTCCTACTGCTTGGGACTATGGTGCCTTTCTCCGTAACATTACATTCTTGCTTCACCAATGATTCTGGTGTTTGATAGTATTGCAGGAAGCACAATGAATGTTACTGTGATCAGACCCATCTGACTGTGTGGTTTGGGACAGGGCGGAAGAGGTTTACCAGGCCTCAACGGAACCCAAGGACATCAGGGCTGCGCTGGCAGAAGAGGTCCCATGGTATCGCAGAAATGATGCAGGACTATCTGCTTGCTTAGGATTCTGCATTAACGTAAAATGAGGCTTGAAAATCCGGAGGCTCATAGGTTGGGAAGAGTTGGGAAGAGTCTCCATCTCATTGGTCTGAATGATTATATCTTTCCATATTTTCCACAGGGATCCGTAGGCTATGCTGGAAATAGAGTAAGTGATGCAATTAGTCGCTTTAAGAATCCCAGTCTAGCGTCTCGTCCTGACTTTATTCATTCGTTTAGAGAAGATTTGTCTCATTCCTTGACCCTCTCATGTACATCTGACAGGGAGAACAGGGGGAGAGTGCGCTCGATGGTGTGGATGGCGAGCAGGTAATCCACGTCTCTCTCAGCCTTCTCTTCCATTCCTAAAATCCTTTTTCTGTTGACTTGACTCACACTCGTACATGAACCCTTGTGGTTTACTCCGAGCAGAATCTGTTTATTCCCTGCATTAACACTGCATGGTTGACGCAACAGATTTAGCTGTTTGGCAAAATGTATGTTTATTGAGCTGGTTGCCTAAATCTCAGGATTCGTTGGTGGGCCAGATTCATTCTTTACTCTTGTAACTGTCCATCTTTTACATGAGTTTTAATGCGGTTACTGAATAATTCAGTAATTAGTGCATAATGTGCTGTGCAATATTAATAACATGTTTGAATTTTAACAGGCCATCTGATTTTGTTCTTATCCAGTTTTCTGTGAATGTGTTTATAGACAAGTATCTTCATTATTTATACGCTAGTATCTTCATTATGAAGATTATGCCCACCATGACCATGTTTGAATTATAATATTTGCATTGAGTTATTGGGTTAATCACATTCTTGTACACACGTCTGTGAAGAGTTTTGGCAGCGATTCGGATGTGTTGTGTTTCTTTCTGCATGGGTTGAGGCAGGCCTGACTGCTGAGTTCTGAGTTCTGAACCCTAGCAGTCTGCCGTTGGCCAATCAAAACACTCGCACAACTCCCTCGTCGTTCCAGAAATGAGAATCCTTTGGCTGCCGTGTGGTTTGCCACCCACCCATGAGTTTCTGTGACTAACCAGCATGTGATTTGAGTAGAAGACCTGCCCGCACAGATAGCTGTAGAGAAATCCAGAAAGGATTGTGAAGCTCTTCAGAAAAGCAAATCTCAGGACTAGAACAAGTAACCAGGATACAATGTTTACATGTACAAACATAAATGGAAGATTCCTAAATCATGGCCGTAGCCAGGATGCTGGTATGCATAGTAAGCATGTCATTCATTGATCTGTGATGTCTGTTCTCTGCACTGAACAGGGTGAGACTGGAAGAGGCGGAACAGCCGGACCGAAGGGAGATCCAGGACGCCCAGTAAATACCTTCCACCGTACTTCTTTAAAAGGCTTTAAATGACTTAGACAGCAACATGAAAACATGAACAGGTCAAACATCGCTGCTTCTTTACCTAAGAGTCAAAGCATTAGCGCCGCCCTGCTGTTCAGTCTTGGAAAAACAAAAGCAATATTTTCATATATATCGTTACAGTTATCAGCAGGTAAACTGATTTTAATATTTTAATATAAACTAGATGCACACTTTCGTGCATTAGTCTGTATATACTGTGCCTATGACAACAAAGAGTTAAGTTATTCGTAATGAATGATAATTGTAATTTCCCATAAGTCATTGCTATGTAGTTGCTCCCTGTGTCTCCTCTCTGTGTCCAGGGTGTGAAAGGAGTTCGAGGGAGTCCTGGCGCTAAGGGAACGCGTGGTGTAAAAGGAGATCCCGTGAGCAATTTTTCCATGATACAACAATTTCATTATTCATAACATAAGTTATTTTGTTACTAAACAAGTAAGGTTCATGTGTAAATGCATTTTTGGATATTATAAACAGCGTTGTGTAATGCTCTTTGTATGGAACATTACTTTGTCATTGTAGGGGAGTCCCGGACTGGACAATGGTGTTCGTGGTCCACGGGGAGAGAGAGGATATATTGGCCATCCTGTGAGCCTGCTTTTTCCCTTCTGTTTTGTGAATACATTGTTGATATATTTGTAGTGGTATGGTGCACTTATCAGGCAATATATTACAGCAAGTTAAAACACCCAGTAACCGGCTTATCTCAGTTCATCAGTGCATTAGACTCAAGTAGGGTAATATTTGCAAGAACCGTCTGTTGTGGCATTAGCTCGTCTCGCCAAAACTTGTGTTTGAAGTTGTGTCTGTATGTATCTATGTTTGTATCTATCTTAAATATACATGCCACTGAAGGGCACTGTGTTCATTTAGTCTGTTCTGTTGGCAGGGCGGTCAAGGTCCAGATGGATCTCCTGGGATCCTGGGCGAGAACGGAGAATCTGTGAGCACATTCCCTGATATGTCCTCAGCTTGTCTACAGCTGGAAGAAAGCTTCTCCTCTAATGTACCAATGTTTACTTTAAGATTAACTTTGTTTATCTTCATTTTTGGCCGAAAAATGTTGGCGTTGTTTCTTCCTATGAGGTGATGATGTTTGGAAGCCGAATCATGTCCAGGTCCCGTGTTAGACAACGCATGCTGCAGCATAAAACAGTTGGAAGACAAATGTAAATTCTGCAAGAATTCCGAATGTTCTCAGTGATGTCTTTGTTTACAGGGCTTCCCTGGGAGGAAGGGTCCCCCAGGTCCTAAGGTGAGATAGCATTCTATGCAGGATTGCATGCTTAATGTTACATGCTCTTAGGGGACTAAGCTGTGTGCCTTATCATTGAGCGTGGGGATGACAAGGTAGGAGGGACTTTTATCTGAAATATGATCACTCATATTTGTGATTCATACGTTTATGTTGCATTCTGTTCAATTCCTAAATCATATACTAATTTATGTATTTATTTATTTTAGGGTTCTCCATCCACCGTGAAAGGGGAACCTGGACAGGAAGGTCTTGCTGGATATCCTGGTTTCCAGGTGAGGACTCTTATTTTACTTCCTCTCTCCCATCCACACCTATGCACCCATCTCAACACACAAGAGTATTATTGAGAATCATTCAAAGTGATATGCAAATCCTATTCAGATTAGATTTTTCCTTTGTGCTGTAAGGCCAGACCTCACAATCACAAAAAGAGCCGAGAATCCTCTAACTGTTGAAGTCAATAAAACGGCCCGGTGTTCATGGGTTCATGTGTTTCCTTTATCCTGTCCTCTTCTGCTAGGTGAAAAAACATGTTAGATCCATAGCAGAAATCATTACTGTCAAAGCAGCCCGGTTTCAGTGCTGAGCTCATTCTGAAGTTCAGAGCTTGTCTGTCACCACATAATCCTTTTAAGCAACTTCACTTGTTAAACATGCTGACAGTTTTTCTGCAGCTACAGGCTTAACTGTTTATAGGGCTTCCCTGGGTGAGATTTTTTCTCTCGAGACAATGACTTTGGAAAATCACACCCATATACTCTGAATTCAGCAAAAAAGTTTTTTTTTAAATGTCATCTCATACATGGCCCATTTATTTTCTTTTGTCTCTTTGAGGGCCCCGTCGGGGCACATGGGGTCAAAGGACAAAAAGGTTATCCGGGTGGCCCTGGAGTGCAGGTGGACTCCTCTCACCTATCCTTATTGTTTAATATCGTCAAACCTTCGGTGGGAAGACCTCCAAGTCTTTGTGCCTGACTGAAAGCCATCACCTTTCCACAGGGACTCTACGGTCCAGCAGGAAGTGAAGGATCTACAGGAAGTCAGGGGCCGAGAGGCAGACGGGTATGTGACACGCTCTGTCTGCTACAGTATCATCTTCTATGCCTGAACTTGGAACAGGATGTTTTTTTGTTGTTCTGTTGGTGTTTACTGTGGTTGAACATGTATGCATCTGTGCATCAACCGCTGTGTGTGTGTGTGTGTGTGTGTGTAACTGTTTTAGGGTCTGCCTGGTGACACTGGCAGTAAAGGCGACATTGGACCAGAGGGTGTCAGGGGACCACCGGTCGTTATGCTCTCATAGACTTTTACCTTATTTTACATTGAGAATCACAACATTCTATCAGTATAGGAATTTTAATGCCATGCTTTAGTTAATGTTCAGATTTTTATCAATTATATTGAACATACCAATAGCTGAGCATGTGTTGCAGATTTGTGTAGCAGTTATGTAAAATCTCACTTTTCTTCCGCACAGGGCCATCCTGGCCCAGATGACTTCGGACCACCTGGCCAGAAAGGGCAGCAGGTATGGTCTCCTTTCAGAACCTGAACCTTTGGATCAGACCATGTGTGGAACCATTTTATTAGTTCAGGATTAGTGCTGCAGAGACTTCAGAGACTTAACGATCGCACCCTGCAGGTGTCGACATCTATTGCGAGCAGTGCTGTCAATTACGTGGCCATACATTTTATGTCACAGCTATGAAACTTACAGTATAAAATATCCCCTCTCACAGGGATATGCAGGTTTCCCTGGTTACCCTGGGTTGCAGGTAAAATGTCTTAAATTTGAACTCGCTGAACGCTCTGAAAACCTTTTCTGAATGCTCGCACCAACTTCTTTTAGATGCTGTGTAGGCTGCAGTCACCGTTAGTCACATGCAGTGTGTTTTGTTTTTTATAACTCCACTGTTGTGGGTGTAAGGGAGAGGATGGTGCTAAGGGCTTTGGTGGTGTGTCGGGCCCCAGGGGACCTCCAGGGAGGCCGGTAAGGTCTTTCTGTTGCTAATCATAATTAATCGTCTGTGGTTAAATTCCTGCGTTCGTTTGGCCAGAATATTAAATTTTTTATCATTCTTAAAATGCAATTATACTTAAATCAGTTAATAAATCATATTAGTCTGATTCATTCTGTGTTTTTTAAACTTTATTTCATAATGTAAAATGGATTATAGTGTTATTGTTCCATAACAGGGCACAACAGGCACACACGGATTCCCAGGGGATCCCGGCGAGGTGGGGACGATCGGACACAGGGTCAGTGTTTTGCATTTGCAATCAACTCTTTGCCTACTAAGAAAATGTCTCACCAATGACTCGCCATTTTGTTGGCCTTATCTTTTCTTCTATTCCCAAAAGAACAAGAGGCAAATCAAAGCATATGGGCGTTATTCCGTTTGGCCATGTACACATGTTTTGGTCTTATACATGACCCTTGTGTGGAGTTAATGTAGTCAACCATGATTACCTGCTTCTACCTACCACTACAAAAATCTAAAATTGTGAAGTGGAGACTTTAATGTCATGTTTGTAGGTCACAGCTAGATGGCGTGCATCCCACAGGATGGAATAGAACACAGTGGCAGGGCAGTTCTGTTAGGACTTTTACAATTTTATCCATTTCTAGTTCTTTGGGATGTTGTCGTGGGTTTGCGACCCCACTACACTCCTGCCATGACGGCTCTCATGGCAATATGGTTATCACAGCTGCTTCTCCCGTCTTTAAAGAGCCTCAAACATACTCACACAAAAGGAATAGAAAGGTTTTGCAATGAAGAATATTTCATTGTAGTTCAATCTTTTTGGGCTTGTTAGATAATGTGGGGCTTTACATAATGATATATGTATCTTTAGGGTCCCAAAGGATTACCAGGAACCAGCTCCAAGACTGTATGTTCTTCCATTTAACCTTTAATGTGTTTCAATAGTACCTTTAATTATTTCTGTGAAAAGATGTTAGATTTTGTGGATGTCATTCTGCTTTTTGTTTGTTGGTTTGCAATAGGAATGTGAACTAGTGAACTATGTCCGTGAAAACTGTGGTAAGATTTTTATCAATCAGAATTTAAAAATTCTGACGATTGTGAAATGGATACACACATTTTTTGCTCGACATTAATGTTTTCCCCCATTTTTATTTGGATGTATTGATCAATAAATTGAACATCATAGTAATAATAACATTCTAATATAATATAATACTATCATCTGTTAAAAGTTGCCACACCTTCATCCTTGTAGCTGATCCTATTATTTTGTTTCCTATTTCTCCACAGCTTGTTGTGCAGGTAAGATCTGTCTGCTGCTACATCCACATATAACCATCATTTCCATGTTGTGGATCAGATCGTTATATTTGTATGCAAATGCTCCCTATAGGATTTTAATCTAAATGCTCTGTTTCTACAAAAACTTGTGTACTACAGTAGAATTTTTCTAATGCATTATAATACTATTATTATTCTTATAATTAGAGTATTCTAATATCATTATTAAAATACTCTACGTGTCTTTACATATTTAAGAGTTTTCTGTACTATAGTTCTTCCTGTGGGAAGTTCTTCCTTCCGCTCCATCCCTTCCATGGCATAAGTGGTGGGTGTTCCATCTTCTCCATGCAGGTCACAGTCAGTGTCCGCCATTCCCCACAGAGCTGGTAATTGCCCTGGACGTGTCAGCTGATGTAACTCCACAGGTGTTTGCCCGGATGCGTTCCACTGCGCTCTCCCTCCTGGGGGACATCGCCATTGCCGACACCAGCTGTTCAGTGGGGACTCGAGTCTCCGTTGTCTCCTACAGCAACGAGACCAAATACCTGCTCCGTTTCTCCGACTACCGGGAAAAACAGACGCTCCTCGAGGCCGTGAAGGCGATCTCGATGCAGAGGACTGGGAATGCCCGGAACGTCGGCCACGCCATGCGCTTTGTTGCTCGGAACGTCTTCAAACGGGTCCGGGATGGGAAGCTGACGAGGAAGGTGGCGGTCTTCCTCACAAACGGCCCGTCGGAGGAACCCTCGGACATAACCACCGCCATGCTGGAGTTTAAGGCCTCGGACATCCAGCTGGGAGTCATTGCCTTTAGGGCCGTTCCCGACATCCTTCGTGCCATTGAGGTATTAAACAGGCAGGTGGTCGAATCTACCTTTACTGCCTTTACTGGTACTGAGGGAAGTTGGTGGTTTGAAAGAAAGATGGCTGAATGCTGGAGTGAAATGAAAATGGCCGTGTTTATGATGAATCTTCATTAATGTGTGCTCTCGCAATTTATGCATATTACATAGCATGTCATTGTTATGCTTATTACATGTAGCATAGCAATTTAAACTTTTTCTCTTTGTTGTTCCTCAGGCTGATGAAACAATGAGCTTCATGGTCTTTGATTCTGAGAAAGCCAATCGCATTAACGATTGTGTCATCTGTTTTGGTAAATATCTGCATATATGCATATTCACCTGTCTCAGAATTGAACCATGCTCTGCATATCATGCATGTCAACCTCTTGTACATTTATAGATCGCCTACCAAACAGCAATCTAAGCACAACTTTCATAAATAACTTAATGTTTAATGAAGTACCTCCCACATGAACCTGCCAACATCCATATTGTGAGGCCATCAAAGCCTTCAAAGCTGTCACTGTTCCCAGACCACTGCCTCCAAGACCCGTCATGTCGGATCGTGCAAAACCCCGAGCCTGAAGAGGTGGACGTGGACCTGACGGTGCTTATGGACGCCTCCAGCGATCTTCAGATGGACCAATACTCTGGAGTCAAGCAGTTCCTGCTGGCCTTCCTGGACGAGTTGGCGGTTAGCAACGAGCCCCACCGGGAGGACGGCAGGGCCAGAGTGGGCGTGTACCAACACAGCTCCACCTACCCTGCCTCCCATGTCAAGGAAGAGTTCGGCCTCACCGCGTTCAAGGGCCGCGACCTGATGAAGAAGCACATTTCCCAGGTGATGCAGCAGACGGGCGGGTCTTCCCGCCTCCTCGACGCCTTGGAACAGATAGTGACCAATAGCATCCTGAAGGCGTCGGCACCCAGGAGGAAGCGGATGGTGCTGGCCGTTCTTGGCGAGGGAGATGGTCACATGGGCAGGGAGGACGTGGACTACATCTCTAAGCTGTGCATGTGTAGTGACGTGGTGGTGTTCACGCTGGCGGTGGGAGAAAGGTGGAGCTCTCTCCACGCAGAAGAACTAAGCACATGGCCGGTGGAGCAACACCTGGTGCAATTGGGCCGGTTCACGCCACAGGACATGAACTACGCCCGCCGCTTCCTCAGGGTTTTCCTGCGCATGCTCACCAGTAAGAAACACCTCCACCCCTCGTCCGAGTTGGTGAAGTAAAACGGGCCTTCATGAATGCGTGTGTGTGCTCTAGACACGCCGTCCTGTTTACTTGGTGTTGCTCAGTACAGCGTTATTTAAGGTACACACTGTGTCTTTTTGTCTGGCTACAGGAGATTTATTCTCGAAACCTTCGTCCCAAAGTGCAGAATGTAGCACATTTGTGTGGAGACAAACAGAACAAGTCCCCAGTGGTCACCCAGAAGGGTGAGTGAAGGGTGTCTGTCCACATCATTTAAGATAACCACAATAATCTTACATCTAATAACTATTATTAGCTACTTTTTAATTCCTGTAAATAACATGGCATACATAACGTCAAAGAATAATTTACTGAAGTTGAACTTTTAAAACGTTTATCATGTTTATCACATGTTTTTCTAGAACAATATTCTATTGGGAATTAGGAATATAATCTGAATTCTAATTAGAAGACTTATTTTTTTCATTTTTGTCTTTTTTGAAGCATTGCAGTTACCGTCTTAAAATGACATTTATATTGCAGTTTATGAACAATAAGCAATCTAAACGTTACATTCCCGTCTTGGTACAGAAATGTTTATAAAACACTTTTAGGTTTTTTAAACTGTATGTAGTTCATTTGTCATGGTTATCAGGTACAGAATGGCACACCAGATGTTGCTTGCTTTGTGTACCAGAGTTGATCAGTCCACCGCTGCCCCAACAACTGAGACGGTAACTACGGTGACCTACCCAGAGGACCACACATCGGCACGCTCCTCCACGGATATGCGGAAGGATGGTGTGTCTGCAAGCTTTACATTTCTCACAGTGTTTCCTGCACTGTATTGACGTGCGTGATGAAAACGGCGCGCGGAGATGATTGTTGCTCTGTGATCCCTTCAGCACGGTGTTTTCTAACCGAAGACGAGGGCCCTGATTGTTCGATTTACGAGGCAAGGTGGTTTTACGACTGGACACTGCAGCGGTGCACGTACTTCTTGCGCAGTGCCTGTGACAGGAACAGCGGCCACTTCTTCTCAGAAGCGTCATGCTTGAAGACGTGTGTAGAAACGGGTAAGGATGATTACCTCAGCTACTCTGCGCCCAAATAAGGACATGTGTCCATGCACTGACCTCCATGTCATGTCCTCTGTAGGACCTTCCTAAGGATGAACTACCGTCTGAAGGTAACACACCCTCATGAACACACACACACATGCAGTTGTGCGCGCACACGCACACACACGTGTATATACATATTCTGGGTATGTGGGAAGTGTCTTTATGTTACGTTTAAGATTTTCTGTTTGTTTCTGCAGATTTTTGCAAGCTTCCACATAACACAGGGAAGTGCACTGACTTTTCTTTTAAATGGTACTTTAACACCCTTAAGTGAGAGTGCTCCCCCTTCTGGTGTGGAGGATGGGAAGAAAATGGCAACAGGTATAAGGCTTGTGTGAGGTGTGAGCACACACTGATGGGGAAACTCCCACCACAACTGTTTCTTAGGTTATTGACTTAATTTGTAATTATGAACTGATAACTTGACTAAGTTTGAGCACTACCCTAATTACTACTAAATAATTGTGAATATATAGCAATATGGATTTGATTATATATTTTGGCAGTATTTACCAAACATTTGTATCTCAACAGTCATTTAGATTAACCTCACATGGCAAAATCAAAAACTGCATATGTTCATATTCAGGGGTTTTCATTTTTTTTTGCTTTACAGTATTTATAAAACTGGATTAAAGTGAAATTCTACTAACATATAATTTACCTAATGTTTCCTCAGTGTTTTCATATGCAGTGCTATGAACTTCCATATGCACTGTTATCAAAATATCTCTCTGTCTCTCAACTACGTCACCTCAGCTCTCTGTCCCTCTCATGTCCCTATATATATATATATATATATATATATCATCAGTATGCCAATTTTTGGATCACAGCACGCAAACATACATATATTTTGTTTATACATGCATACATACCAAACTATGAATAAATAGAAGACATTAATAAAAGTAGAACATACTAACATACTAACTAATTTTTTACCTACATTTTCATAAATATATAACCAACCAATCACCAGACTGGGTTTTTAAACTGTATGGCCTCATTTACTTGATATTGAATTTGATTGGCTTTCACCTTTGGCACAGCTAATTTTACTTTGGAGATAATTTGATGCCACTGTGACTTCATGAATTAAATTCTGAGCGCTCGGTTTGTCTTGGGCAGCGTCTGACCCCAAGACTAGCAGTGGCCAGACTACTGTCCACCCAGCAGGGACACTGAGTCTGTCACCAGACTGTGCCAGATAAACTCTTTGGTTAATGTCAGCCAATCAGAATTAGGCTGACAGTGCCTCATAGGTTAGATGGTAGCTGACAATCTGCACATGACAAAAAAAATCATCTGTAACTATTGCCTGTAACTGCAGAATGCAAATATTTATATATATATATATATATATATATATATATATATATATATATATATATATATATATATATATATATATATGTATATGTAGGAGTGTTTAATATTGCAGTTGGTGTGTATAATATTGAAGTGGGTGTGTCTAATATCACAGTAGGTGTGACTAATATCAAGATGTGGGTGTGTCTAATATCACAGCAGGGAACTGTGCGAGTACTGGTACTTGAACTTCAGTGTGAGCACCAAACTTCCGAATGGTTCCTAATAATTCATCAATAAAATAACATAAAATCACGATGCTTTAAACCAGCCACTGGAGATTAATTCATTGCTTTTCATTTAAAACACATGAAAAGAATTAAATGTTCCATTGGGTACTTTTCAGTGTCCAAGGTACATAAAGAATAATTTGTGGTAATAATAATTTATGAGCTTGTTCTGCCAGTGAGGGCAAATGTGGGAGCATTTCAGTTTCATCTTAAACATTGACAGCATTTACGTCCGATACACCGTGCATCGCAAACACTTAATTAGACATCACTGCATGAAAAACAGCGTTATGTACAACCGCGCCTTGTAGAGCAAGTAAAGTATTTCACTCTACCAAGTCACGACTCGCCTGAAACTTGGGATGGCCCGGAACGCGAAGCCAGACTTTAAAAAAAAAACGGCGTAGGTGCCGCGTTTATCTGCAAGGTCTTCCGTGCGCTTGGACGTGAGCTGAAGGAGCAGATGCCTCCGGAAGATTTAAGGGCAGCAAAACTCCGCAGACATGGCGACGCTCCATGGGTTCTGGGAAGCAGTCATCGTTATCCGGGGAGAAGCCGAGGCGTCTATCGATTGCTCGTCAGGCGGGAGTGAGAGAGTGTGGAGGCAGGATGCGTGCAGCTCTCGCCGCCGCTCGGTTGGGCAGGGCGGCTAATGCACCAGCCTGCACTGCCGCGGCTTTACAATTCATTAGAATCAATCAAAGCCGATTCGCCTGCCCTGCACCTCCCTGAGATGACTGCAAACGTCCTCCTCTGCTGTCCTCTGCTTTATAATGGGTCGTTTTCTAACTTAACAAAGGCCTGATTAAATATAGAAGATTATGTAAATACAGACGGTGTAAACAATGCCATCATCAACTTGCACAAATCATATATCTCTATTTGACTCTATTAGATATACATTACATATACCACTGTAGTCCCAGTATGCATTGTGTACACACTCAGTTAATAATTGTGCATGTGCTAACACAGAAACAGGCATCAGAGTGACCATACATGTCTCTACATGGTTATTTACATAAAACTGTATTTTGTAAGGCATCTTTGAAACTTTTTAAGGTCAAATGAATACAGTTGGTGTTGGTATTTGTCGAAGTGAACCATTCCCTTAAAAAACAACTGAATGAGTATTAAGCACTGCATGTAGGACTACATACTATCCTTTCTTGACTATAAATGATGACATCCTGCTTTGTTTCTTAATTGAAACTGATACATGCAGAGAGGTGTTTTAATAATCCCATATGTATTTAACCATTAAGATTTAAATATGATTACATCATTCAGGAACAGCCTTGTGGGTAATCTTACATGCAAACACCAACAGCCAGTGTGGGAATTTAAACATACTAAATATTTGGCTAAAGCAAATAGTTTGACTTTAAATAGAAACATTTCAAATTTTATGGTGGCACCATCTGCTAAACACACCAGAATAAAAATTCAGTTTATACCCACTCCCCCACCGTTAAGTAAAATCTGTATGACTTAGCCTGAATTTGAATATTTAAATGGGGAACAGTGAGTTCAGATGGGTGTTTTCTCTCATTGCACCATAGATTAGTAGTTTGAACAGAAAGTACCATTAACAGAGAGCTAAGTCTCACGGTTGAAATTCTAACATAGTGTATTTTGTGGCATTACAAAGATGATGGAACACGCTTGATAGTTAAAAAGAAAAATCAGTGCCATCCAATGATGAAAGGTTCGCCATCCACGAAGCTCGATGGTTCTCGATTGTACGACGGACACGGAATCCCAGGCACTGTAAGTGCTGGATTATTGCTGATGTGAAACCTTTTCAGCCCTTGTTAAGAGAAGAAGTCTATCCTCTTCATAGGAGATGCTGCAGTGTGTGACATACATGAGGGGATGTCTTTTTAGAGACCTGTCCTTCTGTCCTGTCCTGTCCTCACAGGTGAAGAACATCTTTCTTTGTGCATCCGGGTTGGTGCTCCATGTCTGCACGCGTGAACAGCGCCACTCCTTCCTTTAGTGTCAGGTTACACAGGTCTCTTAGTAAAAAAGTATTTACTAGACAACAAAATGGAAACTTTTCGTTATCATTTTACAACCCCTAGAAATGACATCTGTTTAGGAGTATTGTCAAAGTTGTCTCAAATGTAACTATGAGCAAACAGACCTGAAGAGAAAGCTGTGACTACCGATTTGACAATAAGAACGATATCATGCTGTTGATATGGCAATAGTTAAAAAACATGAAATTTGGATTGCAGAACAAAAACAAGAATTCCTCCTTCCCTCTCTCTCTCTCTGTCTCTCCTTTGTCCCTCCCTCTTTCTCTCCCCTCACTCTCTCTTCTCCCTCCCTCTCTCTCTCCCCACCCTCTCTCTCTTGTTCTCTCTCTCTCCCTCTCCCTCTCTTCCCCCTTTCATACTCTGCAAGCTCACTTTAAGATCCAAAATTAGCCCTCAATTCTCTGGACTAAATCTTCTGTCCCTGAGAATGAACAACCTTTCAATTTTGAAAAAAAGGTTTGGGGTTCAAATATGGAAATATGTAGTGAACATCAGTATTCAGGGCACCTTGCAAAATGCTCAAATCATTTAAGCGTATGCAATATTTGTTCAGAGTATTTTAGAAACAGCACACACAGGGCACTGTGCATCCTTCATACAAATCCACCACCATTACGTAAATCAGAACTTATAATGCACAAACGTTTATGAAGCGACAAGTGATATAGGAGGAGGAGAGAGGTGGTAATTAGGTCACTGTTTACAGCACAGAAACCACAGCAACAACAAAAAAACATTAAGCAGAATTAGCATGTTTAAATTACATGACTATTAACATTTACATAAATTAATACAATGTATCTACATCAGTAAAAAACAAACACAAAAAATGTGCATCAAAATGAGTTCTTAGATGAATAATGGCTCTTAAAAATGGTTCCATGTTTCTTCCTCTTGGGTGAAGTCATTAGAAAAGGGTAAGTGTGCAGCGCCACCTACAGCCCTAAAAAGAAACATGATCAGGAATGGCATAATCAAAAATACGATGATCATAATCAAAAGACATAACCAGCGGAAAACAAAAAAGCCGAAAGTGTGGGAAGTCAGATTAACAAACAACAGAATCACATTCGAGGGTCCGTGGGCGGATAGGAGCGACAGAGGGGAGGGAGGAGGAAGTTGATGGATCCTGTCAGGCTTCAGCGTCTCCTCACACATTCCCATCAAACGACACCCGAATTCTTCAGGCTGTTTATTGAGCAGGAATAAAAATGCCTCTCTGCTCTTGAGTTTTGTTCTGTGGCTCCCTGGCTGAATTACCCCTCTGTCCAGCCAGGCGTTACCTTGGCTTTCACCACAGGGCGGAGTCTCCTCTCCACTACTTGCCTCAAAGGTGTAGGCCCGCCGGGCTCAGTTCCGACCCGTATCCTCTTTTAGAGGCTGACTCTGTGTCAGTCGGTCACCACAGCAACCTGGACCGTCCTGCCAACGCAGATGTGCACAGATGGTTCAAGTGCTGTCTCAAAAAAAAGAAAAAAAGGGTCACGTGTCATCGCAACTTGACAGCGGTCACAGATGACGTCCAGTTCTTGTTGTCGCTGTTCTCCGGGAACTGCGTGATGACAAATGCAGAGAGAGAGGTGGACAGGGCAGGCATGGAAACCTAGAGATCGTACGGCAGTACTGTGGAAGGACCATGGCGTCAATCCTGGTGAACGTGTTTCATATTGGGAGTCTCACTCGTCTTAGTGCTGCAGTGAATGTTATTAAAACAGTTAATGGTGAATTTAACCCCCTTTATATAGCAACGTGTCCTTCGTTGTAATGAGCCCTTACTGAGAACTTTCAAGTAGTAGTTGTGCTGAACGTGGCTCTGCTGGAATGACGTGCTGAAACGTTGTTGGCTTCGCTCAAGTGTCTTTAGCTCCTCTGGGATGCTCTTGACTGCTGTATTTGCACATGCTTACCAGGTTAGTTCGACTCAGTTCATCGAAGCGTTGGCTTGAGCTCAGCTGAGCGGGGCAGCGTCTCGCAGAGAAGGGGTCCGTCATGCTCGGTTCTGAACTAGCCAATGGGTGAGGAGAGTCCAGCGTGACTGAGGCTTAATGAAGCAGAACAGGCTGACCTGCCCAACGTCCTCTGAGCTCTTGAGACCTCACGGGAGGTGTGGTTATACCTTGCTCCGGAGGAGGCCCCCTGTTGGGTGCTCAGGGGTACTGCACTCTGAGGAGTTCTTGGCCTTGTCTTTGTTGTTGTTCGGCTCGTTGTCTTTGATGATGTCATACTGCCGGCAGAAGAGAGCGATCACGCCTGAAAGTAAAACACGAGGAACGGGGAAATATAAAACCGCTATAAATAAAGAAAACCTTCAGAAGGGCGAACAGGTCATGAGTGCTGTGTGTGTGTGACATGACTCAGTCCTTACCTGCCCACATTATTAGCACCACCACAATGATGATAAGCTCCCCCGCCCTGAGCTGATTGGTCTGACCCACTTCCTCCATGGTGACTTCGTCTACGGGAATAAGCCGCAGCGCTCGTGTCAGTGCAACCATTAGGAATGTACTGCTCTGTGCTACACTGCCTGCTCTTGTCAGAGGCACATGTCCCACAATGCTTTGGGTGGAGCTGCCAGCCTCTGGAGTAAGTTCTAGAACATTCTAGTTGTCTCCTAAAATTCCAAGTATGCAGAGAAACAAGGGCAGAAATCTGCACATTGCCTTATTGGAAATCCTCCCTTGCTAAGTTCTCACGCTTTGTGAGGAAAGTGTACATGATCTAAGCACTGGGGCATGTGCCAGGTCACACAAACAGGATAGGGGAGGAGCTTAACATAGGGGAGGAGTCTGAGATAGGGGAGGAGCCACATTGCTTGACAACTCCATACTGGGGTATGCACACTGGAAGCACCATCAGAAATGCACCAGCCTGTGCACAAACTTTAAAACTGAACCTCTGAGTCTGTAAACAATCTCCAAAAGTCTGTCATTACACCGGGTAAATATCCCTCCTAGCAACACAACCCCTCAGTGTTAATCCAGCTCACCTCAGCCCTTCTCATAGTTTCAACCATGTAGTGATATAGTGATCCTTGGTAATATGTCTCCCTTCCCTCTCTCTTTCTCATCCTCTCTGACACACACACATACACACACACACACACACACACATACACACATTCATGCATTTTGCATTTATGCAAGGGCAGTTAGTTACTTAGGGCAGTTAGTTAGTTAGTTACTACTAGTAGTTACTATGTCAGTTGAACCACATCTCTCTCTCTCTCTCTCTCTCTCTCTCTTATTTTTCTATCTATCTATCTGTCTTAGGGTGACTACAATGTGGTTTCAAAAAAAGATCTGGGGGGGGGACAATGATGCTTCCAATGTGACTAAGTTTTTTTTTTATATATTAAAGCATCCATTCATTGGAAATGTAAAAATATTTCCTTCATAACTGAACGTGTTTGAAAGCTTGTACAGTTGGTAGATGACAAATTAAGGGAGAAAAACACTGAAATGCCTTTCCGACTGAGAATAAAATGACTACAATATGATTATTGTATTCATCATCACAGCCAGACTGATATTCTGTTTCTTTGGCTGGAGAACGGGATGACGCGGCCACGTCCTAGAGCAAAGCGAAGGACACATGTCTCCGCAGTCCCGTGGGACACGTCTCGCCTGTCCTCGTCTGCCTGCTACTCCTGTCCTATCCCCTTCCTTTGCCTTTCCTTTGGTCCAAAACAAAAAAGCGTTTGCACTAGGGGACACTAAACTAGGACACACATCCAACTCACGCTTCTGCTTCCATTCTGACTCTGTTCAAACGGCATAGCATAACTACGCCTATAGTTTATATCAAATGTAGACATGCAGAAACAGCATTTTGTGCTTTTTCTTACTTTAAAACTTACTTTAATCATACTTTGGAGTCTGACACGTTGGCTCTCTGAAGGGATCCATACAGATTCGTTAAGTCATGGAACAAGATGAAATGATCAACAGATTCAATCCAGAAAGATTTCCGCCCACTTTCTGAAGCAAAATCTGATTGGACGATGCTGACTTGCGACCCCACCCATCTTGTTTGGCATCACTCGATAAACTCTAATTGTTGTTTTTCTGCTGAGTGTGTGTGTGTGTACGTGTGCGTGTGTGTGTGTGTGTACCTTTGCTCTTAGAGGCCTGTTTCTCTGCTTCCTTTGCGGTTCTGAAGCGGAGCGGGTCGCTGGGTGGACTGGTTCTGTACACACTGACGGACTGCACATGCACGATGTAGTCTGTGTCTGCCTCCAGGTCCCAGAGCACACAGCTCCGAGTGGTTGTGTTCACTTCCTGTATGAAGCGTAGCATGTGCACGTCCTTCTTCTGCATGGGGGCAGGGGGGCAAACGTTACTGAGGAACAACCCCTCCACTGCCACCCTTAGACCACACTATTGAAAAAGCAGTTCACAATTCTGCCCACTCAGCACTGTAACTGTTGCATCTTCCCTATTCACCATGCAGGTTATCCGACCTCAAGGCACAGTTCAACTACACGTCTCATTAAAAGGCATAACTGAAGGGCTATTGGATAGAAATGGCCTCGAACAATAATAATGACTATATTTGCATATTTATAGAGATCTGTAAATCAGTGTTATTGGATTGTGCGAGCTCTTAACTGAAGCATCTTGGCTGCAGGAAGTTTGAATAAAGGGAGAACAGCTCAGATGTGCCTCGCAGACTCGGAATAGCTTACTGTCCGAATGATTCTCAGATAACGTGTGAAGCCTGCATCCCTGTCTCTAGTGTAGTGTCTCTATACCTGTTGGGTGATGGCGAATCCAATAACAGGGTCTGCATCTGGAATGTCCCATGTCACAACGGCTGAGTTTGCCTTCAGATCTCTGATGGACACATTTACAGGGGGAGCTAAGCTGTCTGAGAGAGTGAGAGAGAGAGAGAGAGAGAGAGAGAGAGAGAGAGAGAGAGAGAGAGAGAGAGGGAGGGGGAGAGAGATTGTCAGTGGCTCAGTGGATTTAAGACATGGTGTGTGTGTGTGTGCATGTGTGTGTGAGTGTACCTTGCTTAGACAGCCCTGGGTAGGTCAATAATCCTGAATCATGTTGAATTATAGATGAGTACTATACAATTGGGTCAAGGACCTAGATTACCGCTTTTCTTTGTGTGTGTGTGTGTGTGCGAACAGCTGCCCCGAATGATGGAATAGCAGGTACAAATCATGTCTGTAGTCTTATTGTAAGTTTGAAGGCAGAGCTGCCAGTCGGCTTCATGCGCCTGTAATTTGGGGTGAAGCTCCAAACTGCGAAGGTTGTGTGTTTCTCTCGGGGTGTCTAGCCCCTGTCAGGCTCAAGGTGTGCAGCTCAAAATACATGAAGAAACGAGAACAACACAGACAGAGAGACAGGCTCAGACAGACAGGGAGAGACTGTTAGGAACAAAGAGACAGGGAGAGACAGCGTGACGAAGAGAGAGACAGGGACCTCTCCCTGTCTCTCTCTTCGTCACGCTGGGAGAGACGGTTCTCTTTGCTGCCTTTGTACTTCTATTAACTTGACTTGCCTCCTGGGAAAGTGTTGGATTCTGTGGCTGTAATATAGGTGTGTGTATTGTGTTTGTGTCTGTAATATAGATGTGTAGTTTGTGATTGTGGCTATAATATAAGTGTGTGGATTGTGTTTGTGGATTTAATATAGATGTGTGGTTTATGTTTGTGTTTGCAATACAGATGTGTAGTTTGTGTTTGTGGCTGTAACATAGATGAGTAGTTTGTGTTTGTGGCTGTAATACAGATGTGTAGAACATATAGATTACAATCAACAACAAAAGTTTGTTAAACTTCCTGTAATTCTTTCTGCATGGAAAAGTTAGTTTCACTGAATCTTTCTCATTTTCTCACTCCTTCCCTCTCACTCGGTCTCTCTAATTCCCTCTCCTTCTTTCCCTCCCCCTCACTCTCTCTGACACACACATACACACATTCACACACTCATGCATATCACAGCCAGGGCAGGACAGTTAAGTTGTAACTGATGGTATTTTGGCTTGAGCCTCAAAGATTTTGTGCACTCACACACAGACACACACACCCCCCCCACACACAATCAGACACATGCACACACACACACACACACACTCACACACACAGCTCCCATTTGTATGCTGCAGTAACAGCTGAACGTCTTCACAGCCACTGTAGGGGTAACTGAACCCGACAGATCTAACACGCTGGCATTCATCTGCATAAAGCTGCATAGTTTATTGAGATTTACTTCATACAAACTTTCTTGTGCATTTGTAATTATTAAACAGTAACAAGTCTGGTATCTGGTTTGAAAATGTGTGTATATACATATATATACTACATCTACCACTACATGTATCACCACAACTCCTCCTCTGCTGTGTGTCCATCACTACTGTGTTACTGTGTTGTGTTGGTTAACTGTTTACCATTTTGACAGTGTACAACATTAATGCTGCTGAAATTAATAGTTAGGAACTTTGATAATCTCATTAAACCTGTCATGGGGCGATGAGGGGAGATTTATAAGCCGCAGACCAGTCCAGAGTGCCTTTCCTGACCTCTCACCCTGCTGAGAGCTCTTACAACTGGACCCACAAGCATCAGAATGTTCAGTGGTAATAACGGTGGTTTCATTCAGCAGGATAAAGCATTCTGACTCACTGCAGAGGAGGAACAAGAGTTCAGCGCACGGACTCCAAATTTCATGGATGTACTGGAAAAACAAATCCAATCCATGAAGGCTCACAACCTTCAGGACTTAAACGATCTGCTGCTAAACATCTCAGTGCCAGATATCACAGGTCCTCTGAAGTGCATGACTTGATGAGAACATTGAGAACTTTTGATAATGCAAGTGGGACCTACAGAATATTAGGCAGGTAGTTTTAATGTTATGGCTTATTGGTGTATATACACATAGTCAGATACAAACCTAATGTAAAAAGAGTACTATAACTGCTTTTCAGGATGTATATTTTGCTAAACTGTAAAACTCCACTTCACTGCAGTTGAATGTTCAATTGCCCTTAATCGTCTTTTGGCCATGAAGCTCTATACACACTGAAGTCTCCTCTTCATGTACATGATGGCTGAGAGACATGAATCAAGTTTACGGTCAGCAGATAAACACTCAAGTAAAAGCAGTAAAGCTCTTGTTACTAATGAAAGTGCTACAGTCTAATTGATTCATGTTTAATGCACAACTGATTTCACTTTAATTAAAAGGGCCATCAAAGCTGAAGGTGTAGACCAAGGTGTTCGTGACACACCAGAATTATGACTTATGCTGTCTGCGAGAGTAAACATAAGCACATGTGGTTGTAGGGAGATCTGGGCATACGATCTCACAGCTCTTTGGGAGTGCAGACCCCAGACATGGTTCAGTGAAGGTGGCTAACAGGGCAGCAGCCCAGAAACAGAGCTTCTCTGCTGCACTTCTCCACCAGCTTGAAGGAAACAGGACTCTGTTCAGCCTACAGACTCTACAGAGACAGAACGTAGCAAGACGATTGTGTCCCCATGCAGACACAGGCAGCTTTAATGCGTAATCCTGCATCAGACAGGCATCAATACACAGCATTCTACTTTTCATATCCTCACTGCCCTCCCATCTGGATGCTGGATCAGCCAAATTCTCAGTATTCCCACTATTTGTTTCCTTTCCTGACCGCGATCCGGTCTCGGGTCACATGTGCAGCACAGGGGCTTTTGTCATCGGACTTTCACTTCCAATTTTCCTAGTCAGCAACTCCATAAAAACGTCAATGGCACTTGTGTAATTCTTTATTTAGGGGTCGGTTCCTGATGATTAAACAGCCCAGAAATTAAACAACGCAGTATTGATCCGAAGTCTCTTATACAGTCAGGACAAGCTCCATTCTGGGCCCACATCACCATGCCTGGCCCGTGGAGCGGTCCTGGTGCAGAGCTGATAACTGGGTGTTAAGTATAAGCAAGCATCGATTTGGAGTTGACAAGGCATCGAGCAGCTGGTGCGTTTGCGCTTCCTTCTCAAGGCTCCATACACAGGCAGCCGTCACCACCCAGTTGGGCGGGGATGGTGGCGGGTGGAGCTGTGCTGGTGCCCTTGGCCCCTCCACCAGCAGGGCTCGTGTTTGCTGCTGCCTCCGTGTGCAGAGCACTGGCACTGCCACGCTTCTAGTGTCTTACACTTCTGAATATGAATTTACACCACTGGTCAAAGATTTAAAAATACTTACTTCCCCAATAGTCTGATATTAACCGAGTTATAACTTTCAACACAACCACAATTAGAATTTTCCAAGATGTCAGTGTAATGATACACCTGCAATACTTTATGTCAGAATCAAACATAATTTCAAATTTCCTAATTTCTTTTTGTTTTCATAAAGTGTAGAATTGCACAGTCAATCATATTTTACCCAATTGTAATCATAGCTATATCTATGTAATTTGCAACATAAATGTGAATCGAATTAAGAGGTTTTGGTATGAGAGATATGATGCATAGCTTTAGTATTTTTTGTATAAAAAGTAACTTTTAGTAGTTAAGCATTTGGACAGGTATGATATTACGCTTTGTTCAATATTTAATCAAAACATTTTGAAACATTGTGTCAATCATGGCAGTGCTAGAACCATTCATTCTGTTTTTCCTCAAGTGTAAGTTTTCTGTGTGTGTGTGTGTGCGTGTGCGCGCGATCGCTCTACTGTGTGTCAGTCACCGTGCAACAGGTGCTTACATTACGCACCTGGTCTGCTACTATTTGACTAGACGAAACGCGGTGCCAACTCTCAGAACCGCTTGCATAGTTCAAACGCAGAACAATAATGTAGATAATTTAGAATGTTTGACAATAAAATCTCCTTATGCGCATGCAACACCTGTCAAGATAGCGTTCGTTTGAAAGCTTCTACATCTCGCCAGAAATGAGACTGCGCGTGCAAGGCTACTGATGAACAGTTCGCATAGCTTCTGCCTCGTCGACATTTATGAGATCGTGTGTGGTTCACTTACCGGCTACAACCCGGGAAACGCCGAAACAGCTCAGTATGTGCAAAGCGGCACGCACGAAAAATATTCCCATCCTTTAAAGATCCGTCGATGTGAAATCTCATCTATTATACGGGCGCAGTGCTCGTCTGTCTCCTGTGGTCTCGTATTATAGTCTGTCACGGTGGCACGTTCAGAAACGTCGATAATAGTGGTTTGCGACAGGAATGCAATTGATTTCAGCACCATGGACGGCGCATCGCTCGCGCTGTGCAGAGAATAATGGGGTCTACTCGGTGGTCAAGCGAGGTTCGTGGCATTGTTCCTCTCTGCTTGTCCACCTGCCTGCGTCATCGGAGTCGGCAAATGAAGAATTCGGATGAAGTCCTAGTGTACGTTGCATTTTAGCGACATATCGCGAGCTGCTACAGAATACACTCACGGGCGGTATGCTTTGTTTCAGCGCAACACCGCTGCAGACGATTACCCGCTCGCGGCGAATTCTTGTATGTCTGGATTAGGTGCTGCCCATTCACTCTATAGTGTGTATCGTAATTCGTCTGTCTCTTATCGTATCTCTCTCTCTCTCTCTCTCTCTCACACACACACACACACACACACACACACACACTAACCCACTCACATACACAAGCGCGCGCGAATGGATTATATTGTTCAATCTTGTACACAATTATTAAAGGAAGCGTTTTGCTGTTGCTAATTGTACAGTGAACGTGTGAAGTAAAAATTGTCTTGTAAATCTGTCTCGTCGAGGTCTTTAGACGAGTCAAGAAACATATCTACTTCCCCATTTACATTAACCAGTGAGGTAGCGGTTAGAAACACCTTACATCCGACCAGAAACTTTCTAGAAAGAACATAGACCTCATCAATTCCCCGTTCATTGTACACCTTAAAATTATCGAAATGTATTACTGACTAACCAAATTTAAAAAGTTTGGAGACTGCTACTTTTCTTGGACTCACCGGCAAAGCTTGAAAACTAAAGCGTCTGCGTAAAACCCAGAATAGTGACAAAGTGAGAAATTTAAGCTTCCGCGTTGTGCTCGAACGCGTGAGCTGCAGCATCTTAATCACTAAAGGTTCCGTCAACGCCATTTACTGCATACAATGTAAATGTACAAAGCATGCGTTTTAACGCACGCGCTAATGTTTATGGTGTTCAGCTCTGACAGGAAATGTGAGACGCAACGATGTCGTGTTTAAACCGCACGGCTTTCGTTTAGTACAGGTCACGAAACTACGCTGTGATAAAAAACGTCCCACGTAAACCGTCGCAGGTATAGCTTTCTTGGCTTCCTCTAAAAATGATTCGCGGGCACTGAGTTAAGCCGCGAATAAACCCGCGTCATTACCGGTATTTCAACCCACGCGCACTCGGTTGGCAAAAAGCTCTCTTGTCGATTTTTATCTGAACTGCTGTTGACCTAATACCTCTTATAAAACGGCAATTTGGTGTCTAAATATACCCAACATCAAGGAACCATTTTTAAACTGTTCCTTTTTGTTACACGTCAGATTTTCCACAAAGAGAGCAATTGTGCCTTACCTGATAATCTTCGCCCAGTAAAGTGCGCGCTACACTGAGATACCCGACTCCAGTGTGGACGAAGGGACACGCGCCCCCTTGATGTGAGACGCTCTTGCCCACGGGCGAGTGCGCATTACAACGACAGTTGTCTCCAGTGTCACCTTAACCATCAGCAATGTGTGTGTGTGTGTGTGTGTGTGTGTGTGTGTGTGTACGAGCGCTCGCGTTCGTTTTGGGGGGTCATCTGTTGGTGTTCGTGTAAAAGACACATTTCAACAGCTCCAGAAGCACATATACTCAGCAGTTCAGGAGTGAAGAGTCTGTTAAGTGTAGAGTTTGAATGCTATTCATGCAGTATTGACATGTTACGCTTTTTTTGTTATTTCATCATATCCTTTAATTTGGTTTATGATCAAAGTTGATGAGATTCCTTCTCTTTCCCAGTAGGCACGTTTTTCCTCATTTCCTCACTGAAGTCGCTTGATTTGAAATAATCAAATTAAATGAACATATCTACAGTATATAGCACTGCAACGAGTTATCAGAATATCGGATGTGTTGGACTACACCTTTAAGATTCACGTAGAATACAAATACAGTATTTAATTGTCCTTTTAGCTTTGCCATGCCATTTCAATCGACCATGTAATTCCGTCTCCCAAACTCAGCATATTGAATGCACATTAATCACTGAATGAATGACCATCCAGGAGTTCTTTCGATTATGCGACAATGCAATTATTACCTGTTTTATCACAGAGCACAGCGTCTGAGCACCGTGGATTGTAACGGCACGATACTGACCATAAAATCACACTTTGTCTCGCTTTTCAGCACAGTCTTTTGTCCTGGCCTCGTGCAGGAGTATTCTGTCGCAAGCGGCCGCGCGGCGTTTTGTGGGGTAAGCAGTCTCTCGGCCTCCGAACGACACCGCAGTGCTGCAGCTGTTGGTGCCTGGTGGCCTTGGGAGTTGTAGACCGCCCCTGTGAATACCCCTGCTTCTATAATGACAGCCAAAACCAACATCACACAAAAAAATAGTACGCATAAATTGTGTCGCCTCATATAAAAACAAAGCCGTCTAGTTCGTCTAATGGAACAATGCTTTTAGAGCCACTCAGTTAAATGTGCTCAGTAAAAAAAATCAATTTATTCAAATGTGTTATTTGCATCCTACACACTTAAGTAACATTTTGGCATGGGTTCCTTTTGAGCTATAGGGAATTAATCACCAGGTTGTGTCTGAGAGTAAACAGAACCAAAGAGAGCACATTGGAAATAAAGATTCCTGAGAAGCAATATTTAAATGGTTCTATGTTCACAAACAAACAAACAAACAAACGAATGAATAGATTTGCATTAGTAAATGCCATGGCAACTTTAATTAGTTCACCTATTTCTTACAGTTTCCTGTTTGTCTCTCCCCCCCATGTTGGCTGCACCTTAGACACATGTCTTTTCATTTGGGTTTAGTCCCCCCTCCACCCTTTGTGATTTGGGTTTAGTCCCCCCGCCACCCTTTGTGATTTGGGTTTAGTCCCTCCTCCACCCTTTGTGATTTGGGTTTAGTCCCTCCTCCACCCTTTGTGATTTGGGTTTAGTCCCCCCCTCCACCTTTTGTGATTTGGGTTTAGTCCCCCCTTCCACCCTTTGTGATTTGGGTTTAGTCCCTCCTCCACCCTTTGTGATTTGGGTTTAGTCCCCCTTCCACCCTTTGTGATTTGGGTTTAGTCCCTCCTCCACCCTTTGTGATTTGGGTTTAGTCCCTCCTCCACCCTTTTGTGCTGCTCCTTACCTGTGTCCTGTTCCCCTTCCCTGACCCATTTGGTTCAGCTGTATCTTAACTCCATTATTTGTATATGTAGCCCTTTTTCTCACAGTGTCTTCAGCCAGCACTGTCTTCTGTGCACTGTGTTCCAAACGTTCATGTTTTGATCGGTTCCGTTCTGTTCTTCCACGTGTTCTTGGGGTCAAGGACGTTTGTTGTATTGTTTTATTTGGTCTTTATGTTTAGTGCTTTGTGCCGCATTTCCTCTGCTGTTGTTCTCGTCTTCCCCTTTTGGGTTTGTTCCAGTCTTGTTTCTTTGATTTCGTTTTCTTTTGTTACTTCCTCATCATGCTACAGTGTCTACTGAAATGGAAAATAACTAATGACTTTTTCACATGTATCCTGACACCTTGTTTATGTTATATCCCCTATATTTCATTATTATGATTCTTTAGATTTTGTAAACATATTCAGTACATTGTCTAAAGTCAAGAAAATATTCCATTCATGTTTTCTATTCATGAGTGATGAGGACTTGTGACGTATTTAGGCAGGCAGCAGGAGGCGAGGGTAGCGAGCTTCCATCTTTATTTTCATCCATGCTCATAGTACACAACAGAAATAAAGGCAAGTGTGCCCAATAATATAACAACTGAAAATAGTAACAAGAGTTTCCAATAAGGCGTCGTTCAGAGCAGCTTGTCTTCCTTGTGAGATGCGTGGTTAGATCCGACCACGTGAGGGCAATGCGCAGCACTGAACGACAGGACCTGTGGGTTTAAGAAGGCATCCCAAATACCGTGCACAGGTGATTAGTATTCGGGAGAATGAGAAGGGGGGAGTGACGTGCTGTGTGTGGGTGTGCGCCTGCGCCAGGTAAGGGTGTGACGTGTGCCAGGTGTTCTCGCGGGTGCCCTCTGGTGGCGATCCCGCCTTCTCACCGTGACAGGACTATGACCATACTGACTGCAAAAGCTACTCATGTCAAAATCATTCTCCTTATATATATATATATATATATATATATATATATATATATATATATATATATATATATATATATATATAAAAGGGGCTAACTCTTGACTGAAGCAATGACAGATATAATTGGAACAGATATACTTGTGGACAGAACCTCTGCTTTGCTACAGTTCCCCAGCTCTAGTTCGTTTAGCACAACATACTGTGTCCGTTCAAATTCACCTTAGCATCATCCTAGGGCATGATCGAGTTTGTGGAAGAAATGTAAAAATGTACACAGTGGTATAATTGACTGCTAGAAGTGGCTCTTCACATTTCCTGGCTGTCGTTATAGAAGCATTCTGTGAATTTCTTTGTTAAGGTCAGATTTACGCTTACATTTTACATCCAATAAAGACATTTTACATCCAATAAAGCGTTCAATGAAGAATGAAGTGTAAATTAGTTTTTTTTCTGGTGGGAAGAATGTGAGATAGTTAGAGAAAGAGAGAGTGAGAGAGGGTGAGGCAGACTGAGAGACTTCATGAAGTGTATATGGTGGTGCCATAAGTATTTTTAAGGAAGTCAAAGGGAGTCAAACTTCTTGGGAAAAGTGACTAGATTGAAAACCCAAGAGAACTGGAGATGGTTAAAAAAATGAATGAATACAGAGTTGCTTTTCTCAGAAAGAGTGAGAAAGCTAGACAAGAAATAAGAGAGGAAGAGAGAGAGAGACTCTGCTTAAGGGCTCTTTGCAGACTGCAAAATAATTGATGATTATGAAGGAGCTGATATCAACAGTCGGGTTTGGCAGAGACACTGAGTAATGTCAAATTCTCTAAATAAACTTTAAATATGCAACCATGTGTTATCTTTGAAATTACTTTAATTGGCTAATTTTATTTTATTATTTTTTTTATTTTTACTCTTTCTTCCCTGTACAATAAGTGGATAATATCAAATATGCACAGCAAATTAAAAAGAGGCACACAGGAAGCTCTGAACAAATATTTAAACTTTGGTAGTGGTTTGAGACAACATAATTCTTGTGTCATCCATCCTCAGCAGTATATGTATTAAAGTATTGGCTAAAGGTCATCTGACAAAGTCCATATTGATACACACTCAAATGTACGTTGATGTTACATAATGTTAACTACATGGGAACCAGCTACAGTTATCTTTGTCACCATTCCAGTATTTTGGGGAGAGTTTCTTTCCTGTGTAGCACTGTGTGTTACTGGTGAAAGTTCAAAAGGTTTTCTCTGCTTTCGTTTCTGTTATCTGCCTCCGAAACCTTTAGGTCATAAACAAAATGAGAGGGCCAGATACATTCTGCTTTCCAATAGACTGGAAGGTTATGACCCCTGACCCCTGACCCCCTGCAAGCTCATACCTTCCAGCACCAAGAGATATTGGGTTCTGCATAGTTGAGCGATTGGCAGTGATATTCATAGCTTGCGCACTGTGAGTCTACTGCAGACACTTGTCCTTCAGGCTCTTATCTGCTGTCAGTGGTTTGGTGCTGATTCAAAGCCAAAATTTATTAATTCCAGGGATAGCGATGGAAGATTTATCCCAAATGTCCTTGGTCATTGTGCTTTTGTGACATGTCTGGCTGTAGTGATGTATTTTCTGGCCCAATGATGATATCTGGGACACATTTTTACATTTAGAATCTCTAATACTCTTAAATTTCAGGTGCGTAATTAATAAGACAGTAGCTGTGTGAGTTTTTGCGCCCCTTCTCTCTGGCGGAGAGGGTGACGTTATGCTCTGTACAGCTCATGGTCCACAGTTCTCTGTGGAACTGGAGTGCAGAGAATAATCTTATTAGTGACTGCTGAATAAGAAATGTATTGGATTCTGAGTTAACCACACACACACACACACACACACACACAATTTGAATGTGGAAAATTCATTGTGTGTGAGAAATGGTCTTTTTTTGGTGAAAAATGACAGAGATGCCAGGAGAGAAAATTATAAGGTCAGAAGCACAATTGTTAGTGCAGAGCTGAAATCTATAGCTTCTGTATCTAAGGTTCATCCTGGCCTAGAATGATAACATTATATTGTTCAGTTATGTGAGTGCAGCATGACTGGTGTGTGTGTGTGTGTGTGTGTGTGTGTGTGAGAAGAGAGAGCAGATCTGGCACAGGGAGTTGATCTGCGTCTCTCTGTGACAGCCAAAGACGTGATGGTTGTAGAAACAAACCAAAGTTATTCTTCATTTTCAGGCAACTCTCTTGACCTATTATATATTCAATCTCTTCGACAGCTCTTCCTTCTCTTGTCTCACGCACACACATGCAAACATAATGGACAAATCTGGATTTGTCTCCTGCCCTCCCGTGTATTACGTGGCTCTCTCCTCTACATATTCAACGCACCTTTCAAGATGAATGTCTAGCAACACTGTCCATCGCATTCGGTGGACACTGGGGAAACCGGCAGCTGTGGTGTAGCCGACCGTTTCCACACATCCGTTTACAACCTGACACGGTGTAGCCGACTGTTGTTCTCGATGCTGTTTGTTAAGCCTTTGCCTTAAACCCAGCTGAGAGTTTTAGCAAGGCGCTGGGTCTGCTCTAACTAGAGCAGTGTCATCTGGTCTGAGTCTCCGTCCTGAGAGTGTCTCCGTGTCTCCAGAGAGTGTGGAAACCCATACAGGGGACGGAGACGCTCTCCAGAGGAGTGCTTTAATTTGAAGGTTTTTAGAGAGCTATAAGTGCTGAGGATTAATGCGGGAAAGCCGGTCGTTGCTATAAGCACCAGAAAGTAGCAGCATTTCATATCAGGCTAGGGAGACACACACACATACACACACAACTATACATACATGGTCTTTAGACCTTTTGGAACCTCCTCAAAGTTCTTGTTCTCCATGTGTGATGCATCTTGTCTGATCACTCCTTCACTGATCATGCCTCTTCCCATTCTTCACCCCTCTCTGGGGTGATATTTGTGATATGTGATATTTCATGTGATATTTCCCCATCTTTTTACACTCTATTCATATATTCCCTTTAAGTGAATAAAAATGGATCCCCATTATGTGTGTGTGTGTGAATGTGTGTGTAAAATGTGGTTGTGGATAGTCAGATTATAGCCTATTTCATGGTCTGAGTTTCAGTGTTACTGGAAAAGGACCTTTCAGGAAAAAGGAAATCTTGAATATTCATAGAAAATTCATAACACGACACAGCTGGTTGGCTGTCATGGACGAGCATCTGACAGCCTACAACATCCAGAAGGTGGGCGTGAGTACATCTGTGTCGCTATCACCAAATGATGTGGCAGGTGCGGGTGAGTGTGTGCGTGTGAGTGTGTGGGTGGGTGTGTGCATGTGTGTGTGTGTTTGTGTATATGCACCGAGAGTGCATGAGACAGAATCAGTGAGAGCTTAGAGGATGTCACTAGCGCGTGTGTCTGCGATTAGTGCAGGCAGGCAGAGTGGAGTAAAACCATTCATAATGTCCTATAGACGTCACAGCACACAAAT
Organism: Brachyhypopomus occidentalis; assembly: GCA_020368025.1. Lineage (NCBI taxonomy): Eukaryota > Metazoa > Chordata > Actinopteri > Gymnotiformes > Hypopomidae > Brachyhypopomus > Brachyhypopomus occidentalis. Next base: position 3,703,256 of record JAGXOD010000010.1, on the reverse strand, counting down.
AAAGACAGAGAGAGATGATGGGGTGTGTGGGGGCCATCCTGGAGACGGGGAAGTCCAATGTTATTGGTCTGCATTATTTATTAAAGGTTTCACTGAGTGCTTAAGAAATACTGAACAGGTTTTCCGTCAATTCTATGGCCTGGTCTTTTTTATACGAACAGAGAGAATGCAGAGGGTTTTTCTATCATTTGCCAGCCGTCCTGGTTTAAGGTTGCAGTGGAAATAAGGAGGAAAACATACGCACAGTCAAAACTGAGAAAACAGGATCAGAAAGAGAGAATGGGAAAGAATGTAAGAGAGGGGAAGAGTGAGAGAGAGATAAGGACATGGAGGAAGAGTGAAAGAGGGCCAGTGAAACAGGAAAGAAATTGAGAGAGAGAGAGAGAGAGAGAGAAAGGAAGTTACTTTTCCAGGTGCAATGCTTCTTCCACTGCACTGCTGAACTCACTGCCTGGACCCTCACAAGCTCTCTTATCGCAGTGCGGCCAGCCGTGACCGTGTGCAGCTGTAAGAGGATCCTCTTCCCTCTCCTGAACGCCTGCTGGAGAGAGAACCGTGCCCTGGACAAACGAAATAAAGGCAGAACTGCACAACGTTCCCCAAGTGAAGCTACTCATTCTCCCGCTCCCCAAGTTACCTACCAATCAGGCCTCGGAAAGTTTGGCCATATCTGGCTAGAATCAGTTCTGACATTTCCTCCAAACAGGCGTGGCATGATTAAGCGTGTTTAGTTGCTCTAGGTTGGCACATTTTTATTTTTGGCAGGTAGAAGCATCTGGAAGTGTATTTGTGTGTGTGTGTGTGTGTGTGTGTGTGTGTGTGTGTGTGTGTGTACGTGTGTGTGCCTCTCTGCACCCCCACAATTGGTTCCCAGCCTGATGGCAGCACTTCCTTTGGGATGAAACATTCATCATGATGAAGTTCCTTTGCAAGCACACACCCTTCACCCTCACTCAGATATATGCACATACAGTGGTGCTGGCATGCTCACACACACACACACACACAAACATACACACACACACACAAACATACACACACACACTTCTCTTTTCCAGTGTTGATGTTAATGTTATTGTTTAGGGTTATGGGAAATGTAACATTATTGTATTGCTTGTATTATAATACATTATAAGATCTCAAGATGGAGTGAGTGACGAGTTGCTTTCTCTCCCTTTATTTCCCTCCTTAACATCCAGGTAAATTTCTTCATCTTCATCTTTGAGTGTTTCACATAAATGAATCCAGTTAAGAAGGCAATGCCTTACGCTTAGGTGTTCAGTGTGGAATAACAGCTAGTCGGTGGCAGTAAACATTATAAATTGGAGCATCCAGAAAAAAAATCTTAATTCGGATGTATTATCACATTAGTCTGTCATCCATGGGGGTTAATGAATATTTGACTGTGTATGAATGTCATGATATAACAATCATGTGCTATGATTGCTAGCATAATCAGGCTATTGCATAATACAGCCTGAATTAACCAGTGTTACATTCTTTTTCCTAGTCCTGTTTCCACTCTGATACTAATTAATTAAATATTCAAGCATATTTATGTAAATGTATGTAAACATGGAATGCCGTTCAGATGTTTGGCAGAATCGCTCGTGGAGTGTTAGTGAACACAGGTGAAAGAAACTCCTGCCATCCCATTCCAGTAATTCTGGATTCTAGCGAAAAATGTTTCAGTCGCTGATAATCACTATTGGGGTATGAAAGTAAGAAGGAAATGACTGCTGGTTTGTGTAAGTGTTACGGAGGTCTGAGGAGACGATTTCTGGATCTCTCAAACCGAGAGTTAACATTATTGCTTGTTTGTCGTCAGCAGTGTCTGTTAAGCCAGATCAAGTCAACAGTGTCATCACAGTACTGCAGTGTAACTGTGGAATATTCTAGATGTCAGCAGGTCTTGCATTTTGTCCCACTCTGATGAACAGCATGAATGAAGCTGTTGACTAATCACAGACAGAACACAGCTCAGCTGTAAAGAACACACCGAAGATTGTCAGAAAGAAAAGAGAACGTTAATTAGGTCGTGATTTTGAAAAAGCCTAACGACTTTTAAGGCTCTCCCGAAGCGATATGGGCTCGTGAACGCAGCTTGTCTCACGTTGACATTGAGCCAACAGATCTGAAGTTAAGGACATCTGTGTACCAGGAAGGTGTGAGTGAGGCCGCATACACACCACTGCGAGGCGTGAAAGGAAACGAGAACTTTTCCATTATGTAAGCTCAGACTCAGTGCAATGTTGCACAGTTATGTACTACTGTATATTGTGCTGTAATTGATGGTACTGCTCAGTGGTCTAACTGGGAACTCATGCTCCCCAGTACAACAAATTTTGCTTTTTGCGGCTATCTCTGTACGTGTGAGCGTTCATGTATTCACGAATGAGATCATTTGGTTGTTTAGTTGCTTTATGAGTTAACGCTCTTAGTACGTTAGCTAATGAGTTAAGGTGGGGTACACAAACCGTTAAGTCTGGCCTGTCTTCTGAAATAAGAGCTTGTTTAATTTAGCCAACTGCTCGCGTTTAAGCGTTAATTTACTTAACATCTTCACAGTACACCACATAGTTTCCTCTAATGTTAACCAAAACATTTAAAAGAACATAAGAATTTTGGCAAGAAGCATTACGATGTCTTCATAATATATTTTGATCAATCTTAATATAATTACTTTTATGTTGTAGTGTTTTAGAGTTACAAATATTGAATATGTCTGAAAGATGTAAAAAAGGGTTCAAAAACCATTAGTCCGTTTGTCTTCACTGATTAGACACATTATGAGTAAGAGAAGAAAAGTGGGTCTGTGTATATTTAGGGTGGTTACTGAAGGATATTGTTAATTTAAGGAATCCGTTCATGAATTTAAAATGCGTAGCGTAACCTCGATGGAAGAAACCCCACTGAACGTGTCGGGCGCCTAACACCTTCAGACTCCACTGTGGTACTGGTAAACCAGTAAAAATTGGTAGTGTACCGTGAAGGGTTAACAGCATCAGAACAGGACAATGCAACGGATTTACAGATATAAATAATAAATTTCTACTGTATTGTGGCATTCACGTTTTTAAAATCTGATTTATTCGGGTTTGTGAAGGATTAAACGATTGCTCCACTGGGCTGTGTTTAAGTCCAGGGTGGAGCTACAGCGTGCTCACAGAACAACGCCTTCCGTCGTGTTTCTAATGACGGTTTTTGAAGCTGTTTTCTCATCCGCTTAGAGGAGATATATTTGTGCTCAAACATCTAATGTAGGATGTCAGACAATTCCTAATTTGATCTCTTGAAAAGGGGCATTTGTGATTCAGTAGCTAGCCGGGTTGCGTCTAATTCAAACGTGCGTGCGTGAGTGCGTGTGTGTGCGTGTGTGTGGTGAACTGTGGGATTCTCCTAACTTTAATTTCCATAAGAACCTTACAGTAGACTAAATGACAACGACGTTTGAATGCATCTAATGTGTCACTGTGTAATCAGTGACACTGAATAAAGCGCAATATTCTACATTCCAATGTGTAAACACTTTTTCGTGATGGGAAGCAGCACCAGTGAGTATACAGTAAGAACAGCGTAACTGTGCATTACATTATTACTCAGTATATCACACTGAAGTTACTGCTGGCATAGCTTGTGGCAGTGGTGGTGTAATGCTAAGCATTATCCAAAAATATTTGTCCCTTCTTTCCTCTGGGGACAGGCTTTGCGTCGCCGTGGGTGAGGAAGCACTCGACCTTCGTGGTAACTCTCCGCTGCCAAGCAAATCCCTGCATCAGCACAAAAGTGTTAAATGCGCAGACGTAACCGGCGCGGCCGCCCCACGCGTCCCGAGCGCCGCTCTCTGGCGCGGGCATCGTGCCCTGAATTGATGAGCTGGTCCTCTCGAAATGGGGAGAAGATACGAGTCTCCAAGGGGAGATGGACTCCATAAACGTGTCACAGCAAGAGCCATTTGGCAAGGGACGGGTTGCTTTATAGCTTCGGATGGATTTAGTAGTGTGGTGTGAGTAGGCGGGCTGTCCGAGTGAACGGTGTTTGATTGCGGCCGGAAAATAATTTAATGTGTGTTTGTGTGTTTGGGGAGGCGGGGTGTGGGGTTGGTTGTGGTCTTCTCTGTACGGAAAATGCTTTTTGTTAATTACAAAATGCAACTTTGCCCTGAAAAATTAAAAGGACTTTAAAAACAGCCTTTCTGTTCCTTAGGTTAAGTTTCTGTTATGGATAAAGTCTAGGCATATACCCATAAAATTAAAGTCAGTGGCAAACCCTCTGGTGTAATACAAGCATGTGTTTGTGGGTGTGTGTGGGTGTGTGTGTGTGACAACAGTCACCTTCAAACTCTTGGCCCTCAGTTGCACTGTAACACCATCTGGTCCACTCGCTCTGTTTAGGCTGATGTATGCGCTGGTTTGTTGAGTGACATGCATGAAACATAAGTAGTTAGCAAGGCACTCTACACCATTGCAGAAGAAAGACTTCACCATGCTACCTCACTGGAATTGAACCACTTCATTAAAGAGAGAGAGAGAGAGAGAACACATGCATGTCTCCAGAGAGAAGTCCCAACTAAAGACAATGAAAACATTCCATCACTTTAAAGTAGCTGTGATGAGAGTGGGTTTATCTCTAGGATAAAACCTTCGAAAGCAAAATAACAGAGCTGGAAGAAAGCGTTCCAGAAGTTGGTGATGCGTCCCAGAAGGTGGTGATGCGTTCCAGAAGGTGGTGATGCCTCTGGCTCCAGCTATGGCCACGCGTTCTCTGAACAATACCGCATTGCTCGGCCATTCTGTCCTGCCCAAGAGCTGAACTCTTTCAAACGGGTATAAGATGCATCTTATACTAATATGTGTTATTTACAAAATGTACAAATGTTTGCACTATTAGGAATTTGTCTTGTTAGAACACAGGCAATGTAGTAAATAACTGACATACTGGACTATCTACACAAGAGCATAAAGAATATAGAAAAGGCTTAAAGTAATAATAAACAAAATAGATCAATTTAAAAATAAAGGTAAATCAGAAAATGAATATGAAATATGTACTAATGTGCAAGGTCTGAAGAAACACAATATACATGGTGTGTATATGACTGTAACATTGTAGATCAGACAGAGCACAGGTGTACAGTTGCTCATTAACAATAACCACAAGAGATTAGGCATAAATACACCCTAATGAGGGTTAAACTACACACAGGTGAGGAGAATCAGGGGTGGAAAACAGAACACTTGAAAAGATGGAGACGGAAACCAACCACAACAAACACAGTCACAAAGCATAGACACAGTCATGGCAACCGTGACGTCACAGGGGGAAACGGTGACAATATTCCATTTATTACTGTGTGAAATAGGCATTTGTATGTAAATATACCGTCTGCTGGGTTGCCAGATATGGAAGGGCTGTGAGTAAAAATGAAGTTGGGGGATATTGGGGTTGGGGGGATAGGTTATAGATGAAACAGCAAACTGTATACTTTCATTTAAATAATGGCTAGGATGAAGTTATAGGAATAGGTTTGTGTTGTAAGAATCTTTTTAACAGTTGAATGGACTAGAATTTGTTGTGCAATATTTTTTAGAGCAATTAGCATAAATTAAGTGCTTTAGAACTGTGATGACCCAATTGTCCATCTAGATCATTAAATGTAAAGAGCGAGGTTGTGACGGGCAGGAGGTGCGAACGAAAAGGAAGAGATCACGCCAAGTCTCAGAGACAAAGAGGGGTTTAATGAATAACGTGCGCAAACCAAAATCCCGTGCACTGACCCAAATTAAGGATACAATAACCAGCAGTCAACTGGTACATAGACAAGGCATTTATAGACAGACAAACGACCATCAGGTGAGGGAGCTAATAAGCCCCACCCACCTGAGGGACGCACACAACGCAACAACAACAGGACAACTGCCGCTGTACCGTAGGCGACCGGTAGGGGGAGCCTCCCTCACCGTGACAGAGGTGGAGTTTAGCCACTGTAAATAGGTCACACCTGCGTGCATGTACAGAAGGCCTTCTGCTCCAGACGGGTGCAACTGGCTATCTGGGTCTTGTTGTCTCTGTCTGTCTGGCTCTGGTTTTACAGGGTTTGGATGGACCTACTAATGCAGGCTGTGCACAGAGCTTTCAAAGCTGGTTTTAAAAGATACTGATGTGAAAAAAGATTAATGATAATCAAAGAAAGGCTTTCCTACACTTGCTTCTCTTCACGCTGCTTAGCTAACAACCAGTTCAGAACAGTGGCTAAAAAATGAATACAAATAAAATGAACTTTCTCCCCGTAATCTCGCTGTGGTGCAGTTTGGTGTTTGTTCAGTGGCATCTGCCCCTCAAGCAGTTGGAGAAATGAGTCATGCCCCCACCCGCCCTGGACAAACCTCAAACACCCCCCCCTCCACTCTCACCACCCCCTCACTGAATCATATGCACCTTCTGCATCTCGCAAAATCCCATTCTGCACTGAAACACTCCAAATTTTCCGCTCCGGAACCCAGTGGGGAAAAGACTGCGACCTCCGCCGGCCTCCGCCCCCGCGTCACTTGAAAAAGAAAAGAAAGGCGTAGCTGCTTTCCATGCGGTGGAGGGGTCCGGGGGGCGGGGCCTTCTACTGGCCTCACACTCCTCTGTCTGGTCCCACGCACTTCTCATTACTTCCATGAGCTGCGTTACGTAACGGTCGACTCGTGCAGACGGCGGGAGGGGAACGATGGTGGGAAGGGACGGAGCCCTGCAGCGTTAGGAGAGGAAGTGTGCCACGGGGACGTTCGCCCGCTGTAGTCAGGTGGCAGGTGTTAATCCTTTAATTCCACTGCCACACGCACCTTCACATTCTGCTTCTATTTATGGAGTGGGAGGCCACTCTTGCAAGCTCTCTTCCTCCTTCCACTTAGTACTCCCTCGCTCCCTCCCTCTCTCCCTCCCTCCCTCCCTCCCTGTTCGTGTCTGTTAGTGGAGCTAACAGAGCTGCTTTCTGCCTGAAATTACTAGTGTTTAGCTATTCAGTTTCCTCACGTTTTACCAGCACATTGGTTCAGTGATTATTCACAGACATCTTGCGCTGGTTTGCTGTGAGTGAGAGCGACGTTTCCTACGGAGCTGTTGAGAGAGACACTTCATGCAGTCGAGTCTCGGCCGGAGACACTTTGCGATCGTTTCTTCTACCTGTCTACCTGTTCCTTCAATCCTCCACTCATCTCCCCCCTCACAAATTCTTCTTCATCTCTCTCTCTTTAATCCCCTCTTTCTCTTCCTCTCTCAGCTTCATTTGGTCTCACACATTAAGGCAGATGGGTCTCCACTGTCCCGATCTCCTTTGTATGGGTGTATGTACCTCCGCCTATAGGAGTTTGAAACTGCAGAGTGACATGAGACCATTTACATTTAGAGTACCTTGTATAGTGAAGGTGGTACGAATGGCGTTTTTGTAATCTGGAGACACCATGCTGCAAGCACAAGACACACATTCTGAATGTTCATGCACACATCCATGTGCACACACTCTTAATATACAGTATACACACTTAACGTATACATACTCTTAATATACACACATGTGTTGTAAAAGCGCTATATAAAATTTGACTTTGACACACATCGATGTACACACAGTCTTAATGTACACACGCTGTTAACATACACACACTTAATGTAAGGAATGATTTTTTTTATGATGTTGGAAACATAACAGTCACTCACTCTGGTATATAATGATGATGGTTGCTCTGGGAATGAAACTGGTGGAACAGTCTACTGGACACACACACACACACACACACACAACATTAGAGAGAAACTACCTCAGAACTGCCCAACAAAATGCCCCTTTGAAAAGATTAAACTAGAAATCTTTGTATAAATAAGTTTCTCCTAAGTGGATGAGAAAACTGCTTTAATAGCCATCATTAGAAGCACGACGGATGTAATGGTGTTGTTCTGTGAGCACGCTGTATCTGCACACTGAACTTCAACACAGCCCAGTGGAGCAATCGTTTAATCCTTCACAAATCTGGATAAATCTGTTTTTTCAAACCCTGAAAGTGAGTCTCTCAGCTACATCCAGGGCTGAAGCAAGTGCTCGTGAGTAAATGTGACATTACTGTGTCAGTAGTTATTCCAAACATGCACTGAAAACACCTGAAATGCACAGCGATATGTATGACTGTACTAGGAGTTCTCGTTGGAGTGTGAATGAGTGTTTCTCAGGAGCTTCAGTGAGACTGTGCAATGGGGTTAAACAGGAAACAGCCACTTTAATAAAGTCTGGCTTGAAAATGAGTGAACCAATCCTCTAAGGTAGTTGAAAACTGATTTATGATATTCGGACATAGTTCAGGCATAAAGGAATCTCTCCATCTCATAAAATAACTCCTGCTGATGGAGTAATGGAACCATGGAGGCAGAGGCCAGGGCTTTTCCACTGGAGGAACACAGAAAGGAGGAGAAGATATCCACTTTTCCACCCCTCTCTTCCCTCTCTTCCCTCTCTTCCACCCCTGTCTTCTTGGTTTTCATTTTCTTGTGGTTATGGAAATTAGGCACATCACTACTAGAGAAAGGAGACCACAGGAGCGAATGTGAAAATGGCTTAAAGAGCATGAAGGTGGAGTTCAAAGAGAAGTGGAGAGACAGCGAGGGAGAGAGGGAGAGAGAGAGACAGACAGAGAGAGAGAGATAGGGGGTAGCGAAATGACAGTGGGAGATAAAGAAAGAGAGGACAGGGCTTCCAGGAAGGACACCGTAAATGAAAGCTGGGTACTGTGGAACATGTGGGGAATGATCAAGGGAAGCAGTCTGTTCTGGAGGGTGGGCCGGGTGGGTCAGGTGGGACCCCCCTGAGGTGCCCCCCCACCCCAGCACCACCTTGCTGAGCATGGGATGAGCTCAAAGCGAGACTCACCATTCCTTCCCTTGCATTCTGGCCTTCTTCTCCTTCACAGTACCATTTGAGAAACTCTCTAACCCAGAGCCAAATACATACTAATCAGTAAGACAACACATAGGCATCATGGGAAATGAGCTCACAGCCATGCTGTTGCTAGCACCATGCTCCACCACATGGTCTTAAGGCTCCTCTTCTCTAGCATCCTCCTCCAATCCCCTCCCTCGCCACACATGTACCTTCATTGTGATTGGCTACTCTCACACCTCTCTTCACATCTTCTTTTCCACATTCTGTCCCTGGTTTTTCTTTAGTCTTTTCTTCATTTATGAGACCTGTTTCTTCTCTTCCCTCTTTCAATGTGTTGACTTTGTGACATTCTCCTTCCTTTCTTGCCTGTTGTTTATTTTTTCCAACGCTCTGACCAAGAACGTCAAAGCCTCTCACTGATCTGGACTTTTCAGGTTAACATTCCTGCAAGCTAACCAATGAGCTAAATGTCTCCAGAGTTTTCAGAATGGCGTTGCTTGCAGATTTCCATCTCATTCTAGAGGTGGAGGGGCCTGGGGGGGGCAATGCCTTTCTTCGATTATGCTGACAGATTATTCATGTCAGTCACATGAAGACTGATAGCTCTGCATTCGCAGGAGTGCACCCAACACACACACACACACACAGACGCATATACACACACGCATTCATCCACACACAAGCCTTTCGTGACACATGTCCAAGAATGATGCAAAAATGACTCGCAGTGTACAACCAAAACTGATGAGTAGCACTCCAAAGGTGATTGGGTTGCAGAGTGTGTCACAAACAGAGCATCACAGTAAAGAGGTGCATGATGGGAGGTCCATTTTCTCTCCACCGTAAAAAGGACGGGCTCTACAACTTGTAAACATTTACCAAAGTAAAAGTGTTTTTTTTTATCATTAACAATTATTGCTGCCTTTATATTCTGTAGTGCAGAAATTCACCCTTGTGTTATCCAAGCCATCATAATGTATCACCTCATTTCTCTCGCTGCATTTGTGAAACTATTCTTTTACATCACAAAAACACGTAATCGCACAGAGGAATCTTGCTGTGTGACGGTCCTGGAAAAAGGAGGATTCATCTCTGAGAGCAGGTTATGAAAGCGAGAAGTGAGAAAATATCAGCATTGTCACTGTGTTGGGAAGGATGCGTGCAATTTTAAAACTGCAGAGCGACACAGGATCTCAGACAAAATATTCCCTCAGGCCACATTTATTCCCAGACTCCCCTGCAAAGTTCCATCTGTATAAAGGGAACAGCGGGACACCCTGTTGTTTCTGAACTCGTGCTTCCACTGTGGGTAAATTTCATGCAGAAATCTTTTCCTTTGTCATTGATTCCCCTGAACATCCTGCTATGGCTCCCTTGGCTAAGTAAACATAATCCTGCTCTCTCCTGGATCATGGGTGACTTCACTAAATGGATCATCTATTGCCATTCTCATCACCTCACTGCTAGCAGAGAAAATGCAAACACCCAAACACTAAGGTCATTCCACTAAAAATATACTGACTTCTCCAATGCTTTTTAGCAAAATACACAGTTCCCAATTCCCAAGCCTCCCACTATGGAGGAAAACAGAAGCCCTGTAACTGGGCTGAGCATATTCTTCCTCTTCTACTGCACCAGCTGCTCAGATTGGACTGTATGCAAAGGCAGAAAAATGTGAATTACACAAGGCCAAAGTGGCTTTTTTTGGGGGGGAGTATATTATAAACACTCACAGTAAAGGTCAAGGCAGTATCAGGCTAGCCAAGCCCAGTAAAGGCCTTTGAAGGAACTACAGAGGTTTTCAGGCATTGCGAATTTCTTTAGAAGGTTCACCAGGAGTTTTAGTTCCGTGGCCGCCCTGTTCTCTTCCTTGCTCCGAAGAAAGCTTGGAGTCCTGGCATGGATCACAGCAGCAAAATGAAGCCTTCAATGACTTGTAAAAACGCTTCACCACTGACCCTGTTTCGAAACGTCCTGACCCTTTTGTGCCGTGCTGAAACACGCTGTAGTTTGTGGGGGAGGTAGATGCATCCTGCACAGATATTCGCTCAATTTTCTCCCAGCACCACAGCACTTCCTGCAAAACTGTATCCTTGTGTTTTCTAGTTTGGGGAAATTCACTCCTACAGAAAGAAATTATGACGCAGGTAACAGAATTGTTGGCTATTTAAATGGTCTCGGAGGAGTGGAGGCACTGGCTTAAAACTGATTTATGGTACTTGGACATAGTTCATGTATAAAGGAATCTCTCCATCTCATAAAAGTACTCCTACTGATGGAGTAATGGAACCATGGAGGCAGAAGCCAGGGCTTTTGCCACTGGAGAAAAGAGGGTTACACTGAAATCACCCTTTTGTCATTCTAACACACCATAATACTTTTGAGTGTATTACTGTAAGGTGGCAAAGTGGCACGCACAGAACCCTGGCATTGGTAAAGAGTACTGGTGGCCTAATGACAAAATGTTGACAAATTTAACAATTGATTTAACAATCTGACAAATTTAACAATCTGACAGGCAAAATCCTGTCAGAACAATCCACCTGGTTACTGTCACCACTCAGCATCACTCGATAGTCTCTTATTGGCATGGACTTTCTCCACAGCCATGTAGACAAACGAAGCTGTTTCATGAGGTGTTTCGTTTTCATGACATCCCATATAATATCATATCAGAGGTGTGTTTCACACTCCTCTTCAGTGATCACCCTCTGGTTATCATCCTCAGTCTAATGATCAGATGAAAAGCCTGAACCAGGAGCTGGGCTGGTTTCTTATATCCTAATTTCCCATGGACTGACAATTTTACATTTTGTATGCTTAATGGGGATGGAATTGACTAACAGATAATGTGTTTACTGGACTGCAGTCGACATAGAAAACACGTTCCCAGAACTAAATTGGAACAGAATGTGAAGAGAATGTGAACTAAATTGGAACAGAATGTGGTTCATTAACTGAACTCGTAGGCAATCTTTATGTTACTGTAAATGGCAAATTCTTTACATATTTTTCCATCAGCAAGTTTGGAAGTTGCAGTATGCAAACTATTGTAGTAATTGAAGTAATTCTTCAATTATAATCTAGTAATCTAGCCCACATTAATGGGATCATCTGATTATATGTTCTGATGATTTAGGTGAAAATGTACCAGAGAACTGAACATGTCATAAATAGAAAAGGAAAGTGTGTGAACCACCTAAAAGTGCTTTAAAAGTAAAAATAGCTAACCTGATGTCACAGAAGGTGATGTCACAGAAGGTGATGTAACAGAAGGTAATGTCATCAAAGGTGATGTTGTTTAGGATGGGAGCCATCAGAAAGGTAATAATCAGTGTGTAACAGGATTGATAAACTTGTCATAAAAATTGCCTTGTTCCTTTCACTCTAATACATACTCATTCCAGGACTGTATTAATAGAGATTAAAGGCTCTTATTCCCAAAACATACCACGCTTGTACGTGTTCTTACACGCTAATGGAAACACTTTGATTAACTCTGTCCTTTCAATGAAATGTGTAGGCAGTGGAGACAACAGCTGGACATTTGAGAAAATGCAGCAGTGGGCTGTAGAACATCTAATGGGTTTGATCTGACGTCTGTCTGTGCCTAAAGCCTTTCTATGAACTTTTATTTCCAAACAGATTCTCCCAGGAGAGTCATTTAAGTACCACTGGTTGGCTACTGTTTACAAACAAAATAGGAACAAATGACCAAACAAATATCCAAACACAAACACAGACACACAGACGCACACACGCACACAAACAAATTCAAATGAAACCTTTGGCTATGGCTTTTGATTTTGTACATTCTGGGTATGAATCAGTGGGTGTCAGGCATTTAAAAATAACATACAAGGCACATTGCTATTCATAGGCACTCTAATGGAGCCATCCAGAAAGATTGTAAAAACATAGCACTGCCTAGAACCATGCGTATGTGTATGTGCGTGTGTTTGTGAATGTGTGTGTGTGTGTGTGTGTTATACACTGAAATGATTTCCTCCTCCGTAAAAGCCCATCTCACCCTCTGAAAGCAAAGTCATTAGAAGCTGCACATTAATAACAGGAGGAGAGGTGGCAAAGTGAAACTTACACACAATTTATGTTTGAAATGTCCCCTCTGCACTGACAGGTTCTCTCTCTCTCTCTCTCTCTCTCTCTCTCTCTCTCTCTCTCTGTCTGTCTCTCTGTGTTTCTGTCTATCTCTGTCTCTCTGTCTACATGTCTCTGTGTGTGTCTCACTCTCTATCTGTCTCTCTCTCTCTATCTGTCTCTCTCTCTCTTCATGACTATAGTGCCTTGTCTGGGAGGGTATTACTTTGAAAAAGGGTTTAAATTTGCTGGTCAATAAAGTGCTGCAGGGGAGAATAAGTTTTTCTTCCTTTCTCTGATTTGTCATTTCCTCATTTGTAGTTTCTGGACAGAGCAATTGATAACTTCCATGTCAACATCAGCACCTTCCCTGCCTGTAACTGCAAAGACCCATACAGAGCGAGAGACAGAGAGAGAGAGAGGGAGAGAGAGAGGGGGGGGGGGCAGAGAGAGAGAGAGAGTGGAAAGAGGTAAAAAGTAAAAGAAGATCAACCTCACATTTACGGTACACATCATTTCTTTACTCACAGAGTGACAAGTGCTTAAATTTACAGCGCTTTAAGTACAATGTTAAGTAATTAAAATATGCTAACATAACAGACTTTACTCTTTCGCTCTGCTAGACCTCTTCAGTCAAGTAAACCAAAGTGTATTGAATGGATTTTTGGGGTTGCCATATTGGTGATATGCAGCTTATGCCCTATGGGTGAGTAAAGTGTATGAAAACATAATGACACAAGTGAGTTATACTGAATGAGTTCTACTGCGAGAGTTATATTGAGTGAGTTATATTGGTGGCCATGACAACACCACGCCCACACATTCCTTAGATGTGTCAGTGTTTGCTGTGAAGGGCAGACCGAAATCAGGCCGCAATATTACAGGCGTGGACACCTGCACCCTCTGGAGATGTCCAATGACAGTTCACAGCACATTGTCCAATCAAATGGCACGTTCTTACCTGTGAGAATGGTAGAGGTTCTTCTGACAGAGCCTGACAGAGTATAAAAGCTGTTAGCCTTGTTGTTCTTGACTTCGCACTCCTATATCATCTGCCTGATGGGAAGAGTGTGAAGGGTGCTGTGTTTTGGTGTGCAAGTCCTGCAGCAAAAGGAAGAGCGCTCCTGAGATGGATCATGGACTTCTGATCACGCCCATTCTTGTGGGCCTGCAGTTCCCATACCATACTGTGGTGGTGCAGGTGAGCACGCTCACTGTCATCCTCCAGTGGATGCTGATGCTCTTTTAACCAGAGTGTCAAATTTCCTCCGAGAGTACAGATGATGCTGGTGATACAGGTGATGTTCTCTGTGTTACTGGTCCAGGTGAGGTCTCTACCACTCTTACATTATAAGTTTGGTTACAAATTAGGGAATAATGTTAATTAATTAAAGTAATTCTAAGTAACTGTTTGCGATGGCTGTAGTAGTTTTATCAGCAAGAATATTGATTATTTTGCATGAATTTCCCTATGAGGGGGAGGGGTTTTAGAGTGTTGGAGAGCTCCTCCCCTACTTGTGACAGGTGCAGCCTAGATTTGCAACATTTGTGATCTTCTAAGTCACGGAATAAATTATTCAGCCACACTAGCATCGATTGGCCACCCACCTCTCAGTAACCCTGACCCTAGAAATCCAACCTCAATATCTGCCAACATTTATCAGAAATATTGGCAAATAAAATAAAATACAGTGAATTTCTGGAAAATGGCATGTACACAATTCTATAAATGACAGCAAGTTGCTCTGCTTGCATGCAAATGAGCCTGTGTACGTATTTTCACAAAATTGGCCAATCAAAACCCCCCCAAAAATCTGGTCTCACAAGCTCAAGATCCCGCCCTCCAGCTATTTGGGTCACTGGTTCCAGGGCTGCAGATTGGTTTCCAGTTAAACGTTTGGTTTTCGTTGAGTTGTTCTGTTTGTTATTCTGGGCCTAGTGCTCTCTGAAGACACAGTCTTATGTGGGTATTCTTACAGAAAACATTACATATCATAGTTCAGTATGTAAACTCAGCAGTTTGGGTCTGGAGGGGGCAATGATTTGTTGAAATCTGCATTCATGCTAGAGGCATATATGTGACACATACTTTCTGTCTGTCTGTCTCTCACTTTGTCTCTCTCTTTCTCTGTCTTTACCTTCCTAACACATATTTATATGCATACATCTCTCTTTTCTTGTTCTGCATGTTTGTAAGAAGTAATATTTTGAGAGTTGGTCCAGGGCAGAGTCTGTCAGTCTTTACATACTATCGTAAATGCATTGAACACTATTACTATAAGTTCAGTGGCTTGGAACTGGCCCCTGTCATAAGGTACTGCTTCAAGAACAGTTTTAATGTGCAAAAAAAGGTTTTCTCTAGTTTTTCACTTTAATGGGTAAGATGGATGAGGGCCTTGTAGTGAAGAGAATTGATGCAGGGTTGTGGGGAGCAGTTGGGGAGGGAATCAGTGCGGGGTTGTTATGGGGGGGGGGGGGTTATGGGGGGCTGTGTGGGGTTGTGGGGGTTTGTGGGGGGCTGTCTGGGGTTGTGGGGGGATGTGCAGGGTTGTGGGGGGTTGTAAGGGTTTGTGGGAGGGTTGTTTGGGAGCACACAGTTTCTCCACTACCAGTATCTCATCACATATTATATTTGTACCACAATCAATGAACTGTAAGCTGAATAACATAACATAAAAGGTAATGCCCCAGAAAGGGGAATGTCACGGAGTGCTCAAGAGATACGATACCTTAAAACTGCTGTCTGTTCATTACATTTTATACATGCACAGCTATTTCCACGGTATCTATAGAAATAGGTCTTATTTAAGGCCCTGCTATAAACTCTGTATTAAATGGAATAATTCCTAGGTTTTTGTTGTGTACTAATAATGTATGACAGACCCAAACACTTCTCGGAGATGTGTTTGGAATCTCTGTTTGGAATCTCCCATAATGCATCTTTAAGGCTTGCTTGGCTGAGGTTTCGAACTCAGTCTCTGTTCACACCCTTCCCATATCTGCCTTTCCTGGAGTGCATCCCAGAATAAGCAACGGCATGAATGCTAGCTGGACTTGCCCAGTTCAGCAGTATGTTTTATTCTGCTGCCGTTAAAGGGTCCTGCTGTCCTGTGGATGGGCCCTTATGGTTCGCGGATGTCCATGCTAACATAGGAATGGGAAAAACAGACCACTGGGATAAAAACTCTGGAACTCCGTACTATGAGCTGAGCTGTTTATATATGAGTAGAAGAACTGTATTAGCGATCTAGAGGCTATCTGTAAATAATACTATAGCAGTAAAAAGTCGTTTTCTCATTACTACAGCCTGAAATATCTCCCAAGTCTTGGCCCTTAGATGCAGATGTTCGTGGCAGCTGAAGAATCATGGCCTTTGTTTTGCGGGTCTGGTCCCCAGGTGGCGCTAATGAGCCACTCACCCACCAATGATATCATCTCACAGAAAAGGAGGGCAAAAAATAGCTAATATGTGTGTGTGTGTGTGTGTGTGTGTGTCTGAGCAAGCACATGTTCCAGTTCTTGTACGTTTCCTCGGGCAGACTACCGCTGATGTCGAGCAGTTTGCAGGTCTCAGGGAATGAGCTGCAGGCCCCAAACAGTGATCCTGCTCTCTGTAATGTGCGGTGTAACCTACAGGGACTGACCTGGTGTGTAAGCACTTTTCTGTGGAGTCTGAACGGCTTCCAACCACAACGTTGCATCTGGTCAGACGCAGAGTGTTTGGTGCACGCTAAACAGGCAGGTCCGAATACAAGGCAGGGCTGTGCCTCCTAGGTAGAGGGAGCCTTGATCAAAACCAAAAATATCACATTATTATCAGCACAGAATGGGACGTATTTGTCCTGATGTCCTATGGAACGCAGGCATGCTGGGTAATGGTCAGTAATGGTCCTTCATACCGCAGCAGACAGAAGCAGCAACCCAGGGCTCTGGGGGAAACATGGCGGAGACAAAACAGCGCATCACTTCCTCTTGAGGTTTTGGAATCATTAGTCCAGCGCTGAACTACACCGCTACACCACTCTTCTTCATCAGTGGAGGTTTTACCACAGGGAAAATGTGAAAACGCGTAAGCTTGAACTGGACCTCCTTCCTCTTCCTCTTCCTCTGAGAAATATGCTACTGGTAAACACATTGATATTGATCTCAGTGGTTTGTTTTTTCATTTGTATGAGCAGTTTGGTCTTGTCACTAAAAAGATGATTTGTATGCATTACAATCGACACACCCAATCCTCAAATACAACATTCAACCATTAACTAACCCACAATAAAAATCATTTAAACACATTGAAAAAATGTATTTACAGTAAACAAATTGAAAGCCTACAGATTCAGGATTTCTAACCACCCTAAAGGAGTTTCCCACAAACACACCAAGGTCAAGGACCTCGGGCCCTTTGCCTGGAGCGTCGTGGGGCAGATGGGAGATGAGTAGGTTTCGCCAGTCCAAGAAAGTGCCACAAGGAGGCATCTAAGAGCCCTTTGTTTCACGAGGTATTCATCTGAAACACACACTGGAGGTCTGGAGAGCAGGTCGGCTACGATGGTCAGGGTTTAGCCTTTTGAATTATTCATTCAGCTTGCTTGGACAAACTGGTATGCGATCTGGTGGTTAGAGTGTGGGCGGTCCGTCGCCAGGGTAACTGACGTGATGAGGCACAGGGTTTAGCTTCCTCGTTTGGTCCTTAATCATTGGCTGTTCGTGCCAGGGCTACAAATGTTCATCTTTATCTGATGCTCAGTCACCTCTCAGCCTGACCTGCCTGAGATCTCGCAGACGACATTTAAAATTATTTCTGCTCTTCCAGCCTTTGTTCTTGCCATGACTTTGAAAGATTGGATGAATGTGAATTCATTTTAGGACTGAACGGTCTGTTAACAAGGGACCTGGGGTCTCACTGTCTCCTTCTTTCTATCACCCTCTCACGTTTTATTCTCTCCCATTAAAGGTTCTCCAAGCATTCCAAATGCCACTGTCCATGCTCACGTTTACATGCAAAGGTCGTTGCCAATCTGATGAAATCCATTATGATTACAGATTAATTCTGAGCTATTTATAAGCACACTACCTAACAATCTGATGGACTGGAGCACACGTGTGTTTACTCACTTCATAGTACAGCAGGCTTATGAAAATGTGCTTCATATGTACCTTCTAAAAAAGAACAGAGGTTGAATATACGTTCTACAACATATATTTTCATTTTCCGTCTGTCTCAAAGTCAAAGTCAAAGTCAAAGTCATCTTTATTGTCAAATATGTGATACGTACAGGACATACACAGGATTGAAATTACGTTACTCTCAGACTCCATAGTGCAGCTGTAAACATTTACTCTTAAATTAACATTTACTAAAAACAGTAGAAAACTATAGTAACGGTAAAAAATGTATGTATATATATAGACATATATGATAAAAATAAAACAGGTCTCTGACATTTACATTTAAAGTAAAGTGGCATATGCAGCAGTAAATTATATAGATATAGATGTGTGTGCAAGTGAATGTATGAGGTATCTGATGTATTTAAGATTAAAGTGAACGTATGCAATGAATTATAAATATAAATATCAAGTGCAAATATAAACAGGAGTGCAATTGAATAGCATATAGACTTGTACAGTGATGGGTGTAAAACCAGTTTTTTATCAGTTCAGAGTTCTTTGTTGTACTTGTGTGTTATTGTCATTGACTTGAAATGTGTTTTTATTTTTTAAGGATGAAAAAGAGGCAGAGCAGGGAGAGAGTTAATCCTCCTGACTGCCTGGTAAACGAAGCTGTCCCTCAGTCTACTGGTTCTGGCTCGTAGACTTCGTAGTCTCCTCCCTGATGGCAGTAGGTTGAAGTAGCTGTACATGGGGTGTGTCGGATCACCCACTATGTTTTGGGCTTTCCGAGTGAGGCGGGAGTCATGAAGGTCTTGTAAGGAAGGGAATGAGGTGCCGACGACAGTATGCTGTGCAGGTGCCGTACCACACTGTGATGCAGCTGGTCATGATTCTCTCGATGGCTCCTCTGTAGAAGGTACACATGATGGGGGGACGGAGCTCTGGCTCTTCTCAGCTTGCGGAGAAAGTACAGGCGCTGGTGGGCTTTCTTGGCTAATGATGCAGTGTTCTTACTCCAGGATAGGTCCTCTGAGATGTCTACACCCAGGAACTTGGTGCTACTCACTCTCTCCACAGCAGTACCATTGATGTTCAGAGGAGCATGCTGGGAGGGCAGCTTACAGAAGTCCACGACTATCTCCTTTGTCTTTTGCACATTCAGAGATAAATTGTTGTGGCCACACCACCAGGCCAGGCGGCTCACCTCACTTCTGTAATTAGTCTCGTCGTTGTTGTTGATGAGACCCACCACAGTTGTATCATCCACAAACTTAAAGAAGTAGTTGGAGCTGTATGATGGTGTGCAGTCATGTGTCAGCAGAGTGAATAGAAGGGGACTCAGCACACATCCTTGGGGCGCCCTGTGTTCAGAACGATGGTACTGGATGAGTTTCTGCCGACCCGTACTGCCTGTGGTCTCCCAGTCAGAAAGTCTAACAGCCAGTTACACATTGGGAGGCTCAGTCCAATACTGTCCAGTTTCTGGATAAGTTGTTGTGGAATGATAGTGTTGAATGCCGAGCTGAAATCAATGAATAGCATTCTAACATAAGAGTCCTTAGTGTCTAAATGTGTGAGAGCTGTGTGGAGGGCAGTTGAGATGGCATCGTCGGTGGAACGATTTGGACGATATGCAAACCAGATATGTCTGGTTCTCTCTCTCTCTCAGAGAGCCTGTTCCTCCACCCTTGGAGACTCTGCCCCTGCTGTAGCTCCACCTGTGCCCCAGCACCACCCGTTCATTCTCACCTGGTCCTCTGTCCCTCCTCCGTGAGCTCATTGAAGCCTCCGTACCCTGCACACACCCCCGTCCGCCGCACGAGATGCTTCCACCAGAACTTGCTTCCAGTTTCCTTGTGTTGAGGCTTCTCTGTGCCGTCCAGGTCTGTCTGTCCTGTCCACAATAAGAACACTGGGTACACAGTGCGAGTGCGCTGGAGGCTGCTGAGTCTGGTCAGCTCTGAGGACGGGACAGAGAAATACTGTCCTGTTTCCCTGCCTCTGTTACACACACACACACACACACTCATTCCCTCTCCCACATGTCCATGTTTAATTATATTACACAGATCATAGTTTCAATCATTCTAATGCATAGACCTTCTGAAGTTGTCATTCATTTGCATTTCAGAGTCCAGAGCATTCAAGGTGAAGGTGTGTGTGTGTGTGTGTGTGTAGGTGATGTAAAGGGCACCCTTATCTGCTCCAGTGCTCATTTGAACATTTTCGGAAGTAAGAAGAGATTAGGAGGTAAAGCAGAAGAAGAGGTGTGTAGTACTTGATGAAGAGGTGTGTAGGTGCGTAGAACCCGATGAACGCTGCCACAGGCAGTGTGTGTGTATGACAGAAACAGTCTTTGTAAGACAGAGGCAGTGTGTGTACGACAGAAACAGTGTGTGTAAGACAGAAACAGGGCTTGTAAGACAGAAACAGGATGTCCGTATGTTATTAACCTTGCTCTGTGCTCTGTGCTTCCAATTTTTTGGCCAGTCAGCCACTTTTCCTGTTCTGAACAAATTTTGTCCCTTATGACATCATAGCCCTACAATTCTCTAAGCCTTCATCTTTAACAAATGTGCGATATGCCACTGTGAATCACAGGCTATCAACAAATTACCCCCAGTTCTCCTTTAGTGTATAATTGCACCATAACATCCAGACATGTGCTTGTATATCACATTTATGATTACTCACTTGTTCACAGATTACTTATTCACAGGAAACATTTTCTTTTTTTAGACAAAATTAAATCAAGGTCAAAGATATTTAGAGCTCTAAAACCTGAATTGTTTACACTCAAAACTGTAAACATCATAATTGCTCATTCATGCTCTATTTTATAGTTGATAGTTTTGGTTCATATGCTCACAATATTCTCAACAAGTAAATCAGAATGCCTGTCATGACCAACACCTTAAAAAAGATACTCTGTCATTCTCTCTCTCTCTCTCTCTCTCTCTTCCCAAAGGTTTTAACTTGCTTGTCTAATATTCTTCTATAAACGGACATGTCTGCATTATGGTGTTGAGAAAGTGACATCTTCTGTCTTTAACCAATGTCATGTCTCTCTGTCTGTCCGTCAAGAGCGGACAAACAGACCCCCCCCCCCCCTCTCTCTCAGTCATTTTTATTGGGCGCCCCCTGCTGTTAAGAAAGCGTTACCTATCATTAGCTGGTTACTGTGAAGACAAACAAAAAAGCATTATTAAAAAGGCATTATTAAACAATAAATACTTTAATGCATATAATTAAGACACGGTATGTAAGGTATGTCTCTCTTACCCAATTCAGAAAAGTGAGACTCAATAGGTAAACATAAAGACATATGAGTTCACGCAGGATTAAATCGGTCAACTACATACTTACATTAAATATATTCCATTATTTCACTGTGAGCTGAGTGTAGAGAGTGTAGAAGCTATCGTATCTGAGGATATGATTGCACACAGGGTAGAGTGTGGGCAAAGACTGATTTTGCTCTTAGCATTATTGCTTTTTAAATTAACAGTCAGCAACTATGTGCTGTAGCCTATACATTATGCTCTAGACAGTATGCAGTCCTAGCCACCCATATCATGCACACATTCACATCTATACAGAGAGGCTTTACTTATTAAAAGTGATCAGAAGCAGTGGCACCAACAGGATTGGGTTTCATTATCCGTTTATTAAATGTGTGTAGCTGCTCCATAGAAGCGCACAGCCACTGGGGACACGGTTTACCTTCCATAAGATCTTGAATATGGTGCCTCCTTAAACTCACTCTCCTACACTCATTTCTCTAACAGCATCATTGATGAGGGAGATATCTATCCTAAAGGCAGTGATGTCAATACCAGCGTTATGAATGCGTCATAATGCGTTATGAACGAACACCACATACATATAAACAGGCTAAAACATATAAACAGGTCAAGTATGTCCGGGTTTCTGGGTTCTTAAACAGCAGAGCAGTTTCAAGATTACATCCGACGCTCCCCAAATTTAATTTAGCTTTCATTACATCAAACTCATCGCAAGGTTCATTAAGCATTCCAGTCTCTGGTAAGATAAACAAGATAAAGGGGTCTTGTTCTCTTTTTTTGTCGTTTTTCAAACTTTGTCAGACTATTAGACTGAAGGCAAAGTTAGCAATAAATGAGATGTTATTAGTAATCTGAATCTTCCACATTCTGTGAGCCTTGTGGGTGCAATCAAATAATTTGCAGTCATTTCCGCTGACAGAAAGGGGTGAGTGATGGGTGTTACGTGCGCACTGCCCGCCTGTCTTTGCCCTTGGCGCGATACTTATATTAAGTTATGTAATAACAGTAATATTGAAGAGCTACCGCTAGAGGGCATGCAACTGTGTGACAGATGTGAAATAAAGCAAGCAAAACTGATTTAGTCAAAAGCCAAGACACTGCGGTATTCTTTCATATATGACTTTGCTTTTCCGTTTGCATTTAACAAAAGCTGTATCTCATATAATTAATATCATATCATTAGTTAAGTCTAGGAAAGGCAATTCATTCACAAGGCAATTCAGTGTGCTTTTAAAATAAAAAAGACAAGGACATAATGAAACCAAAAGTGAAAGAAATGTAAAATATGTAAAAGAAACAGATTTTAGCTACATTCGGGGCACATCTAAGTTCATCTTGAATTTCGTTCCAGTTGTATGTTGGAGGGTTAATAAGAGATATTAAACGCTTGATTCTAGTTATACCTTTAGTTTTTAAGAGTTGTTGATTACAGCTGTGGACTAATTTTAAGATAGTGCTTCTTGCTGCTAAGGACTGTGACCTCAGTTTTCTCTTATTTATCGTAGCCAAAGCAAATTCTGTCTCGCTATTTATGTGCTCCAGACATAGGAAGAGTGTGCCTACCATGGTGAGAGAGACTAGCGCATTTGCATGTCTTATGCATGTGATAAGAATTTGAGTTGCCTTGCAGAGTTTGGCCTAAAGGGATCATATGCATATTGAAGAGTAGTGGACCTGATTCTTGGCGGATTCCACAATTCACAGCCATCCTATCAGATTGAAGATCAGTGGACCGGGACCTGATCCCTGGGGGATTCTTATTAGATTCCTATTAGAACCTGAGCCAATTGAAGCACAATCCTATCAGATCTGCCCAATTCTGAGACCTCTTGTCTCCCAAGCAGAACTAAGATACATTAATACAGAACTAATGTTTCACCAGCATCATCATTGAAGCATGTTGAAACCTTTGTAAGGGCAGTTTTAGTACTATGGTGCAGTCAGAAACCTTGTTGGAATTTGTTAAGATATCAACATAAAAAAAATCAGATTTGAGACAGGTCTGTAGTTTAAATAACTTGAGACAGGTCTGTACTTTATATAACTTGAGACAGGTCTGTAGTTTAAATAACTTGAGACAGGTCTGTACTTTATATAACTTGAGACAGGTCTGTAGTTTAAATAACTTGAGGCAGGTCTGTACTTTATATAACTTGAGACAGGTCTGTAGTTTAAATAACTTGAGACAGGTCTGTACTTTATATAACTTGAGACAGGTCTGTAGTTTAAATAACTTGAGACAGGTCTGTACTTTATATAACTTGAGACAGGTCTGTAGTTTATTATAGCAGCATCCAGAGTTCTCTGTGAGTTTTCAGCATGTTTTTGGAGATTTGCAGTTGAATATATTTCTGGTCATCATGGTTGTTCTGTGATTCTGGCAGTTTGTGTTTTCACTGCTAACTGGGCCCTGCCAGCCTTTTTATTCTAAACGTCCTTCCTCACACTCGTCTTTCCATCCCTTCCTCTCTCCCTCTCTCCCTCATCCCACCCAAGCCCTCATCCCTTTTCTGTAGGCACAAAAGCCTGCAGGGTCCCGTGGCCCCAGGGCCCCGAGAGGTCGACATCCTGACGTCCCGACGCCCCCCGAGATCAAAGGCCCCATCACCTGTGGACACACCTTCCCTTTCCTGCGCACTCACTTTCTAAGGGCGAATATCAATGACACTACTCACCCCCACCAATACCCCCATCCCCCCACCTCCACCCATGACCCCATGACCCCCACCTCCCAGGGTCTGTACCATAACCTCCTCACCACTCCATGTCAAAGAGGAGCGGGTGCACCTGTTCAGTGGTTTAACGTTAGAGCGTTTGCCCGTCCCTCGATTGATGCCACATTCCCAGCGTGTATCAGATGCATTTCAGGTTGAACCATTCCACGGTTGTTTCTCAAAGATGCTCCTCCTGGTTCCTGTGAGAGTTAACTGAAGGAATCTCATGAGACCCTAGTGAACAGTGCCAAGAAGACATCACTGAGGGGTTTTTTTTCAGCCCAGGGCTCACAGGGACTGCGTGAGGAGGGGTCTGCATGTATCTCCCCTCAGGGTTGCCAGATCTTGGTGAGAGTGTGTATTGGCAACTGGCTAAGTGTTAGAGACACTGTGGCACACACATCACTATCTGGTTATTCAGCTCTGATCTTCTGGGCCACCTGTATGACTACTGAGATGGCCATGAGCACACACATACACACACACACACACACACACACATGCACAGGTATAAGAGACGATCACAAATTTTGGCCTTCAGAAATGACCTCCCCTTGCAGACAGCGATGGACACGCCGCTTGTGTGAAAAGGGTAACACACAGACCTCGCCTTATTTCTACTACAGGGTGTGTGCAGAACTGTGGGAGGGACGACCCCATTAGCAGCCCACACCCCCTGCTGCTCTGACTGTGCTTACGCCTGGAGGGCTTGTGGGGTGTCGGGGGAGGGGAGCCCCCCCATAAGGATTCCTCATAAAGGGCGTCATAAAACAAGGCTCCTTAATTGGTGCCCTATAAAATTAGCATTTGCAAACACTGCCGATTTCCTCTTCCACTGTTCTGCTATTGTCGGAGGAGCTGGAGCCTTTCACCGCCATTTGCTCTTGGTTTTGGGGGCCTTTGCTTTTAATGACAAGCAGAAACAGAGAGGGACAGAAAGAGGAAAGCGCCGTGACGACCGTTGCTACCCTCAGCTCCGCCCCTCTTTAGTCACGCGTCGTTCTGGCCGGTTGTTGGAAACTCTCCCTCTCTGTCGCTCGGGGAGTGCGACCCCTCTAACCTACACAGGCAGGTAATGATTAGCACTGGTCTTTTCACCAAACGCGACCTGGATCAAACACTGGTGACAATGGCCCAGACTTGAAAAGACACTGTTTCCAGTAAACACCGTTGTGAACTGTGTCTTTGCCAAAAAATAAAATCAAGAGTGTAACAAAAAAAACCTCCTAAAACTACAGGTACTCTCTCTTACATACTTTTCTCCAAAAAGCCGATTCTAAGCCCTTTAGGACTCAAAATAAGAACCGTGTAGTATTACTGAGGAAAGAAACATCAGCGTTGCCAAATGCTGCAAGTGTAGTGGAGTCCAACAGTGTGATAAGCGTTGTGTTTACTGACCACAGTAACTCACACTCACAGCCTTCTGCAGACATTCTAGTTCAGAGCAACCTACATAATAATCTCTGTTACAGTGCGTGTGTTCCCTGGGAATCTAATCCGTTACCTCAGGATTACCAGTACCATGAGTTAGCAGGTGGGCCACAGCTAGTTAGCATCTTGAAGCACACTTGTTCCCTCGGTCATCTAGGTCCCCTACCAGGCTACGGTTTCTCAGACACCCTCGCTCACAGCACTCTTTGTCTGGACCTCTCAGCTCCACAGATGGCCAGTGTGCCGTGTGCTTCTGGCTTCTGCCCTGACTTTTACGACTGCCCGTAAACCTGTTTCATATTTAATTTCTCCAGCAGTAGGGCAGACAGGGTCCACTCAGGGCCAAGAGGCACAAGACAACAGGAACAGACATAGGTTAAAACACACACACACACACACAAAACACTCAAATGACCTGAAAATGGCCCGAAAATGGCACACTTAGAGCAGCTTACACACACACACATACTCACACACACATGCACACACACAGACACACACACACACACAAATGTGATTTGATACTTGAGGCATGTGTCTGCCATACACAGAATGTGTTATAGTTGACACTGAGGAGTAGAACTCTCTCACTTTCACACACACACACACACACACACACACGCACAAACATCAGTAAACCTACACACCCCACTCGTCTCTCTAACAATTCACATGTATCTGAATGCTTTTCTCATTGAGAGTATGTGATTGTAAACCTATCAAACTGCTCCCTGTTGTCACGGTCACACTTTTGAACAGTTGGCTACTTGCTGGAGTGTCGAGTTGCCACTCAGAAACCTACACACTTTACCCCCCTGGCTGGCTCTTAATAGGAGATATAATCTGCCTCTCCATCTCTCAGACACAACTCTCATCTCTCTTCCTTTGTCTCTGCCTCTCAACTCCCCTTGTGCTCTCTCGCCATGGCTACCAACACCCCGCCCACGGTGCGTGCGCATGGAGCCCAGATCCCATCTGTGCCTGGCCCTCTGTCATGCGCCCATGTTTGGGTTGCTCACGGCGACGTTGCTTGGTGCGCGTGGGGTGGGGGCGGGGCTTGGAAGTCCCCCTATAGTTTCGGGACAGTGCCAGAACTTTCTGGCAGTCACTTACCGTCGACCCAGAGGTCACGGCAGACAAAGACGCCAACGATGACCATCGCTGTATTACTGTCTCGTTCTCGTAATAATTAACAGGGAAAAGCATGTCAGCACGCGCGCATGGGTGTGTGTGTGTGTGAGTGTTTGTGGAATCAAATAAACAGTCTATGCTTTGATGGCATTTTTGAGTTATGGGGACTTAAATTTAACAGCAGTTAAATGGCTTTTGTCTTTAGATCTGGTCAGTGAGTGCTGACTTAAACAACACCCAAAAGTAGTTTATATTTTCACCCGAATCTGTGTGTCTGGCAATCTTGACAACAACATGTCTCTATAAATGTGTATATACTGCAGGTAGATCTAAGGGTGTGACCTCTGTTCGGTCCATCAGTATAACAGTCTTATACTACAGTAATATAACAGTCTTTTAATACAGTTATTTAACAGTCTTATAACGCAGTTATATAGCACTCTTATACTACAGTAATATAACACTCTTATAATACAGTTATATAATGGTCTTAGAGTGCAGTTATACAACACTCTTATACTAATTATTTTTACTGCCAAGAATGATTCCCCACATTACAGCACAGTTCTGATAGTCATTATGCTAATGTAAAAGGAAAATACATTTTAAACAATTTTTACATATACGAACAAATGGTAATTTATTACACTTGTAGACAACGCTATGTGGTGAAGAACCGACCTTATGTTAGTTTCTATGTCAGCTTCTGACCGTGATAAATCGATGGTGATATCAGCAGTTAGTTGGTGGTATGAATAAAGGTGAAGTGGAGTGAGGTAAAGAATCAAAACGAATCTGTTTAACTCTCATGGAGCCCGTTTGAATTCTAATGAAGAGATCAGCTCTCATGATCCATTGTGTCAATACACACACACACACACACGAACGCACACACGCACGCATGCACAGAAGGGCAGAGTGAAAGAGTGAGAGAGAGTAATGACACAGTGACAGCAGTGTTAGAAACACACAGATGGTCACGGGTACAAAGAGGGGCACACTTTGTTAAACTCATACCGAAAAAAGAAGGATAGAAAGACAGGGGAGAGAGAGAGAGAGAGAAAGAGAGAGAGAAGCTGACAATAGAGAGGGTACAGCTCTCTTTCTTCTCTTCCTGTTGTTTAACTAGTGAAACAGAATCATCACGGAGAGAATGTGTGTGTGTGTGTGTGTGTCAGAGAAAGTGAGATATAGAGAGAGAAACTGTGAGTTAGATGTAATCTGCCTCAGCAGAGCCTGATGGTGATAGTCAGTGGAATTAAGGGGAGCGAAGGTTTGTCTACATTGTCCCTTTTTACTGTCTTTTACTGTCTTGGAGTCAATTAAAATTTCTATGTAAATTGCTGTAATGGAATAAGAAGTGTTCCCTCTTTCTCCCACACACACAAACTTGACAACAACCTCCACACACACACACACACACACACACACACTCCATACACCCACCACCTCCACACACACCCCCATACCTCCACACACACCCCAACTCCCCTTCGTCTCCGTCTTTCTCCTCTTTCTCATGTGTCCTAGTTGTGCTGTGATTTATGATGTTTCAGTAGCTTGAATGAAGGTTTTATAACAGACAGCCTGCTGACACACTTTTCTTCTCTCTCTCTCCCTCTCCCTCTTTCTCTCTCTCCTTCTCCCTCACTCTTTCTCTCCCTCTCTCTCTGTCAGAGAAAGTGATTGACCTCATTAGTAATGGTTGTAAAACACTCGGGGCGATTCTCTGTGTGCGTGTCCTGATGTATTTTAAACAATGCTTTTCGTTTAGCTAGGTATGGGTTAATAAATCACAACCCGCTTTCATCCGGCTCTCTCTCTCCATCACACACAGACACACACAAACACACATCTGAAAACGAATAATTACAACCTAAATAGAAACCCTACATTCCAGTGAAACAAATCACTCTTTAACTGATGATGGATTCATGCATGTGACTATTTCCCCTTTACTGAAGCAGACTCTTTAATGGCTAATTGGCCGGCCATTTAAAGTTTGGTTGCAGAAAGAGACGGATCAGGCTTCCTCTGTTCTCTACCTAACGTTTTGCATGTCAGAGTTTAGTAAGGCAGAGTATTACACATCCCACGATCTACATATCACACACACACAATTCACATAGAACCACAATTCAAGGCAAGGCCTGTTTGTTTGTCTGTTTGTTTGTTTGTTGAGTGCCACTTATTTAATATGTTATTTTTAATGTGTTTCCATTGTAGCATGCATGCTTTTATTTATGGAAAGCATGAAAATATTTCTTCTAACCGGCAAAAAGTGAAAAAGTGCTGTCTCTGAGGAGATGACGGCCCCTCTGAGGTTGGAGTCTGTGTGGGGTTTTCTGATGAGATTATAGATTATAGATTATAGAGAGGTCTGAAGAAGACACCCTCTGTGATCCTTCTAAACCCATAGAGTTTGTGCATTTCTAAATGTGCATTAAGCAGCATTGACCCCTAAACATATGATACATATACACCTCTCTCTCTCTCCCACACACACACAGCTAAAACCTAAGGTCTTTAAGAAGAGCACTGAGAGGAAAGTTAAACACTTTAATACCTGGTTAAAGACAGGAGGATTATCTGGTCAAAGATAAGGGGGATTATTTTAAACACGGATGGAGGAATAGATACTCTTTCTTGCATTCAGCCGACTCTAATCTGCCTTTCTCTTTTGTCTCTCTCTGCCCAGCTCATTCTCCAGGTCACTGTGTGGTCGGTAGCCAGAGTACACACATGAATAAAAATGAGACTGTCGACTCATCCTCATGCATTTATTGAGTGCCAGGAGATCAAAGCACACATACACACACACACACACACACACACTCAAATGCATGCATGACACGTGATTTGATGCTTGAGGTATGTTTGTGCCATGCATGGAGTGTGCTACACAGCGTTGTGCAAACGTCTGAGGCCACCATTTCATTTGTTGCTATGGTATAATGACCACATATAATTCTTTCTCAGTCTCTTTATTAAAACACATACAGAAAATGCAGAGAATATATATATGTATTAAAAAGTATTAAAGTATTAAAGTAAAGCATTAGAAAAAAAAACATTTCTATAGGCTGCAGTTTAGTGAGAGCCACCCTTCAGGTCAGCACTATCAAGATCCTGAAGGCTGGTATGATATAGTAGAAAATGACCTCAGGTAAATGACCTAAGGCAAATGACCGTCTCCCCAGAAGATTTAAAGATGGCCTTAGTGGCAGGAGAGATCACACTAAATACTGACTTTACCTGTAGAAGCCATTTCATTCTGAAAATTGTGTTTAAGTGTGTTTATCTCTTTCCTGGTTTTATATATATATATACACACTCTTGACCACTGCTCATAATAAGGACACTTCCAGCGTAGGAGGGCTTCCTGACTTCTATGCGATTTTGGCATCCACTGCCTTCCACTTTTCCTCCTTGCACAGATCTCCACATCATAAACACGGGTCAAACACAGGATCAGACGGTCGGATAACTTGTGGAGATCTGTGTAAAATCAGCTCCCAGCACTACCATTCTGGAACGGCCACTTGAAAGACTGCAGCAGGACACATGTACACAGGGCAACACGCCTTACTCTCCTTAATCCTCCTCTAACACGTTACAGTCATCGCGTGTGTGTCTCTATCATACGTGTTGCTCTTCTCCAACTGCACAGGCTTACAGGACAAACCTCAGCAAGCCGCAGCGTCTGCTGGTGCAGCGAGTGGCCTACACACATATGTGGAATTTCCCACATTGTCCATGTGGACAGCTAAAGTGAGGACAGCGTGATCACATGTAGAGTAATTAGACGAGAGCACATGTCACTCAGAGGGTCTGGCCCCTTCAGCTGAGTGCGGTCTAATTAGGTCTGGGTGCAGTCTGCTTCTCTCTTGGCCCTCAGCCCAGATCATCACAACATCCGTATGTTCCGCATCACAAGCACACCACACATGCACATGCACATACATGCACACACACAGAGACACACACACACACAGTGACTCTGGGGCTCTACTGAGAGGAGTCCAGAGGGATCTGGGGTAGTCACCTGGTCAAAGAATGGGCTAAGAAGAATCTTTTTTCAGTTCCTCTCTCTCTCTGTCTCCCTCTCTGTCTTTCTGTCTCTTAATCTGTCTCTCTCTCTTTCTCTCTCTCTCTGTTTCTTTTTTCTCTTTGCTCTCCTGCCTTTTTTTTCTGGAATTTCTTTTCGTTTTTTTCAGATAAATAAAGAGTTCTTCTGCAGTCCTGAGATGGCGATGCCCAGGAGCAGCAGTGGGCAGTTGGTCCACGACCAGGGTGGCTGGCTCTCCACGAAGTGCCCCTCTGGAGAAGAAAGCCTCCCGGCCTTCAGGATGGCACAGGTTATGAAGGGCCAAATAATACCTGAGCTGGCCCTCCACATGCCCCTCCTCCTCCCACTCTCCACTGGCCCCGGCGGGATTCAGTCGGCGGACGTCTTTAGTCTGTACCGATTGTGACCCCGGTTTGCCATTAACGCGGGCGCTGTTGACGTGCACACACCTCCCGGTGCTTCAGACAGAAAGGGGGGGGGGTGACGGCATCTCTTTAACACTCACTCTCAGCGACCTGATCAGGACATGCGGTCAGCGGTGTGTAAGAAGGGAGCCCAACGGTGAAGTCAGAGTGGGGATCATAAACACAGGTCACTGAATAAAGGGCCCTGTAACACCAAATGCAAAGACACAAAGGATCCCTTTAGGATTCTGCTGCAATAAAACACAGATTGCAAGACAAACCATGCAGGCTGCAAACAGCCAGTGTTGACCTGGATCCAGTCATTACCAGGAGCCGATCATTTATCTGATACTCCCATCCAATGGAAAACAGTAAGGCAGTTATTGCGTCTGACATGACGCAATCCTAAAACGAATCGTGCAGGTTTATGTAGCATCGAGGCCGTCGCGTGTGAAGTGTAGACACGAGCAAATGACTCGATGGCATTAAATTCAGAGATTCAGAGACCATATCTGAACAGGCTGAAACTTGTGATGATATAATGACAGAAGGTTTCTTATCATGTAACTTTTTGAAATGTCACTGCCTTGGTTGGAGAAACACTGGCTTTAATGAGTATAGCAAAGCCTGTTTATAACACAATATATTATCTGACATTGTCACATTAAGTTTCATTACCTTAATATAATATGATAAATTATAAAATGTTATCAGTCTTGTTAATTTACATTTACATTTACGGCATTTAGCAGACGCTCTTATCCAGAGCGACTTACAAAAGTACTATGTGTTCAGTCAGGATATGCATCTCTATCTAGTATAAACAGGTTTAAGTCCAAACTAATCGAGCTCAAGCACTGCCATATTGTTACTCAATTAAAGTTAATTGGTACATAAACTATTTAAATATTTACTGTAACCAACTACCCTCTAAACCTCTTTTTACACATATTTGTGAAGTCTGTGGAGGGGTCTGTGTAACTGTGTGTGCATACAGACTTTCCACATATGTGTGAACATGGAATGGTGTAGTTAATGTGTATGAGTGCGTGCCTGTGCGTGTGTATGTGTGTGTGAGTGTTTTGTGTTTGGGGGAGTAGTGATGAGGTGGGGGCATTTGGGGTGGGTGAAAGTGTGTCCCCTCTGTTATTGGCTCCAGGTCTATGGTCACATTATGCGTCTTA
The DNA here is from genome assembly GCA_020368025.1 of Brachyhypopomus occidentalis. Taxonomy (NCBI): domain Eukaryota; kingdom Metazoa; phylum Chordata; class Actinopteri; order Gymnotiformes; family Hypopomidae; genus Brachyhypopomus; species Brachyhypopomus occidentalis. Next base: position 3,670,891 of record JAGXOD010000010.1, on the reverse strand, counting down.
TTGTGTCTTTGTGGGGGAGAAGCCTATAAAAGCCAGTGCAGTGGGGTTCAGTCAATACCACAGCACATAGCTCTCACACAGACACACACACTCACAACCTCCCAGTCAAGAGACAAGGTGTGCGTGTCCGAGAGTTACTGTTGCTAGGCGATCTACAAACGCAAACCTCTAGCTGCTGTCCTTCAGAGGTATTGCCTTAAAATACATATTTCTTGTTTAACTTTTTGGGGGAGAGAAGAAATTTTCTTTAGTTTTTTTTTTTTTTTTTTTACCAGGATATTCTGAAGTCAGGAACAAGGACATTTTGCTGTAAATTTGGTTCTGATCAGCAGAGATGGATTCGGACTCCAGCTGCAGTCGCTCCTCCTCACCGGACCTGGCTATGGACTCGGCCGTGGGGGCCTTCTTCTCCAGCAAGGTCCTGCGGGCGTACCACGGAGGTGAGGCGGTCCTGCGACCGGACCATGCGCGGCCCGAGAGGGCCTTGGAGGGCCCTCAAGAAGCTGAGTCGGGGGGGAAGAGCCGTAACCGGGCCGAGCTCTCCAAGGACGACCTGCAGGAGCTGCGTCTGCGCGTGAACAGCCGCGAGCGCAAACGCATGCACGACCTGAACCAGGCCATGGATGGGCTGCGTGAGGTCATGCCCTACGCCCAGGGCCCGTCCGTGCGCAAGCTCTCCAAGATCTCAACCCTCCTGCTGGCCCGCAACTACATCCTAATGCTCTCCAGCTCGCTGGAGGAGATGAAGAAGCTGGTGGGGGATGTGTACGGCGCCAACGCCGCCCAGAACCGCCCGCCTCGCCCCGTGCTGCCCCAGGCCGCCGCCTCTCCGCCCCAGCTTCCGCAGATGCCCCAACTGCCCCTGCTCCCTCTCGCCCAGTCCCTGCACCCCCTGGCAGCCAGCGCGGCAGCCGTGAGTGCCTCTCCCCTCCAGCAGGGCGGCAGTCACGCCTCAGCCGTCCACGCGCCTCACTCCCCGCCCTCCGCCGCTTACCTGGGCTTCCACGCCACGCCTCTGTCCGGCCTGCTGAAGGAGCCGCTGCACCTGTCCGCCTCCTACCGCCACTTCCCGGGAATGCCCTGCCCCTGTGCCCTGTGCCAGCCACTCCCCGCCTCCACAGCCAGCCTGCATGGCCTCCCCATGGGCAAGTGATCCAAGCCACGTCTAGGACTCAAATATATGGACATTAAAAAAAAAATGTGGGGGAAAACTTGGCAGCAAGGAGTCCTGCATGTTCTGTGTACGTGTAAATATTCTGTACATAATGTTCCATTCCAAGTACTATTTTATACGTTTATGAATTTTGCATTGACAAAAAAAACATTTTCGTCATAGAATGTATTAAGATTTCTACTGGTTCCACATGCTGTATTCAGAGCTGATCTAAATGTGAATAGAAATTTTTGTACAGGTGATTTTTTGTATAGTTGAGGATTTCTTAAATTAAAGCTTTATTATTATTAAATATTATATTTTCTCTTTCTTCCATTTTTTGTGAGTATTCCAGTGCTCATGCCAGAAAGTCTGGTATTTCCTAAAAATCATGATGATATTCCATAAGGCTGCTGAAAGAACCTCATCACTGCAGTCGCATCTTTAACTTAGTTTGAGTAAAATAAACACTACCAAATACATGAACAAGACAAGAACGAAGACTGTAAGACAAGTTTGTAAGTGTAGCGTGTGCTGAAGTCCATATGTGCAACATAGATGCTAACTGCTATTAACTACTACAATAAGACACAATCTACACAGTGTTGAACATTAAGGCACTATAGCAGACCTCTCAAGCAGAACTACAAAGACCTGAAAGGCTGAAACGCTAAAGAGCTGTCAGGGGTGGCAGCTGTTAACTAGATGAGTGTGTGTGTGTGTGTGTGGCATGCACATACTCCATATGTACCAAGCCTTTACAAAGCCATTACAGCAATATTGTCCAAACTATATTTGTGCCCAGAGCACATGCTAAAAGCACTCGCTAGTCAAGCTGTAACCAGCCACACAAAGACGAGCTGAAGCAACAGGGAGAGGAGAGGCTCCGGGGCCCGGGGCCCGCGGGCCGCCCGTCCTCCCCGACGGCCCTGCCGACGTTGCGGGGGGGAGAGAGGGCCGCGGGGGCTTGACTCCGGGTCGGCGCGCCGCTATTGTCCCTCCGGCGCGGGGGGCACGTGAACCGCCGCCTTTCATGCGCCCGCGGGAGGATTTGTCAATGTCCGATGAGGCTGCGGTTGCCTTCAGCTCTTGCCGAGCGTCATTAATTACGCAGAGCTGTACACACAGGGTACGGCGAGGAGGTTCGCCGGGTGCAAATCCAACTGGTTTTCAATTACAGTATGAATTAGAGATGGAAAATGGGGAATTAAACTGTGTAAGGTGCAAGGCCTCCGACCATATACACGACGTTAAAGATGGGATGAAATATGAATGATATTTATGATTTATCAGAGTGTTTTGATAAACCATTGGTGTGTGCGTGAGCAATGTTACGAGAACATTGCTGATGGAGATGTTCATTTGCGCCGGACCTTGTTAAACACACACACACACACACGCAAACATGCACCCGAACGCTGTGCGTTTCTCAGGAGCCGTGAAATCGGCCGTGAAAAATACACACTCCTCCTGGCAGGACGCTGGGTCTGGTAAAAGCGAGATCAGAGGACGGATGAAGAGATGTTTCTCCCCCCAGTCCTCCACCCCGACCTCCACCCCCCGTCGCTTTCAGTAACCTCGGACAATGGCACTCGCTCGCAGGACAAAGAGCGAACCCCCCTCACCTCCTGCCCCCACCCCACCTCTTCTGTCTTTCTCTCCCGCTCTTTCTCTGCATTTCATCATGGTAACTAGCCTCAGTAAGCCCGCGGAGGGCCCTGACACTCAAGCCCAGCACAAAAGCGGTTACCTCCTTATTTATGGGCCCATTGACATCGCTAAGAGCTCCTGTCAGCTCCGCCGCTCCGTCAGCTGGAGCACGTCCCAGCGGGGGGAAGCAGCTGCCAGCCTGCCTGGAGAAGGGGCTCCCGCAGTGGGAAGCCCGGTCCCTGTGGCCCCTCCACCCTCCTCCCCACCCCTGGTCCCGGGACCCCCAGGTCCCGGGCACAGGTGGGAATGGGATACCAAACACATTGCGGGGATTAGCAGGAGCTGCTGGCCAGCTTGCTGCAGGGGGATAATGAGACACACTGACTTGTGCAAAGCTGGTGTTTCCTGATCGCGGGCAGATGGTAAGGGTCCGTGGAGGGTGAGCAGCAGGGGACCAGAGTACGCCTGCACGGGGTGGCCGGCGGCACGGGAGACGTGGTTGCGTGGTCGCGTCACGCACATGCGTGTTCCTGCAGCGTGATGTGCGCGCATTTCAGACGCGCCGGGGTGCAAGAGTGAGAGAGGCGCTGTGGCAAAAAAAACATTCAAAATCCACAATCTGAGGAATTAGTGGGCCTCTGCATGTGCCGTACCTATGCAGAAACATGTAAACATGCAGATGTGAAATATTTTTAATTTAAATTTAAATCGGGTTTATGTGTTAATATATTCGTTATATTCTCAATGCTACTCTGTATTTGATTTGCTGCTCTATATTTGATATGCTGCTCTATATTTCCGTATCATAATGTAACCGCTTTTACGCAGAGCCTATTTTATACTGTTAACAATGCTGAAGTAACCTCTAATAGAAAGGAAGAGTGGAGTTTAGTTAAAGGGCTCTCTGATCAATGAGGACACAAATGTAGCCGTCTGGGGCCTTAAGGCTTGGACTGACTGAGTTAATTAGGGAACTGAAGGATCCAATTAGTGGAATTGGGGGGCGGGAGAGACATATTGTGTAACAAATGCACATATTGTGCAGCGTCTGGATTTGGGGAGACTTCAATTAAAAAAGGGGAGACCTCATGAAAATGGCAGACTGACCTCTTGCCATATCGTTAAATCATGCATCCTTTCTCCGTCTCTCTCTCTCTCTCTCAACACACACATAGCATACTGATGAGAAAGACACAGCTGAGACATGCCCAACGTATGCGTGCACACACACACACATGTGCACACACAGACACATGCGTGCACACACACACACACACACACACACACACACATGAACAACAGTGTGAAAGGAACAGAAAGAAAAAAAGAGAGAAGAACACCCCTTCATTGTGTACATATGGCACCCCCCCCCCCCCCACAAACACACACACACACACATATGTGCATACTTCCATCAGGGTCCAAACAAGAACACGAGGGGCATGAGCTCAGGTGTGGGGGGGAGGGGGGGTGTCAGGTTGTCTGGAGGGGGGGTCAGGTGGGTGGGGGGGAGAGGAGCATGAGACCCATGCATGAGGGCTTCATGCATATGGACCAGGCCAAATTCTAATGATGTGATAAACTCCTCTTGTCAGTTCCATTATGGGCAAATTCATTACCTGATTGTGTGTAAGAGGGTGATGGGTGTGAGCTTCTCCCATGAGGCTTTGCACAGGGAGTGGCAGCCTGTGTGTGTGGAGCCACATTTCCTGCTTCACACAATAACTAAGACCAATGAGCAGCCACACTGAAAGTTGCTACAGTTGCTGTTGCTTCTTTCAATCAAGCAATTGCACCCAACTGACTCACCTCAAAAGAATAATTAATCAATAAATCTATCTGTCTATCTATCTATCTATCCCTTTTCATAATTTTCCCTTTAAATTATGCTGCTGCTTCAAATGTTTACAATATTCTATTCAGTTACTTAAATCGAGGACCACACATTTAAATAAATCGTACAAGAGTCTTTTTCCATCAGCAGTGAGTCATTTTGATATGCAACTGTGAATAAACTATTTTTTTCATGTGCATTAAAATGCACTTAAAAGGACTAAAATGTAAATGTAGTAAAATTAAATAAAGAAATAAAACATTTCTTCTTCGATTGGTCCCTGTTTTATAGGAAACAACATTCTCATTATTCCAGTCTATTCACCGTAGCCATATACTTTGGGAGCTTTTACCAATCTGGCAACATTGCTTATATTGCTTATCGCTTTCGACCAAGACATTTGATCCTCGTCAGTCGCCGTATAACATGTTATATAAATTGTTTTCGATTCATTGTAAATGAATCTATGTTTTAATATTGCATGCGAATTTTGTCTGTTTACACATATAAATATGTGGGTGTGCAAGTCAAAATAAAATGTGCTTGTGTTCGTCTATTTTAGTATTTTTCTGCATCAGCGTGCATTGCCTCCGGGGTCAGGGGTCAGACCAGACTGGTGATGTCATGCATTGAAGATGGCGGAAGGGTGAGTGTTTATGTCGCGAAATAATTGTTTTGTGGTAGGAAATAAACATGTAAATGTTCATCTACAGATTGTTGATACGCTACTAAAATAATGTACCCAGGAAATAGCGGATACAGCGAAATTAAACCAGCAACAGACTTATTTTCCTGAGCTAGCTAGGTTAGCTAGCTAATTGACGAATCACTGGCTACCAGGAAGCTCGAGTGTGTTTGTTTACAAAAATAATGCGGGCTAGCCAGCGAATACCGACACAGGCAGCAGCGAGGAGCCTCTGAGTCTCATAACTACATTTTTTGAGGGGACGTTTTGTCTTTTAAAACAACGAAGTTGTTGGCGTAGTCTCGCAAGCCATTAAACTTAGCTGTGTTTGTGTTCGCCAGAGCTAGCTCGCCCAGACGAAGCTAGCGCGCTAGCCTGCTGTCTGCGTGTCACCCTTCGTCGGTTCACTCGGTCTGTCGTGCGGATGACCGCGTACAGTATCGCTCGGTAACGTTTTTAACGGTGATATTGTGACACGGGGACTGATGTATATGACCGTTTCTCACGGCCCCAGGGAAGGAGCCTGGTGGGGTACCTGGCTTCAGCAGAGCTTCCAAACCGTCAAAGACAAGGTAAGTTTATTCCAGGTCTTTAGCCACTGAAACGCAGGTGGCGATAGGATGTTAAATTGGGCAGATTAGAAACGGATTTTTATTCTTTTTTTTGTACTTCCATTTGAAAACCACGTCCTGCTGTTATACACGCCCACGTCCCCTGCTGGTTCCTGTCGCCTCAGTCGTCTGAAGCTTATGGATTCATCAAACGCGATTTGGCAGAGTTCTCCAACGTGGTGCAACATGACACCGCTTGTTCCATCGTTGCCACAGCAAATGCTGTTAGGAACAAACTGGGGGTACGTGGCTGCATGGTGGCCCCACTTTTTTAACAATGTCAATCGAGTGGTCCTTCCTTTGACGTGTTCACCATGTCTGTCCATTTGGCATCCAGGGGGAAGGCTCGTCGGAGACTACGGAGAAGATGAAGAAGGGTATCTCTAACATCCTGGGCGTGATCACGGACACGCTCGCCCCGCCGCCCGACAAGACCATCGACTGTGATGTAATCACGCTGGTGGCCACGCCGGCCGGCACCACAGAGGTGTACGACAGCACCAAGGTCAGACTCGAGTCTCGAGGGAATTTGGGAATTCTTTGCTTCCTGTGCAGTCTCTTCCTCTGCAGTTTTCAGGATGGAACTACAGGGAGGGTGTCTTGCTTCTGCCACTGCCACTTGTCTTACTAAATTCTGGAACAGTCTTCTCCCTGTTATTAGACTTTGGTTCTATGCCCATGGTTAGGAGATGCCTTAAAACCCCTTTAATGCTTTAGATTTCATGAGTTGAAATCAAAGGTAGTGTGTTTAAGTAGTCGTAAGCCCTACATGGATGGAATTAGTGTTCCGGAGGCAGGTGGGGTGATTTTAGTCCTGCCCGGATCTGCCAGGTCAGTCATTTTTATGGGCTGTTCACTCCCTTGAGCCAGTAAATATTCCGGCACCATGTACCTATAATAAAACATCCCATAGAACTACCCCCAAGTTATTTCACCGCACAAGGAAGCAATTCCTTATGTTCTATTTTGGCAGTTACATACATACACGTCTGGTAGCTTTAGCTAAATTCTACTGCATATATGTAGCCTTCTGATATTAAACCCTAAGATGTCGTTAATAAAACTTTCTGAATAGACGATGTGTGTAGGATGACAGAAGGGAGTGAATAATTTTAACCACATCTATATGTCCTGGTTCCATAATAGTAGACAGATGATGTTTATTTATGTAAATTAATATTGCATGCACCAGTAATGTTTTGTAGTTATGAGCAGTGATGGGTATGTATTATGCTTAGATATTTTTGTGTATCTGTAATATGTAAATCAATTTATACCAACATTTCTATATATCAAGATATCTCCTGCGAGTCTGTCATAAACATGAAGGAGGATCCATGAAACGTTTGATCCTTGGTTATTTGAGTAAACACATGACCCTTTGTTGTTTGAGTTACAACTCTGAATTATTTGAGTGTACCCTTAATTGATTTGAGGGCCCTTGTTCCGTAGGCGCGGCTCTATAGTCTACAGGCGGACCCTGCAACGTACTGTAACGAGCCTGATGGTATGTAACACTCTGACCTCCTCCTTTACTTTTTATGTCTTTCTCTCTTCCATGTTCTGCTCCTCCTCGTTTGGTTAAAAGCTACTCATAAAACTCTGAGCCAGTTTTTGAACTTTCCAGTTTGTGATTTATTAAGTTGATGTGTGAGGTACAGTACACAAGCCCAAGGTGAAGGATTTCAAGTGGATCTGTGTGCAGTATGAGGTTACAGTCAAATATAACTGCCTAGTAATTTCCTAAATGTGTCATGGTGGTATATTATGCTGTGGGAGACACTGTGTGTGGGTTATGGAGATGAGACCAGTTTGTCTCGTCAGGCCCTCCAGAGCAGTTTGACACTTGGCTGTCGAGCTTCAGCCTGGAGGAGAGGAAGGCCGAAATCTCCGAGCTGTTGGTCAGCAGCCCATCCATCAGGGCTCTCTACACCAAAATGGTACGGTCTGTCCCCCCCCCTCTGCTGCTCTATGCCTCTTAGCCCCTGGTGATGACCCCTACCTCCTAGTTTGGTATAACCTGTCCCTCCCTCGACAGGCTCCACCGCACACACAGGTAGCAGCCGGGCCGGCGCTAGCCATGTTTCCTTTTCTTCCCCTTTTAGGTCCCGGCGGCCGTGGCTCACGGAGAGTTCTGGCAGCGCTACTTTTACAGAGTGTTTCAGCTAGACCAGGTACAGTCTGCCCTGCACCCATCGCCCAGGCAGGGTCATAGCACAGAGTGAGAGTGTTGTCAGAGTCAGTACTACTCTGTCTCTCTTCTGTCCTCCACTAACTCTCTTGTACTTTCCCCCTCTGTCAATTGGGTTTTGCACAAGATGATGGGTGATTCAAACACCGAACGACAAGTTTGCCATTGTGTTTATAGTGCCATCTGGTGGTGCAGTTCCTTGAGGCTTTTGTGACTAACACTGGACAATAGATCCTGTTAATAAAGCCCTGGCCTTCATTTTGGTTTCCATAAACCGCTTTGGTTTAGTTAAGGTGGTTTAGAGTAGACAACAGGTTAGTGAGGATCACTGTGTCTGGGAATATAAAGCAGTACCGTGTGCAAAATGAGTTTGACTATGAAATTTGTGCGTGTGTTTGTGTGGCTACAGGAGGAGGCGAGACGAGTGGCTCTGAAGCAGAGAGCAGAGCAGACCACTCAGTCGGAAAGTCTGGGTTGGGAGGAGGAGGAGGAAGGTATGAATCTTTGTTTCAATCTCTCAAAAAGAGCTTTACTTCATGTGCGTGTGTTGTTCACATGATACGAAACCTTCTCTAGATTTACTTGGAGAATTAAAGTTTAAGAATTTCAAAGTAAAAGCTCCAGTCTAGAGTCCACAGCTTTAGTGGACCTAAAGCTAGGTCCACTATTCACTCTCAAAAGGTTTAAGATATTTGTCCCCTGCTATTCTATTTGTGGAATTACCTGAGATTCTCATTTTCTTTTCTCCAGATGACTTTCTTGGGGCCACATCAACATCTCGCTTGGACTTCACGCCACCCCTTCAGGAGTCCCAACCTCCTGCTATAACCATAGAGACCACTCCTCTGAGCCTCTGTCATCCAGCGTTTTCATCTGGGGGCGTGCCGTCCGATGTCACCCCCTCAGTCAGCAGCGACAGCGTCAGCCTACCGACTCAGCTCGAAAACAATCCGGAACTTTCCGCTCCGGACCCCGTTGCCACTGGACAGCCCGGATACTTACCAGCTGACGAGGTTGTCCTGAAGCTATCGGAGGCCAGGCTGGCATCCCCAGAAGAGAAGCAGGCGTCCCCAGAGGAGAAGCAGGCGTCCCCGCAGGCCCGCTCCTCTCTGGGAGTGAGCAGGGAGCCGGGAGCCACCCAGAACGGCTCCACCAGGGAAGAGGGGCCACAGGACCTCAGAGTGTTCGAGCTGAACTCTGACAGCGGCAAGTCCACGCCCTCCAACAACGGCAAGAAAGGTGAGGACACAAAGCCTTTAGGCTTTCAACCTGCATCTGCAACTGAAGTCATTCTTTGTAAGACTGCAAATCGATGTAGGTGGAGCATTGAACAGTGAAGTCAGTGTGTTTGATAGATCTGATTGGCCATGTGAACTGAGTCAGCCTTCTAGAAAGGGGAGAGAGAGGTCGGTATCGACTCGGATCCGATTAATTAGGGATAAATAATCAATCGGAATTAAACAAATCCAAGATGGATTGAGCACAGTGTATAAAACTGGCCAGAGGCAACTTCAGACGCCCCAAAATGATCCTCGTGTACTGGAGTGTAATGCAAACATCAGTCCACTGTGTGATGGGAAGTGTGGGTAGGGTCTGCGGTGTGCTGGATTCATCATGTTCTAGTTTGTGTGTGTGTGTGGGCACAGGTTCAAGTACAGATGTGAGTGAGGACTGGGAGAAGGACTTCGATCTGGATATGACTGAAGAGGAGGTCCAGCAGGCTTTGTCCAAAGCAAATGCTACCGGCGAGGTACAAATCCTGCTTACATTTCAGAAGGCACCTAACTTTGAAGGATGGCACATGTTATGACATGGTCTTTGAGTCGCAAGCTCAAAGATGCTGAAAGATTATAACTACATATTTTTTTTTCATTAATTAGACACTTTGTGGGGCCGGAGGAGGAGACAACACACAGAATATTAAGAAATGAGAATACCTTAGAATGAAACACACCACTCTTAACAGGTAGTTTGTGTTTTTAAACCTTGTCGTGTGTCTTTCGTAGTTTGACGATGAGGACTGGGAGAACTGGGACTGAAGAGGGGAGGCGGCGATTCCTGATCCGATGCCGACGTGCAACTCTGCCGTCCCTGACTGAACCACGCTTTAACGTCTCTCAACCCTTAGTCCACGCCCACAACTTCTCATTCAGGCGGTCGGGAGGGAAAGATGGCCACTGACTCTGCTGATTGGATGACTCCTGGCCAATGAAATTTAGTTTTTCAGCTGAGCGCATCACAAATGTCCCCCAAGCAGCAGAGTTGTGTAATGCATTTTACTGAGGTGGTAGCTAAGCTGTCTTGGGGGAAGGTCATGTAGAGCAGATAGCTATGGATGCTTAGAGTCGAATGGGCAGTTTCTGGTTCCAGGTGGGGAGACTCGCCTAAGAATCAGGAGGGAGATGGTATCAACTGTGAAGAGGCCAGGTGATGCCATCTAAGATTGAACTCTGTAAATTGTTCTACTTTTGCAGTAGGAGCGGGGAAAAAAAACAATCGTTAACTTTGGGGCTTCATGTTAGCCATACTTTATTGTGCTGCTTGTCACTCTTCTAGGATTAGAAAATAATCCTTCACATGAAAAGTACATGTAATTTATGTTTCTCATTCTGTGTACTTTCATTTGGCATAATCTTTCCTTTTTTTTTCCCCACGTTGTCTATGAAATACTAACATCTCTAATCTTATGCAAGTGATATTAGCATTCAACATGGTGGGACACTGCCTTTTCAACGAGGACTATTGTGCTTTTATTTTGAAGGTCAGAACATGACCACTTGTGCTTCATGGCTTTGTTCAGTGTCATGTGGAATGGGGAAAATGTATTTTGTCACACATCAAAAAAAAGTTCATATTTGACTAAACACAGGCTGTCCCTACCCATTCATGTGATTTTTTTTCTCTCTTGCTGTCCTTTATAATATAATTTTTTCTGTATGTTAGAACAACTCCAATGCGCCCGACGATAAAGGGTCTGTAATGTGCACAGGGGTTAAATCAAAGTATTTCACCACGACTTCACCTGGGTCTAACATGGCTCTACACAGCAGAGCAGTCTCTGCTGAAAAGAGCTTTTCTGCCCATATATGCGTAACAGTCAAAAGAGGCATACTACAGGAAAATTGGTTGCAAGTGTTGAATAAAATTTGTGTAATCGTTTTATGTAAATATACAAATTGAACAAATTGTATGTAAGTGAAAGGTGTGTAAGTGTAATTGGAAGGTTATTTGTGTTTATCAGCTTGGTGGCCTACCATAATGAATTTAGGTAATTTAGCAGTGAGATATAGTTTACTTGCAAATACATCTGAACGTTCTGATCACACAAACAGATCGTCAGACTTTAAGGTTAGAGGTTAGCATTCCCATTGTGACGCAAACTCTTTTATGGCGTACAATGGTTGTACTAGAAGTTTTGGGGGTGTTCGTTTACTCTGCGTTCAACACGCTTACAACGTGCGTTTGAGAGGAGGTTGAGAAATAATAGATTAACAAAAAAACGAGAACTGGGTAAAGAAAGGTAAATATCACTTAAGAAAAATTTTTGATAAGTGTCCCTAAACAATTACTCGTAGTTTCGAAACTCCTGTTTCTCCAAAAATATGAGCGCGGATGGCGAAATGTGTGAAAATAGCCCGCCTCAGACAAGTCGCGTTAAATCGCCAAAATTACATTATTCTGGCGATGACGTGCCTACATTCAGGTAAAAACCCGCAGCGTACGACGGACAATACTTAATTCGTAGCGACTTTCTAAAGAACATCTTGACAAGGTTGTCTTCCCTGACAGAAAGTTGCTGAGGCGGTGCCCTGGTAATCATCGTCTTCAGAGCTGGCGCGAAGAGGTGTGGAGCCCTAAAGAGGCGAGGAGAACCATGCAACGAACGGAGAGCCTAGAAGATGTCCGCCAACTGTCTGCCACCACAAAACAACCCCACTGAAAGGCCACACTTCATCTCCCGTTTTCTTGCATATTAAAATGAAACGGCCCACGAGTCTCTTGTATTTGTATCAGGTGAGATTATTATGAATTACAAAAACACTTTCTCATTTTAATCAGCAGCACGTTGTGAACCATTGTGCATTGCAAACAAGTTAGCGTGTTTGACACATCGCCTAGGCCACTGAATGCTGACGATGTCAGTTGCAAAAATTGGCAAGTTTGAAAAGCAATTACCAATCGCAAACGCATGATGGCGGTCGGGTCACACTTTACAACCTGTGGAATGTGGGAAATTTCTTAATGGTGTATATGTTTATTATGTCAATAACGGATAGCCAGATAGAATATTTATTTTGCAGTGTGCTATGAAATGTACTTTCTGGGTTTCGTATTTGGAAATTGTATTGCATAGGACAAGTCTGGAAGACATATTTCAGTGTAGATGTATATTGCAAAAACACATGCGACATGAATGTTGGGCTGTGTGGTTCATCCACGTTGTCTGTGGTTAATGTAGGTCACAGTTAACACCTGCGTTAACGTTCTCATTAACGTTCTCTCTCTCTCTCTCTCTCACTCTCTCTGTATATATCTCACTACCATGCAAATTCGATGTTGTGTTACCCTTCCTGACATTAGGTGTGCTCACACATTGTCACAGGGATTTTCACTTTTCCCAAATTGTTGATTTGGTTCCAGAGGAATCGGGTTCTAGTTCAGTATACCACAGGTATGAGAATGATAACGTAACACATTTCTGTTTATTTAGGGGAACTATGCTGCATTAATTTAGACCTAAACCACAGTAGGCACTCACTTACTGAAGAGACAGTTAAAGTTAAATTTGAGACTGTTGGCAAGCATAGGAAAACAGGTGTGCGTGCATGTGTGTGTAAATGCACGAACAAGCGTGGGAGGGGCAGCAGGAAGGGGCGTGGTGTCCGTGGTGACCAAGGCCAATTTAAAATAATCCTACTCTTAATAATGCCGTCTGCTCCCTGTTGGTTGTGCTCTTTCAGTGCTGTGAGCTATTCAGCCCTGCCTTTGAACAGCCCACTAGTGCATGCCCAGCAGACCCTTTTGTGCCGCTCAGCCATCGTCCTGTTCACACACACTCTGCTGGACCCGTGTGGGACCCCAGACTTCTTGGGTTCCTGTCCGAGCTCATTCGTGTTCTCTGCGTGATTCGTCTACGGCCCGAAAACATTGCCTTCTCTCACTATGAAAGTAATAAAGGGCTTTAAGTGGATGGAGCTTATGTTTGATGGAAGGGCCCCTGTAGTCCCTATACAGATATTAACAAAACACAAGACACACATACGCACACACAATGATTTTACCTTTACCCTAGATCCATATGAACCTAAGTAACTTCAGTAATTTTTGTAGAAACTTTGCTTTGGTCATCTATGACTGTAAGTGTGCTGTTCATACACGGACGTCAAGCCAGTACTGGAAAGGTATCCGAGCGCCTTGTGAAAAGCATCTGCTGGTGTATTCAGCGAAAAACACAGTCACCGGGAACTTGTTCCAGAACCGACGTCGCACAGCTCGCACTCACCCGGCGCAAAGATGTCCTTACTGTCTTTGGGATTCTATTCTGCAGCCTGTGAGTATAAGACGGTGTTTATCGAACCCGCAGGATTATCACCAACACAAAGCACGCTCATTTTGGCAACGTCAGTGTGGCCTTTACTGGATATGATGCGATTAGCTGCTTGTGAATGGACAACAGAACTGGAAATTTGTACAGTGCAATAGCACCATGAAGGGACCTTACAATAACTTACATTTTAGACTTGCAACTGTAGTGCTTGTGGTTATATAGTAATATTAGCGGCTTGACATAGCTCGGCTTGGCAGGAGCTGTTAAGGGTTTTGTGTGGCTGGCATAGATGAATTGAACGGCGGGGCAAGACTTTTGCCAAGGCTTGGTTTTAGAGGCTGTGAAGCTGGCATTGCTGGGATTCAGCTTTCCATCGGGGTTGGTGGGGCAGGACAATGGAATCCTTGAGGCGAGGCAACGGCAGCAAGAGACCGACATAGGCGGCATTCCCAGCGTTCCCTGACTCGGGGCGCTGCGGTCCGAGCTTTGCAGCGGTTCGCGCCCGAGGCGGCGTCGCGCATAGCTAGCGTGGCCGCCGCGGTCACACTTTATGGTTTGAAAACAATGATCTGAACGTCCAGTGCGAGGGTGTGTTTTCTCAGGTCTGTTGACAAGCCACTGGGAGGGAAAGATCTTCCCTAGAATGTGGTACAAGTCAATCACCACAAGCCTAAATTATAACATGCTTCTGAAGAGTGACATGGGGACTTGATGTATTTCTTCATCCTGCTAACCTGCTTTCTTATTTTTCTCTGTATAATTTGAGTAATCTCTCCATTTCGAGGACTCTCAACTCTCTCTCTCTCCCTCTCCACCTCTCTCTCCCTTCCTCCTTTTCCTTCTATCTCTCTCCCTCACTCTCTCCCTCTGTCCATCTCTCTCCCTCTCTCTCATATTTTCTTTCTGTTTCCTGTCACTCCCCACTCTCCCTCCATTCCTCTCCAGTCTCTCCGTTGCTTTTGTCGTTCTCCAGTCCTGCCTCCCTCTCTCCCACATTGCTGTTTGTTACCATGTCCAGTTCCGCCCAGGAGCAGATAGACATGGCTCTGTCACAAAAGCATTGCTGGGGGGGTTAAGCCTGTAGAGGCTCTGGCCACTGCACCAGAGGCTTCCTGCGTTTACGCTCTCCACAAGGCCATGGGAAAGTGGGAAGTCTGGTAACCATAGAAACAGGAGGGGGCTTTTTCGCCCTTTTTTTTTTTTTTTGCTTGTTTTGCATCATTCGTGTTGCTAAAATGGTGCGGAGAAGTGAGTAGTCTCCCCATCGCAGAGCACTGGAGCCCTTCATCAGGAAAACTGTTACACGCAGCAGCAGCTGCCCATGCAAACAAAAGACGGCAGACCAACTGCTCGTAGTCGCACACCGTTCTGTCGCCTGTAATAAACCTCAGGGCTGACATTTCCAAGCCGAGGAGCCAGTCCCGGGGATTTGATTTGCAGTGCTGATGATCAGTAAACACTGGTATCGAGAGCTCAACCCCGACACCCCACCCAAGTCGCCATCCCTCCTCTCCATCCTGGTCTCATGCACACAGCACCACCTTCCTATGCCTCTCTGCTCGACTTGTGAAGGGGTGACTGAGGTGTTTGCCCCAGGTGGACAGGGGTGGCCCCTTGGCCACAGCGCAGATGTGATGATGAAGATGACATGATGTGCCTGAATCGATCACAAGTTGAGTGCTCTGCTGGTCTCAGGACCTGGGGGACTACAGCCTGAAAGTTTGTAACACAAACCTCCACCCTGTCCAATTCAACCATATTCTATGATACTCCTTCCCATTCTGCCCTACCACATTCTCCTAATCCCATTCCCCTAATCCCATTCTCTCCTATTTCATTCTACTGTTCTCCTGGAACGTCATGTCTCAGCGTTGCCCAGTCGGTGTCCAGACAGCAGGGCAGACTTCGTCATCTTCCTCATCAAGCTGTCTCGGGTGAGCAATCCATTTTGGCTGTAAGTTTGGTTCTGCATCTGAAGTTGATTACCTGGCACGTCATTCCAAATTTTGAAAATAAACGAATATTTCTGATGAATATGAAACAACGAGCGAATAAGAAGTGAATGTGAAATCCCAGTGGGTCCAGTAAGTACTGCTGCTTGGCACGACCCCATCATGTCTCCTTTCAGCAGGCCTGCTGGGAGATGTGATGGCCCATTTAAGTCTCAGCTCCCCCTGGGATGGTTTCCCTTTACTCTTTGGGGGAGATTTCTTTGCCTTAGGCAAGTCGGACTTTCTCACTGAACATGATGGGCCTCTTCTCACAAAGCTGCTATTTTGATGTCGTCTGTTGTAAAAGTCCTGAGTACGCAAAATTTAATTAAATGTTTTTTTTGGTGGAGGGGGGGTTGTTTCAGAGAAACAGTTGAGCTTTTTCAGAAACTGAAGATTAATTGTGTCATTTCGCATAGAAAAGTGACCACTTTGACCTGTAAGGACCAGCTCAGGGTTTTCGGGGCCAGTTTGGGGACACTGTAGTGTCTGCTGGGACCATCCCATAATCCTTTGGTTTATAATCTAAGAGTTCTCTAAGCACTGGATTACCACCATAAATAAAGAAGCAGGAATGTTCTAAATTCGGTGTTCTGCAGCACGTAGGCATCTTATAAGCGTGTTATTGTCTGCGGATCTCCATCTCCTCACGTTTATGTGTAATAAGCCTTCACAGACTCTCCTTGCAGTCTTAGGCTGATCCAAGACATAGATCTCAGACCTGTGTGATGGCTGTGATCATCCTTGGTGTTCCCCCCCCCCCCATTTCCCATGGGCAGTGCAGTCCTCAGAGGAAGCCAAGCAGGCATCTGCTCCCAGCCTGGGGGGCTCCTCTCACCCAGAGCATTGTGGGGGAGCATCGACAGGGGCCACGCTTACCACGGAGGAATGCCAGGAATGCATCCTTTTACCAGCTAACAGACTCGCACAAAGAGCTTCTGTTTCATTTACCCAAATGCCCATAAGGCAGATTCACTGCTCTTACACTGCGAGTGAGAGGGAGGGAGGGAGAGAAAGAGAAGAAAAGCTGCATTTGCACGAGAGACGCAGAGCGTGAGGCTTAATCTGGGCACGCAAGAGAAAATGTGAGTGTAGTACGATATGTTGGGGGGGGGGGGTTTGCGTTTGTGCGTCGGAGTCATGGAAGACGAGCGTGTTTTCAGGGCCAGAGAGATCTTTCGCTGGTCCGCTGAGCTTAACCTCACTGTGTTTTTCCCATTAGGACAGCGTGGCAGAGTCAGCGAGGCTTTTGAGCGTCAATGCACCGCGCACCGCAAGAGGCCTTTCTGCCCCCACCCCGCCTGGCCGTCTGGCCGTCCCTACCCCCATCTGGCTCTGAGCATCGTTCTCTGGCTCTGCCTTTCTGTCGGAATGTCTGTCATTTTGTCGATCTGTCTGTTTCCACCAGGATGTCTGTCTTTTTGGCGGCCTGGCCGTCTGCTCTGCCGCTCGTGTCGGAGGTTGTAAGACAGATGTGGAAAACAGGAGAATATGCCAGCTATCCAAATGTCATGTTAGTCAATGTGATCAGGGCTCCAGAGGTGTGGAGGAACCAGGAGTTCCTCCACAACTCCGCTGTCTGTCCGAGCTTCCAGAACCTGATCCGCTTGACAATGTTTGTGCTCCAGCTCGGAATCTCCACACGCCCGAGCACAACCAGCCTCTTTAGAGACCTTGTATGACTGGCAGCAGGTAAACCGGGCACACATGCCACTGCTGTGGTTTCAGGAGGGAAGATTATCCGTCGCCACACGCCTCGAAACATGAGACGGCAGCGTTCTGAGAGGGCCATTTGAGCCTTCACCCTGTGGCGTTACCGTAGGTGAGGAACCGAAGAACGTCTGACAACATCCTCCCGCTGAACCCGCTCCTCGTTCTGGGACTGGATCCACGCCGAGCTGAGCCATTACACTGAACACCTGGCCCTGTGAAGGTTACTGGAATATATCTCTCCCCCCTTTCCCTCTGTCCCCACCGACTCATCGACCAATCAAGCCTGTTCGTGGTTGCCATGGCAACATGCCAATCGCTGATTTATACCTGTTATTAATATACACAGAGATGAATGAGCTGATCGCTCTCTCACACACACACATTTGTACGCTTCATCACAAAGTCATGCAGAATTGAGGAGAGTCAGGAGCAGTAAAGTGTTTCTAGTAAAAAACACACTAAAGGTGAAATTGGGACCGACGTGTTCAGTGTTGAGAGGCTGGCGGAGCGTCTCACGTGGCCGGCTCACGCCTCCGCTAGCAGTTGGTTCACGCTTTGTTTGTCGTTATTATTGTTGTTTTGGCTTCTGCCCCAGACCCAGTGATCCTCAGAGATGCGCATTTCAGATCACCTTATTTATAGCCCTCGTAGTTCGATATCTTCCACTGGGAGTCCACACAGAATCCAGTACAGTCCCCAGAAGGCAGGGTGGTGGAGGGGACCGTGCGCTCGCGCGCCGACGTGGAGAGGCAGAGCGTTATTTCCTCAGGGAGCCTCGGTTCCTCTTTCACGGGCGGCTGAAGTCTGGGCCTGTAAAAAATGATGGATGAGCGAGCGGAACGTGAAATGCGAGGCTGCTTTTGGCGTTCCTGGGACTCGTTCTCACCCTCCTCCCTCTTATCTGATCTCATTTCACCCCGCGGACAACCCCCCCCCCCCAAGAAACAGAGAGGACTTGCGAAGGCTCTCGCGTTTAGGGTGGACCTCACACCCTGCAGAGTCCTGTTTCACCACGGCGATGGACGCTCTTCATCGTTTTTTTTTTTTTTTCGTTTTTGCGTGTAAACTAGCCGTAGATTGCGGCGGTTTGGCAGAGCTCTTGCAACAATTGGAATGTGTTATAGAGAGGATACAATCGAGACATGTGCGCGAGTGTCTTTGGAGGCTTTGCGGCCACAAACTACATTACCCACGATACAAAGGGGAGGAAGAGCTTGAGGGGCACTGAGGAGGAAAGGCTGAAGGTGCTGGCAGGTCTTGTAGGGTCCCCTCTGCCTGCTAGAGAGCTCTTACACACACACACACACACACACTCCTTACACAACTGGACAGGATCCTGCACTGTCTGCTAAACACATTATGTCCTTATCACCGATGCTACCGGTGAACACTCTCCCTTCTTCTGTCCTTCACTTTCCTTCCCTCCATCTCTCTCTCTCTCGCACTCTCTCTTCTAAAAGATTAGGCTGAGGTGATGAAACTGCCCAGCTGGTCACTGGGTCCTCTCCCGTGTCCCACACCTCCCTGCTCGGACAGATGGAGGTGTTTAGCAGCATGCAAGAGCATCAGGGAGGAGAAGCTGCTCACAGAGAGGATCGGAGCTTGGGCCGGGGGAGGCGGGGGTGGGGGGGGTTTAGGCTTGCATGCCAGTTTTCTCCTTACACGCGCTAACCCTGGAATGGTTGGCTCAGAAAGTCGCATTCCCCCGCTGACCGCATCTCTAACATGTGCTATCCATCTTTCTGCCTCCATATTTCTGCAGCTGTGGTTTCATGCCTGACAAGACAGAGCCAGAGAGCTTTTTAGCCCCCCCACCCCCACCCCCCCCCCTTCCTGGACCATCTCTCTCTCTCCCTCTAGCTTTTCTGTCTCTCTGTCTTCTCTGTCTTCCCCTCTAGGGCTTTCCAGGGTCTCTGTCTCCCTCTCCTCTCACTTCTCCACCTCGTCTTTCCCCCCTGGTCTGTGGCTTCGATTGGATGAAGGTCACGACATGTTTATGGTCGCGAAGAGCAAACTTCCGACCTGCTTCAGTGCTTGCTGAGAGAGCAGAGTCTCTGGAAGACACACACACACACGAGTGTGCACGCTTTGGCACGACCTGCTCTGCACAGCTGGTGTTATGTGGAGAGTACTGTGGTGAAGGTGACTTGAATCTCTTCATTATATCAGTTTAATCATTCGATATCAGCTCCATCCCACTCTCTCCCCATGAGTCTCTCCCTCCCTCTCCATCCCTCTCTCTTCCTCTCTTCCTCTCTCTCTTTTCCTCCCTCTTTCTCATTCTCTCCCCATCTTTCTTTTCTCCCCACCTCCCCAACCTCTCATCTATCCAAACAGAATGCGTCATCCTTACATCTGGACAGAGCGCGAGGGACAGAGAGAGAGAGAGCAGCATTTTTACTGCCTGATAATGCTCAGATGAACTGTAAGCACACAGGGTGGTATGCTGGTTTCTGACCGATAGACTACCTGTGAAACAGAGAGGAAAGTAAACAAACCGAAACACGTAAACAATCCAAACACGCACACATCTCCCTGACCTCACCGAGAGAGCCGTGTCATTGACCTTACCGAGAGAGTCGTGTCTGGGCCAAACGGCATCTCCGGGATCTTGGATCCTGTCCTGCAGAGCAAGGGTGTGATTCATGGTTTCATTTCCACTGCTGTTATTTCATAGGTGTTGTTGTTGTTGTTGCTGTTTAGACAGTGATGTGTCTAAAGGGAACTGTTGAGCATGCATTACTTAAGCTACTTTGTGAGCTGATTCTAATCTTGCATGTGTTGCTGCATTATGAGCTGCTGAACAACAGGAAGTCTCGTGTGTCTTAAACGTCTTTTTCATCATGCCATCTAATTTTTTTGATTCGACCTATCACTCATTCTCACTACACACACACACACTCACGCACACTACATCACAAACACACTTGATCCCTACACACCACACCACATACACTCACCACACACACTCATTAAAACAGACACACTCTCACACTGACTGTGCCTCACATTCTCACACACTCTCCACACACACACACTCATTCATTCACTGTTAGTCCTGTCAGCAAAGGGAAGGAGTGTGGTGTTGAATGAGGATCATCTCAGTGTCTGCTACAGGGCTCCATTAAACACACTGACAGACCTGTCGCTTAGACTCTCCCACAATTTAGATTGGTGTGCCAGATACAAGGAATTGACAAGATTCACCATCTGTTGTGGTCAGTGTGTGTGTGTGTGTGTGTGTGTGTAGCAGTGATTCCAAACTTAATGAAAACTATCGCATGGTTCAGTCCAATTAAGAATCTGCATGTTTCCATGTGACCATCAGCCAGACACCAAATAATCAACCCCGAAAAATCATGTGTCTGGAGTTGAGGAGTATATGAATGAGGTGCATGTGTAGTTGAGGTGTATATGAATGACCTGGAGGTGGAGTTGACGTGTATATGAAGGAGGTGGAGTTGAGGTGTATATGAATGAGCTGGAGGTGGAGTTGAGGTGTATGCGAATGAGATGGAGGTGGTGGAGCTGAGTACTGTGCCGTGTTGCTGGGGCTCACCTGGTCTCCCAGGCGCAGTTCCCCGTATGGAGGATAGATGGCGCGCTCTCCCACTGTCTGCGTGTCTGTAAGTCGTGTATTAGCGCTCCCCACTAATCCGCTATGCAGCGTCATATTGGAGCGCGTCTCACAGAGGGCAAATATAGAGTGCCAAATCTCCCATGACACACACACACACACACACACACACACACACCCACACACACACACACACACCACTGCCTGTCTGTCTCTCTCTTTCACACATTCACAGTCTTTAGCTCACACAGACACACATACATCCCCCCCACCCCCCACTCTAACACACACACACACACACTTCAGCTCTTTCCTTGCACACATACACACACAGACACACACACACTTAAACACATACACACTCATTTTTTTGTTTAGTGGGGAGGGGGGCTCTCTGTACCCCAGTAACAGGTCTGATTGGAAAGCGAGTCGCCCCCAGCAACCAATCCCCCACCAGCGCCACGCAGGCCGTTACCATGGTAACGCCGTGGCAGGGAGGTTTGGTGTGTAGGGCGAACGTGAGTGGGGAATGGAGACACATGTTTGTAAGTTTGCATTCAGTAAACAAAAATTTGTTCCGTATATTACAACAGATGAAGCTGTATTGCGTTTTTTTGCCCTGTTCAAGTGTCCATTTCCTCTCACTTCCTGTCTATCTGTTTGTCTGTGTCTCTCCCCCTGTCTGTCTCCCCCTGTGTGTCTCCCCCTGTGTCTCTCATGGCAGACACTTTTCTGCTGTGATGTTCGTCAGTCTCCTGCATCAGCTGATCTGCTTCCAGACTCCCTTCAGTGGCTGGGATGCGACCTCCACATCACACAAAAGGAATGAATCCAACACATTTTCCTGTCATCTCTGACTTTTTATACTGTGATTGTGGTCTTCTGTTATCCAGCTGTGTATTAATAATGTTTCATATTGCCTGCCACACCCCCAAACACACACACACACACACACACACACCCAAACACACACACACACACTCAGTCTCCAGCAGCCTGGCTTTGTTCATGGAAGAGCTGACACTCTTTTGCATTCCTGTCACTGTTTTTGTGTGTGTGTGTGTGTGTGTGTGTGTGTAACAGTTGGACAGTTATGTATGAGACCAGCTGTTGTCCAGCTTCCAGCAACCATGCTTTTCTGGAGATTACCTTACTGAACCAGTTTTCTCTATTCGCTGAAATTATATTAACAGCTGTTTGTGTCTGTGTGCGTGTGTGTGTGTGTGTGTGTTTGTGTGTGTGTGTGTGTAATCTCTCCCTGTCACACTGCTCTCTCATTCCATCATGTCCTCCTGGCTGCCTCTGGACGCCATTTTGCTCCTCCGTGTTTGCATGTATACCCCATTCGGGTAGCCATGGAGATGGGCTTGTCTCCGCTGCACTGTAACCATGGCGACCAGGCTGAGGGGGCTCAGGCACAGTCGCGGTGATGGCTGACGTTCCCATGCCTCTGGCGAACCCCCCTCTTTAGAGGGAGAAGAGGGCACTGGGTTCAAACACACACACACACACATTACTCTGGAGCTACTGAGAAATGAGACTCAACACACACACATACACACTTAATACACACTCACACACAATAGACATTATGCCATGTCATACTGGTTGAGCAGGAATGGAAACTACGGTGGTCAAACACTTCTGCTTGGCACTCGGAGTGCTGTCTGCTGAGCGTGCACTGAAGCCGTTTGGATGACTACACACACACACACACACACACTCCAGCTGGGCCCTGAGCCCCTGCAGAACAGGGACTGCGGACACAAGGTGATCACAGGCTTCTTAAACACGTTTGCTTTCCCTCTTTCTCTTAACCTTCTCCTACGTTCGTATCTTACTTTCACACACACACACACACACACACTTCCCCACCTCTCTCAGCAACTTGGGTTCGGACTAGTGGGGGGGGGGGGTACGCGCTGCTGGTACTGCTGGAGTCGGTTTGGCCCAGTCCACTATTGCATTCCTGGGCTCTCCCCAGTGGCCGACCGCAGCGCTAACAGACGGAGCGCCTGGCGTAGCTGCAGCCATTGTAGGAGGAGTAATCAAACATTTATGAGGCAGGGATGTGGGGAAGGGGGGAATGTAGGTCATGGATGTGCTGACGAGTGTAGCAGCGCAACCCTCTCCTCCTCCTCCTCCTCCTCCTCCCTCTCTCTATCTCTCTCTCTCTCCTCTCTCTCCATCTCACATCTCATCTCTCTCTCCTCTCCTCTCTCTCTATCTTTCCCTCTCTCACCCGCTCTCTCTGCCCTGTGTTACTTTCCCTTGCTGTATCTCATCCTAAATCTTTTATGCATGTCTTGAATTTACAAGAGCGTGAATTACACCACGAGTGAATAGTAACAGTGTATATTCAGCATTCTGTTACTGAGACCAGCACCCATCCCCCTGCCAGAATACAGACGCATGTGCGGTGCGAGACATCAAATCCCCCCACCTCCCCCTCCGGAATACGAACGCACATGTGTGGAGAGACCCTCCTCCACCACACACACACAAACACACACACACACCGTATCAGCCCAGCGGCAAGCGAACAGTTCGCCATTGGCTTTTACAGCTGCATTAGCAGCCTTCCGTTCAGTACGCAGCACTGACACAGCCTTCAGAAACGTACAACAAATTCACCAAAGTCATGCTGAAAAAAGTGGAATTGTCAAAACGTTGAGGCAGACTGCCACAGTAGATCTGTGATTGAAACAGCATGGTTTCTGTGAGGGGGAACTCTGCTCAAACGTACTGACAGAAGTCTGCTTTTTTTGTCATGGCCATTTACAAACGCCACACATATATGTACATTTTAACATAGCAGAGAACAATTTAGCTTGGACTAATAGGCTGGGGTCACAGAAATAGTCCCTAATAGTGGGCAGTATATTATTAGGACATTATTAGCATTGACACTACTTATAATAAACCAGTCCACTGTCTGCTGTGTATGGACTGATTCCGTTTCGATCTGAATGTGCAAAGGTGAAACGAGTCTTGTGCGCAGACTCAGGACCTGTTCTGTCTGGCAGAGCCTGCGTAGCAGGACAACCCCATGTTGCTCTCTGCAGTCACCACACACACACACATACACATACACACACACACACACTGCTGTATTCACATGGACTCAATAGCAATTACTCTAGGTGTGCGCAATCATAAATATTCCTTACTGGAGTTCTGCCATTTTAAATGGACATATGTGGGATATGTGTCCATTACACCGCATATGAGCAGGAAGGAGCTCGCTCTGTGGTTCCCGGGTAAAGGTCGGCCTCTGGCTACACGGCTCACTAGCGCTGGAGACGCAAGTCCTGTGGTTTAACGGCCTGTGCACAAACGCACACTGAATCGGATCCCATTACCACACATTAGCTCCAGATTAATAAACTTCACTTTACGAGATTATGTTGTGTGCACAGACAGACCGCTGTGAATTTTTCCAACAGGGTTCTTTTGCTAAGGCACTGATTCCCTACGCTTTAATTTTCCGGCTGTGTGTGGAGAGGGGGGGGCGGCGGCACATATCAGTGTTTACGTGTTCATTCTTAATTCCCATTTTGCCATGATGAATTATCTTTAATCATCTTTGCTCTCTCTCTCTCTCTCTCTCTCTCTATCCCTCTCTCTCCCTCTCTCCATTACCTCTGATTGATAGAATCCCATCCAGCAATCCATCTGTATGGTTTGGAGTCCATGTCGTGGTTAGTGTGGCAGTAAACGCCGCCGGACTCGTGACCTACATATCAACACCGCATAGCCGCCCTGACACTGCCGTTCACTGGACGCAGTCACAGAGTGAAACGCCCCGTGAAAGAAACACCCTGTGTTTCTGCTTTCGCTCTCGACGTGCCGCCGGTCTCAGTTTCCCAGTGCTTTATAGCTCAGCTGTCGCCGTTACGATAGGCTAGCTGGATCTTGCAGTGCCTGACTAGCTCTTTGGGAAAGTTTGTACAGGCCGCCTTGGACAAAATTAATCTGCAGCTGGCGCACTCCTGTGTATAAATTAATGCACGTATCGGTACAACAGCAGAGTTAATACTATTACTGCGTTGGCCATTTGATAATTAAAGCTTCTTCATTCATTTTTGTCCAGTATGCTCAAATACATCGATTTGGCGACATCATATTTGGGCCTATGTCACGAAAAAGACAATGACGGTATGGCCAGTAATCTAGCGTATGAGTTTTATTCAATAGCACCTTTCTTTTCTGCCTCGTCTTTCAGTTCTACTCTTTGGTCAACGACCAGTCACTTAAAGTCATTTGTTGGCATGATTTAGGAAGTTCAAGTAGATTTAAAAAGGTTCAGTAGTGGGTATTTATAGTTGTGCATACATTAACACGTGCACTCTAGGGAGCGCATAGAGCACTCTGCCTCTGAGATACAGCTGCTCTATGTACTGTTGAATATACTGCTATATTGATTAACTATAACCATATATAACCAATAGCTATACATCAAAGCTGTTCTATATAAAGCCGACCGATCATAAATGTCTGAAGTTTTTTAATGATATTTTTGACGTCTCTCTCTCTCTATCACTCTCTTTCTCTCTCTATCACTCTCTCTTTCTCTCTCTCTCTCTCTCTCTCTCTCTCCCCATGACCCCTGCAAACACACACACACACACACACACACACACACTCTATCACAAGTGGACACACATGTGCGTACATCAAGTGACTGGGGACCTCTGTCTCAACTCTAACTTCATTATTTCTGACTGGCTGTTTTTTTGAGGGTGAGGTCAGATCAGATCAGGTCAGTTCAGGTCAGTGAGGTCAGGTCAGGTGACCAGGAAAAATAAACGAGTGAGACAAAGTTTGGTAGTTTTTTCAGTTATCAGATGCATCAGGTTGCAGAGGTGGTGTAAGCGACTGAATCTCTGAACGTGGGAAAAACACACGAGATGGTGGATCACCAAGAAAATACATGGTGATCACTGTCCAATCAATACTGATGACTCCTCTGTGGAAATCGCTATAAGCACCAGGTTCTTTGGTGTCCATCCAGCAGAGAACATCTACTGGACCCCCAACACCAGCTCCAGAGCCAGGAATGCCCAGCAGTGACTCTAGTTCCTCAGGATGGTGAAGAAACCCCATCCCCCACCACCATCCTCACCATGTTCCCCACCACCATGTACTACAGAGGAACAATGGGCAGCCTCCTGAGGAACAGGATCTCTCCCAGGTTTAGTTTAGCTGATCACCAGGGTCTCTCTCCCCTCCGTCATGGACATTTCGCAAAGCTACCCCACTGTGTGTGGATGATCCCACACAAACTCTGCTCTCTCTCACACACCGCTCACACAAACTCTGCTCTCTCCAACTGTCTATGAAGAGGTACTTAAGCATTTGGGCTCTTACAGTCAGACTACGTGACAGTTTCATCCCTCATGCCATCAGACTCCTCAACTCCCCAACTGATGTATATATACACCTATATATATAGTCGAAATGACAATAAGAGGCTTCTTTGCTTGACTCCTGAGGTGATATTTCATTATTTTTCATTCTGCACTAAAAAAAGGTTGCCCAATCAAAACATCTCTCCCTTTCTCCTGTCACCTCCTCTTCTCATCTCTTCTCCTCTCCCTCTCTCCTGTCTTCTCTCCTCTGTCATCTCCTATTCCCCCTCTCTTCTCATCTCCTCTCCTCTTGACTCCTCTCAGCGAAATGTGTCAGGAGAATCGTGTGCTTTGCAGAGCAGGATGAAGCCTTCAGCATTCTGTGTCTGTTTAATGTCTTCCTTATTCGTGCAAGACCCGTGCAAGGACAGTGGAGTTTTTACATGTCTCGTCAACATAAACCCCTTGTCCTCGTGCAAGAATATCACTGTTTGGCGCCTTTTGCACAAAAGGCATTACTTTTTTCACCATCATTGTCCAATGCACCCGGTTACAAATCTCAAGAAAAAATGTAAAAAATGCACATGTTCAAGGTCTGCAGAGGTCATGAGAGGCTTACAACCATCTATAATGCTATATAATTTCCTCAGAGTCAGGGCAGAATTTGTGTGTGTGTGTGTGTGTGTGTGTGTGTGTGTGTGTACAGGTCAAGTTTTGAGAAATCTCAGCATGTCACGTATCTGTCACGGTGTTTGCAGAGATGCACCAGCTGCTTCGGCTAACGTCTTCGTCTCAACTTGCCTCGAACGTTTATCCATTGAACCATTTCAAAATCTCAGACTTACCGAATGACTACACGTTCGTCATCTACAGCACCCGCAGTGAGACTGTACATGTAGCGACGTGCGTGCTCTCCGTGACCTTTCCCCGGTTAAGGTCGTGACCTGGGCACCGCCTCAGCAGACCTGTGGTCGATGACGTCACACTGACTCGTCTAAGTTTCTGATGACACGGCAGAAACAGAGGCCACTACCACTGTTACAGTGTAACTATACACGGAAACATACTGAGGAACAATGTGTAACTGTGTGTGTGTGTGTGTGTGTGTGTGTGTTGCAGTGGACGGGTCTTCATGGATTCCAGAGGGGTAAACAGCACACCAGTGTTGGGGTCAACAGATTTGTATGATTCACTAAACTGTATTTCCTATAAGTGAAAGAGGTACCGAAACCCCTCACAGAGCTGAGTGATCCACGAGACAGGATGTTAATCTCTCACACACACACACACACACACAAGCTGCAAAGCCTAGGGTCCTGCCTTGCATACCAAGAAGCTGGACACATCACCTTTGACCTCTTCTAGCTATTCTTCATTGACTACCCCTTCAAGTGTGTGTATGGGGCTGCCAGTTGTTTCAGCAATGTTACACACACACACACACACAGTCCATGTGACCCCCTGCACTTTAAAGAGTCAGGGGGCTAGTTTATCAAAAGCAGGAGACACCCAGACGAACTCCCTATGCCTAGTGGTCCCACTCACTGAAGGGCAGAGATGAGACAGATTTCCCTTACAGTACGTGTCTGGAGCACTTGGCAAAAGACCAACGTTTGTTCGAATCCTCCTGGATGTGAGCAAGTAGAAAGCAGAAGGAAATACAGCGTTTCTAACAGTAATGTCAATAACCTGAGGCACAAAGCACTGTGGGTAGGTTGTCCCAGAGCATGTCATCTGCTGCTGCAGGATATTTTAAAACAAGTTCCTCCACCCTGATCTCGGCCGTCGTCCAGACGATGGCTTGGAAGTTCGCTGATTGGTCAGCTCTGCCGTTAGATTGGTATTTCATCCAGGCATCCAGACTGCCTTGCCAAATCCAATTACATAATCAGATGGATTACTTCCAGGTCACATTCTTTATGACACTCTCGCATCATCGCCGAGAGCCACATTACGCTGACCTTACAGCCAGAAACTGTTCGCCACGTGCAGGATGAGGACATGGCAGCCCTGCTCCTTGTGACGGAGTCCACGGGAAAACGCATCGCGTCAGCCAACTGTGCAGTAGTGGAGGTCTGGACCATGGCAGGTTTCCTGCTAATGTTTATGCAAATAAATTCTATGTCAAAACATATGCATTTTCTGAGATTGGTTCAGGATGCTCACAGCACAGAATGAAACATTTTACTCATTTGCATGTTACAGCTTTCTGCAGTATCGGTATTGCAAAGGCCAGTATTGCAATGCTGACCAACAAACGATATATCGTGCGACCCCAGGACGGCGGCTCCTCTCTGGCCCTGTAAAGCCACTGCTGCTGATCTTACGTGCCATTTTATATCTTGGCTTTAAGACTCGGCGCTCGGCTCCAAAATGATGGAGCCATTGGCATTTCCTCATGGGTGTCTTCCATGCACCTCTGACCCTGAAAACGAACACATACTCACACACTCATACACTCACACACTTACACACACACACAACCACACACTCCACAGGCCGGGGTAATGGAATAGCCAGAAAAAACCTTGCAGTGGCCTAAACAGTGCATGCTTTAGTGATCAGCATGGCTGGTATCTGGGCACTGGAGTAATTGAAAAAAGCATAATTTAAATGTCTTCAAACAATTAACCCCCCCCCCCCCCCACCCTTTCCCACGACATTATGTACAAATATCATCATCTTGTACCATATGGCCACAATTCTGAGTGAGCTGTAGTCTTAGTTAGACAGCATTAGATCCAACACATCCTGAGTCATATGTTGGGATCTGTTTGAATGGAAAGCCAGCATCCATCATCTCACCCCTGTCGCCTCTCCAAGCTCTGTGTCAGCGCTGCCTTTCAAGACGGAGCTGTGCTGCGTAGTGAAAACACAGTTTACTGGTCACTCTTGGAATGGCACTGAGGGACAGACTTAAAAGTGTGAGGTTGTATGTCATTACTGGGTCTGTTGGGTAACACATCAGCCTCCAGAACGAAGGCATAGCCTGCTGGGAAACGTAGTGCAGTAAAAGCAGATTTAAAATCTGGGTCTGGGTCTATATTAATATATTATTCATGACCATGGCATGCCTAAAGAGACCCCGGGATGTCCTCCAGGGATCAGTCAGATGTTATTCCATCCCCTCCCCTTTTCTCTCTCTCTCTCTCTCTCTCCCTCCCTCTAGCATTGATAACGAACACCAGATGTGGACAATCCCAGATCCCAAAGTTGCTAAATCTCTCTCTCTCTCTCTCTCTCTCTCTCTCTCTCTCTATCTCTCTATATCTATCTATCGCTCTCTCTATCTATCTATCTGTCTGTCTCAGTCATGGACACACTCATATGCACACACACACATGTACACACTCCACTCTGCATACACACATACGTCATATTTGAAACTTGTGTGGACGCTCAAATGTGTCTGCAAGTGTGTTTTGCATCAGCGCACACACACACACACACACACACACACACACACACATTTTGCTCTTCATAACGGCCTACGGGTTTGAAATATGAATTTCCTGGTTGTTGAGAGTACAGTCGATGTTCCCAGAGAGCAGGAGAAGTCATCACCGTGGCAGCTGAAATTCAGCTTTAAGTACTCACACAAGGAGATTAATAAGAAACAGAACACGGATGAGGCTCACACCCTGTCCACTGGGTCATATCACACACACACACACGCACACGCACACACAAACGCACACACACACAGACACACACACAATCTTTAAATCTTTCAGGCCTGGATAACCAACACATTACAATGCAAACAGAGGGGTTGGAGATCTTAATACTCCAACTCCCCCTCCTTCGTCCAACCACACACACACACACACGCGCGCACACACAATTTCGATGACACTTACAAAAACAACTGGAGTCATTTCAGATGGGTTCAGTATGCCGGTGGACCCCTCCCTGTCTCTGGAGCAGTATCACAAAGATGGATTCCAAACACACACACCCAAGCGGCCAGCGTGATCTCTGCGAGCCCACGCCCTTCTGCACTGGACTCTCACGGTGATCCACAGTACACAGTGGACCGTACATCACTGCATTCAACAGTGCCTCGCTGTTACTGTCTCATACACTTAAACAGCGGCGGCCAGGAACCATCACGTGGGGTGGAGGTACCCGGGTGGAGGTTACTGAAGTGTTACCGGTGTGTTACCAGTGTGTTACCGATGACCACTGTGCTTAATTCCTTGTCACGCATTTACAGGTCTTGCGTATGTGGGGTGGTGGTGTGTCTTTGTGCATGAGAATGAATGTGAAAACCATTCAGCACTTTGACTGTAATGGAAGTGCTGACCGATCTCGACACAGCATCTGTTAAACACTCTTTCTCCTCGTCCTCGTTTTGTCATGCGTTCTATACTCCGTCACTGGAAGAGTTATTTCCTGTTTTTTCTTTTCTTACTCTCTCCCTTGCCCTCTCACTTTCTGTGCACACGTGTGTGTGTGTGTGTGTGTGTGTGTGTGTGTGTGTGTGTGTGTGTGCGTGTGTGTGAGAGAGTGTTGCAGATGTAAAGCCTAGCATGAACCCTTCTGTAATGATTTAAGTACAGAAAGAACTAGCAGACCTTGCAGACTGCAAGTACATAGCTGAGCCATATAAATTTTGCTGACAATATTCCAAACATCTCTTCAAATTCTCCCCGCTAAACCTCACTCAAGTCTCCCATTTACCCAGCTGGCTTACGGTGATAGTCCACCTTACCCCTGCGGAGTTTCCCTAACCTGATTATCTTAATATAGAGGTCCATTATTTGTGTAACCTGAAAAAACAAACCTCGTCCAGCATGGGGTGATCTGCATGCATGTCAAAAGCCTTGGACGTCTGGCAGATCAAAACCAACGCTTGAGAGACTGGATGGAGACTGGATGGAGACTGGATGGAGATTGAATAGAGACTGGATGGAGACTGGATGGAGACTGTATGGAGACTGGATGGAGACGTTGCAGCTCACAGAGGCAGTAACACCGCCTCACCAGCTGATACTTGAAAAACTGACACGATTCACTTTCATGTTCGGCACAGATTCCTAAAAACGCCTGAGCTTGACTTCGTTTGGCCTGGACATCTCCCTGGAACTTAACGCCACAGGGCTGGTGGGGTTTACTGGGCCTGGACATCTCCCTGGAACTTAACGCCACAGGGCTGGTGGGGTTTACTGGGCCTGGACATCTCCCTGGAACTTAACGCCACAGGGCTGGTGGGGTTTACTGGGCCTGGACATCTCCCTGGAACTTAACGCCACAGGGCTGGTGGGGTTTACTGGGCCTGGACATCTCCCTGGAACTTAACGCCACAGGGCTGGTGGGGTTTACTGGGCCTGGACATCTCCCTGGAACTTAACGCCACAGGGCTGGTGGGGTTTACTGGGCCTGGACATCTCCCTGGAACTTAACGCCACAGGGCTGGTGGGGTTTACTGGGTTGTAACAGTTGTCTCCTTCCTTCTCTCTTCTTCTCCTTTCTTGAACTCTCTCTCCTCTCCTGTTATCTCCACAGCAGTTTCTCATTAAGATTAGTCGCTCGAGAGCAGAGTGCGCAGGCTTTTACTCACCTAGAAAAAAACGCTCTGTCCGATAAATGATGACAGTTAAAAATATAGTGTAATGGAATTCTAATCACAAGGTCAGAATGAGATTTAGCATATCAGTAATTTGCGAAGCAACCTTTTGAAACCCAAATGCAGAATTTTTTCCAAAACCAAGATAAATATCTTCAGTGCCTCATTTGTGGATTTATCTAGTGTAGAGAAGAATACAGACTATACAGACGATACAATTACGAGCCCTTCCCCCGTCATGAAAAGGTCGCAATATTTAATTCCCTAGTATCATTGGAAACAATGTACATTTTTTTTTAGTTTTTTGTGTTTGGAGATAAGATGCCCCGAATTGCCTGAAATCTCACAGTACACTACCAATAATGAGTCACACCCTAATACATTCATCAAGTGTGTGTGTTTGTGTGCGTGTGTGTGTGTGTGTGTGTGTGGGTTGTGTCTGAGTGGATGACACACTGCCAGGTTTCTCCAAGGCCACGTTTATTCCTGCTTGTGTTCAGGGCTCCAGGAGTGTACTGCAGGATGGCAGTAGGGAGTCTGAGAGCACTTGCACGCCAACGCCGGATTGGTCTGCCATTCAGTTACAGGAAAAGCGCTGTGGCGTCGTTATTGTCCTGTCCTGTCAGACACTCTGTGGCCCCAATACTGTGGCTTTGATACTGTGGCTCTGACACTATGGCTCTGAGACTGTAGCCCCAACACTGTGGCCCTGACACTGTGGCCCCGACACTGTGGCTCTGACACTATGGCTCTAAGACTGTGGCCCTGACACTGTGGCTCTGACACTATGGCTCTGAGACTGTGGCCCTGACACTGTGGCTCTGACACTATGGCTCTGAGACTGTGACTCTGACACTGTGGCTCTGACACTATGGCTCTGAGACTGTGGCTTGACACTGTGGCTCTGACACTTTGGCTCTGAGACTGTGGCTCTGACACTGTGGCTCTGACACTTTGGCTCTGACACTGTGGCCCTGACACTGTGGCTTTGAGACTGTGGCTCTGAGAATGTGGCCCCGACACTGTGGCTTTGAGACTGTGGCCCTGACAATGTGGCCCTGACACTTTGGCTCTGAGACTGTGGCCCTGACACTGTGGCTCTGACACTTTGGCTCTGACACTGTGGCCCTGACACTGTGGCTTTGAGACTGTGGCTCTGAGAATGTGGCCCCGACACTGTGGCTCTGAGACTGTGGCTTTGAGACTGTGGCTCTGACACTGTGGCTCTTAGACTGTGGCTCTGACACTGTGGCTCTGACACTATGGCTCTGAGACTGTGGCCCTGACACTGTGGCTCTGACACTGTGGCTTTGAGACTGTGGCTCTGACACTGTGGCCACCACATTCTTTCTCAAAATCACAGATGATTTGTGCTCTGTGCAGTAGTTTCTTCACTGTGGTTTTGTTGTTCCCTTTTCCCTTCTCACCAACAACAGTGATTCCCATAAACTTTCATTTGGCTGAACCAGTAGTGCACATACACAGAAGTAACTGCTGCTTCTGCTGATGTTTGTTGAGACCAAGAGGGAGACCCCCCCACTACACCCCCCCCCCCCACTACACCCCCCCCCCCCCCCCGCTTCTCTCTCTCTCTCACTCTCACTCTCGCCCTCTCTCTCTCCCCCGAGTTTCAGTTTCTCGCTTTTGTCCGTGGGGGGCTGGGATGTAATCTAATTAGTCTGTGAGAGAAAGGGAGAGAGGAAAAGGAAGAGAGAGAGAGAGAGATGAACTTTCAGTACTAGTGTAATGTGTTCTCCAGAAGGAGCAGAGGGCATGTTGAGATGGCAGGAAGCATCAGTGTAAGCCCACACAGGCCAGAGAGCAGCATGGTGGTTCTTAAAGAGCTCCAGACCCTGGTGGTGGAAGCAGGTAGCGCCTGTGCATGGTGCACACGGGAGAATGGAGCTTCAGAACCCGACAGGACCAGGACCAGCGCACAGGAGTCTCAGCTCAGTGGCAACAGGATATTCAGAAATGCTGATACATATCCAGATCAGACCATCACCTGTACACATACACACACACACATACACACATGTATACACACACACACATGCACACACATGTACACAGATGCACACACATACCCACACACACACGTACACATGCAGACACGTACACACATGCACACACACACACGCGCATGCACACACACAAACACATACACACACACATACACATGCATGTACACAAAAAAATACACACATTCCATTTCCTATTCTGATTTATTCACATGGTCTTTGCATGTGTGTGTTGTGAATACCGATGTTCCCACAATTCCCCTCACAGTGGTTTCATTTAACATCGTTCTCTGCAGCTAGGAGAAGGACCCTGGACATCGTGCAGCACGGTCCATGAGAAAGAGCTCCAGTGTAACTGTGTCCCTTCCTGTCAGAGGCAACCGCTTCGTCACCCTTGACCTACGTCTCACAGCATACGCCCTCCTGAGGAATTCAGCACGCCACAACACCACCAGTGGGGACATCGCGGCTGTGTTTGTGGGACTGACCCGTGCACAACGGCTACCCCACTACCACCACCGGCCACGGACACCATTACCGACCCATCGCCCGGGAGACGGACGAGTGTGTAGCCATCACCTGCCTGACCACTGGCTCCTCGATGACACTGGTTCTTACTAAGAGCGTAAACGCGCGTGTGTGTGTGTGTGTGTGTGTGTGTGTGTGTGTGTGGAGGCCAGGGGGCCAGGATTTATTTCAATGTTGTAGAATTTATCTAACTGCAGATGTACTAATGCTCTGTGTAGAAGGGGCACATTTGCGACAGAGCTGACTCACACTTTGACAGATCATGTCACTTCAACTTCAACATCTTCTACCGCAGTAAATAACACATCACTCAGTACATCAGTGATTAACCCTCTCAACATCCTCAAATTCACTGTATATTCCTGAGGAATACATTTAGAATTGTTAAAAGGAGTATTTTTATATAAAGATGTATAGGCAGAGTCCATAGAAGTCCATAGAGTCCATTACATAATTATTTTTACACATCGTTTTTCAGGAAGTGTAATTTTTAGTTTACAGCAGAACAAACGCATGCAAAACGAAACAAGCTGACTCCTCTTCCTGTTGCAGACGTGATCTTTATTGGACAGTAACTTTAGCTCAGAGGAGAACCCCGTCTTCCATAAGGCCTTGTGTGGAAATCACGGACTTCCCATTATAACCTAAAAGAGGCATTTCTGTCTTAAAAAGAATGTGTCATATAGTTCTGTAACATTTTGATGTGCTTCGTGACATTGTTACTTTAATAGCTCATAATGGCACATTAACATTAAAGTTTTCTGCTTTGATAGTAAAACTGTCATTTATGTCCTGATCTGGGGTCAGTTATTTTTTCTTCTGAACTACCCTTGTATATTCTGCCCTATTTAACTGTCATGTCTGTGACCTCACAGAGCACGCAGGCGTCCTTTACGACCCCCGGTTGAGGAGCTGGTGACCTCTGCAGGATCCTCCCAGCGAAGGTCATGTCCGTGCCTACATTCCCCTCTGTTTCCCACCATCTGCTGATGTTAGGGTTGTTATCTGGCCTTTAGGACCCAGCAGAAGCATGACGTGGTGAACAGCGTGCCCTTAATGAACACCCTAGCAGCCATGTTGGATCAACAGTTTCATGTCCTTTCCCCCCCCAAACATGGCCTCTTTCGGTATGTCAAGTCTTCCCTGGTTCAGTGAAAATATGCTTTGAATACCAGTGACTATTTGGTTTATGTCCTCACTGTAATGTTTATGATATAATAGCAGTGCATTTAGTCATGTGTGAGAGAGCTAGAAAGAGTGTGTGTGTGCCTGTGTGTGTGTGTGTGTGCATGCTAAAAGTGAGAGATTGCAATGTGTGAATATGTGTAGTTTTGGGCGTATGTTCAATATCTGTGTGCTCCTCTGCCCTTCCGTGACCTGTATGTGTGTGTGTGCATGCTCGTATAAAGGTGAGAGATTGTATGTGTGATTATGTGTAGTTTTGTGTGTATGTTCAATATCTGTGTGCTCCTCTGCCCTTCCGTGACCTGTGTGTGTGTGTGTGTGTTTGTGTGTGTACGCGTGCGCGTGTGTGTGTGGGGTGTGGGTGTGTGTTTACAGAAGCGGAGCAGTGGGGAGGTGTCACCCTCACACCATGCGAGCGTTGTGTCATGGCAGCAGCGAGGGCTTACACTCAGAACGCACCAAGGTGTAAAAACAAGTCGAATAAAATTCTCTCTTCTCTGCCTCTCTCTCTTTCTTTCTCTCTCTCACTGTCCCCCTCTCTCTCTTCTCTGCATTTCTCTCTCTTGCTTTCTCTCTTTCTCTTTCTCTCTCTCTCTCTCTCTCTCTCTCTGCCCCCCATCTCTCTGTCTCTCTCTCTCTTTCTGTTGCTCTGTGTTTCTTGCCCTCTGTCTCAGGATTAGTGTGTCTGTAACATGCGGCAGGGTAGTTCAGTAAGACATGGATGATTATATTTCTGGCTCAGAGTGCACTGTCAGCTGCTGCCAGGAATACGTGTGTGTGTGTGTGTTTGTGTGTGCATGTGTGTGTGCATGTGTGCACCAATATGTCTGTGTGTGTGTGTGTGTGTGTGTGTGTGCATTTATATGCACACCCACAATAAAGTAGCCGTTAAGGAGAGAGATTCCACAACACAAGTGCTGAAAGGATAATTGTACACACATGCCAACATACACACCTACACAAACACCTACAGCACACACACACTGCTGATGTCGAATAACAGAGATGTTCCTCAAAGCCGTGTCTGTAGAAGTAGAGACTGTAGAAGTAGAGACTGTAGAAGTAGAGTCTATAGAGGTAGAGTCTGTAGAGGTAGAGTCTATAGAAGTAGAGACTGTAGATGTAGAGACTGTAGAAGTGATTTAACTACACATGGTCTCTTTCTTCTTCTATTTCTCTCTGTATTAAAGATGCACACGCACATACACACACACACGCACACACACACACACACACACACACACACGTCTACCTATAGGGTTCACTTACACACTGCTCTACCCATACCCACCCATGCCTTACTGACTAATTATCATCTATACACACTTGCGCATGTTGTGCCAGACCTACTGCAGACTCATTGGACATCGCTGTGACTGTAGGCACCCTGAGAAACATACTCGTCCATGTTTCATATCCCATCATGTCAGACGTGTGAGCGGGTGCACACGCAGCGTGCTTGGACCCCGTTATCGCCACTTGCAGCTGTATTTATTATCATTATTACACGGGGAGGTTGCTGTAAGTGTGGGGAAATATGGGGAAGTGTGCAAGACGTCCGAGGCGGGAGTGTTTATCTCGGGAGGTGTGGGAATGAGAGGTGTGGAGTCCCACTGCAGTAGAGCGGAGCGGGAATGAGGGCTCACGGCTCAGCTGGACTCAGGCTGTCTTGGCAGGACGTGGCAGGGGGATTGTGGGAACTCACGCAGGATTAGCAGTGTGCCTGGCATGCATGTATATAAACACCTTCATCTGCATGCACACCCTGTCATATGCCCTCACTTATTTACACTGTCTCTCTCTCTCTCTCTCTCACACACACACATATACACACCCTATCATCATCACTGGCACACGTGTAGGCAATTTCCAACTTTCACATAAACTGGTCAAGCAAGTAGCACAGAGCAGTAACATCGCCAAGGTCATGGGTTCGATTCCCAAGGGAATAAGCGTGTTTTCCAAATGTTGTAAATGCACATGCAACATATGCAAACGCGCCTGGTCGTACACACACTACCACACACACACGAGCGCAGCTTAAAACAAAGGAAAGAAGCCGATGGTGTCAACCCTGCGGCCTTGTGGGACGCTGTCTCCAGCTGTTGACCTTGGAAGGCTGTGGCGTTTTCGCAGCCGTCTTTGCATCCCAGGAACAATGATGCGGCGATATATCAGAACTTTATGAATCTCTGGAGGCAGATGAATTCCTCAAACTTTTGTTTACATATGGGGAAACATGTGCAAGAGCCTAAACTCTTAAAACTGGTGTTTTCAATGTAAACACAAAGCCTGAGGTCTCTCGCCGTCTCATCCGAGTCTCATCCGAGTCTCATCCGAGTCTCATCCGAGTCTCATGCAGAGTGAGTGTCTGAGTCCAGACTCCTTCGGCTAGCTCACTCCCTGCCAGCAAAGACATCACCGACACTTCTGACACTCCGAATCCCTGTTTGCACACACATAAATAAATGTGCAACATATTAAGCCTGTGTGAGGCAGAAGTAATGGACTGTGGTCGGGACTCCCTCGTCTCCTCCTGTCTCACTCCCTGTCTGTCCCCCTTCCTCATCTCCTCCTGTCTCACGCCCTGTCTGTCCCCCTCCCTCGTCTCCTCCTGTCTCACTCCCTGTCTGTCCCCCTCCCTCGTCTCCTCCTGTCTCATTCCCTGTCTGTCCCCCTCCCTCGTCTCCGCCTGTCTCACTCCCTGTCTGTCCCCCTCCATCGTCTCCTCCTGTCTCACTCCCTGTGTGTTCGATTCCCAGTGTTCTTTACTAACTCATCATGATAACTCCCTCCTCTCTCCTACTGAGAATAAAAGTGTTCCAAGACACACTGCCATCCTGCAACTTCCATCCAGTTGGATCTCCACGTGTGTCATTGGCGGGATGTCAGTGGGAAAGAATACACAAACGTTTCTTGCATTGCGGTTTGTCTTTTAAAAGAGCTCAACCACCGCGTGCATAGAAACGGCTGCCGGGGGCGACGAGCACCAGGAGACGACTGTAAGGTCATTGGTCTTGCTGAGTTTGAAACACACACATGAGGAGAATGAAGCAAACATGGGTTTATGAAATTAGAAATAGAACACATCTCACATCTCAGAGTTACACTATGTTGAAGTTTGGGGGAAATCCTAATAATAATTTTAGCTTTAGCTGACACATTACACACACACACACACACTCATTTTTTTCTAGTCCTAAATGTGTAACATGTTAACACTTAGGGGAAAGTCTTAACAACGGCAAAACCACAAACACATATACAAGTATCCAAATACGCTAATATACACCCAATTAAACACTGATGCTGGAAACTACAAATGTTCCTTTATGAAATGTTAACATGGGGAGTCTCGCAGTAAGAAAAAGTTGTGGTGTCACATTGGACAAACGTCACACACGAAACACACTGTGTGCTGTCTTAACAAACAGACACTCGAAATCACATGATCAAAGGTGAAAAAACAAAAAAAAACTCCTTTTGCCTTTGCAAAACTTGTTCAAAACTTGTGCTGCAGATGTTCAATTTCCCCGCCTTTGTTGTTTCGTTTTAGTAGGAGGGGTTGCCCCCCCAGGGCAGGAAGTTCCCACCATCTTCTGGTAAGGGGCAAACATGCTCATCTGTGGGCAGAAGCTGAACTCAGTTGACTCCTGTCTACTGAAATCTCACCCTGGAGTTACTGTTACTGTCCCTGGAGCAATATGTCACTGACCCTGGGGCAATATGTCACTGACCCTGGACCATTACCTTACTGACTCTGGAGCATTATGTTTTTGACCCTGGGGTGTTACTTTACAGACTCTGGGCCGTTACCTTACTGACCCAGGGGTGTTTCATTACTGAATCTGGGGTTACGTTACTGACCCAGGGGTGTTACTTTACTGACTCTTGGGGATTACGTTACTGACACTGGGGTTACGTTACTGACTCTGGGGTTACGTTACTGACTCTGGGGTTACGTTACTGACCCTGGGGTTACGTTACTGACTCTGGAAGATTCCTGTGTTGTGATCTCCTGCATTTACATTTAGCAGCATATACAGAACACCTTTTATTATCTCCACTGTCCTGACTCAGAATTAGGCTCAAAGCTGAGGATCATGTGAAAGAATCACTACAAACTTACATATGGGACATGTGTTTGTTTGTTTGTTTACTTTCCTTTTGTTTTTGTTTATTACTTTTGTCAATATGGTAACTGCACAGAGCCCTTATTTTGAAATTGCTCATTTTTTTGTGTGGTATGCTTAGTGTGAATATGGCCTTTTTTTAGATGCCACACACACAGAGACACACACACACACACAGACAGTCAGCATAGTG
The DNA here is from genome assembly GCA_020368025.1 of Brachyhypopomus occidentalis. Taxonomy (NCBI): domain Eukaryota; kingdom Metazoa; phylum Chordata; class Actinopteri; order Gymnotiformes; family Hypopomidae; genus Brachyhypopomus; species Brachyhypopomus occidentalis. The sequence continues at coordinate 3,630,958 of JAGXOD010000010.1, read as the reverse complement.
CCAGTAATGCCATGACTTGGCATGTGTTTCTGTAGGCAGGTCACACAGACAGGAAGTGCTTTTGACACAAACTGAAACCTGGACACATATCGCCCTTGGTTACGACACTTGTGCCAGCCCACAGGCTGTGACTCAAATATGAGTCACAAAAGGGTTTTCCACAAAATAATACAACAAAATTCACACTCCAGACCCAAAAAGTGCTCAGTTCTGGATGACCAAAACTGTGTGTGTGTGTGTGTGTGTGTGTGTGCGTGTGTTTGTATGTGTGAGAGAGGGGGGGGGGGAGAGGGAGAGAGAGAGAGAGAGAGAGAGATTAGGTGTTTATGGTTTTATGACTCATTGGAAGTTTAGTCTTAAAAAGGGGAAACAAATTCTTACCTAAAAATCTACAACTATTATCTGCTACCACCACATCACACACACACACACACACAACAGGATTTGAACAATCACACCTAACTGGATGTTTTCACATGCAGAAACAGTCGATTTCCTGGCCAATCACATCGCATGGTCAGCCCCACCAACTGCCCCTTTGTTTGCATTCTCTATTGTATGACATCACCAGAGACCCTGGCATCCCTGCCCTCGGATTGGCTCTATGGGAGGAATTTGCTGATTAGGTTCAAAGATAACAGTGTGTTGCCAGTAGCTGACATCATTAATTGGATCTTTGCCAATAACCGTGAACTGACCAGCACAGCCTTGCTGAAAAATATTCTATTCCCCACCACTGTACACACACACACACACACACACACACACACACACACACAAGCGCGACCCGAACTGAGCTGTGTGTTGGATATATCTCACTTTCTCTTTGCATTGCAAACAGATGCACAAACAGCAACAGGAAATAAGGGCAAAACCAAACCCTCCATCACAGCAGAGAGACAGCCAGAGAGACAGACAGAGAGCAGAGAGACAGACAGAGAGACAGACAGAGAGCAGACAGACAGACAGACAGACAGAGAGACAGACAGAGGGCAGAGAGACAGACACACACACAGAGAGAGACAGACTGGAAGAGAGACAGACATACAGACAGACAGAGACAGACACAGAGAGAGACCGCGCTTACCCCGGCTGGATCTCCCACGGTGCGAGGAGCACCTCACCGGAGCTCAAACCCCCCAGCCCCACAGGTTCAGCAAACAAAAGAGCAAAAGGAATAAAACAAAGGGCAACAGACAAGAGGACAGAATGATAGAGCATGGACAGAGCACGAGTACAACGGGCCTCCTTATTGGCTAGGCCCACGCCAAGTGCTGATCTTTAGCACCACTTGTGATGGAGGTGTGGAAAAATAAGCCAGGAGTGTGGAAAAGGCGACGATAAACGGGGGCGCCCTCCATCTGCCCCTCCACCCTCTCCACCCCCTCCACCCTGTGCAGCTCCCTCTTCCCGAGAAGAAATTGTGTGTGTATGTAATGCAAACCTGGGCCTCAGATGGTGGAGTCACACTATAAATTACTTTCATGATGCCTCTCTCTCTCTCTCTTTTTCTCTCTTTTTCTCTCTCTCTTTCTCTTTCCGTCTCTCTCTCCTCCCTCACTCTCTTCCGCCGAGATGTGAAGGCAGTGAATCAGGCCAAATTCATAAACTGATGGCCTCATAAATCAGCGGTCTGATGTTTCCTGTCAGCCTGAGGGATCTGAGCTCACCCCTACGGCGCGTCACCCAGCACGTGACCCTTCCACCCTCGACAAATGAACGCGAAGCAGCCAGTAGAAGGGACACAGGTGCTGCTAGGTTCATTCATTCATTCGTTCGTTCGTTCGGTCATTCGTTCATTCGAGCATGAACTGAGAGCAGACAGCAGCTCTGTGGCAGGGGGTTTCATGCAAGCATGAACACGGCCCCTTACACACAGAGTTGAACCCACTGAGTACGCCGCCTGTCTGTGTGCTTCATCGGCTGTGACACACACACACACACACACTAAATCACCCTGAGATAACTGGTGGACAGCAGAATGAGTGCTGGAAAATATGTCATTTATATGTTCAACACGTTTTTGTTTAGTTTTTTAGGCCTTAATTAGCATTAAGTCAAGCAATGTCACTCAGGAGGGCACAGGTGGAGGTGGAGACTGATGGAGGCCCAGCATTAGTTCTACAGACTTATTGTGGTTCACTGGAACTGATTAATAGACACCTCATGGCAGATAAACAGCTGTTAGAGCTAAAGGGCATGGACACATTCCCAGATTTGGACGCAGGAAGAACAAGTCTGTCTCAGTTACTGCCGAGAAAGGTGATCACCATCATGATCATAATCATGGGTGATTAATATGATCATATTTGGAATGTTCAGGATTACATATCCAAAGTACACAGTGTGTAAATGTCTAGTTCAGCATCATGATATGGAACTAATGGGGCAAGAAAGGTATATATGCATCTACAAATATATATGTGTGTGTGTTCGTGTGTGTGTACTTGTGTTTTGTGTGTCTGCGTGTGTGTCTGTTTGTGTCTTTGTGTGTGTGTGTGTGGCTCTGACAAGGGTGTGTGTATGTGCTCCTGTCTCCTGAGTGTTTGCCTCAGGGACTGCAGGTGTAGTCTAGATAAATCCACCCATGGCTGGTTTTTTCTGTGACGTCTGGATCCAACACATTTTTACCGGCGTACGGACCAGACGCAGTCTGACAGGAAGTGGAGGAAGACAGTGTAAATCCCGCCATGATCTCACGGCTGACCGCATTTCACTCCCTAGCAGAAATTCACTTCACGCTATGTTGTTGCTGTTGACCAAGCTCATCCAATTTTCTGGGCAACTGGGACCAGTGTCTGATCTTCTTGGCGACTGCGATCACTGGCTGGTACTGACACTGGACCCACAGAAGAGTGAGATCTACTCTGGGACCGGACCGTGGCACCAGTGCTGAACCACAGCCCAGAGGTCCATCGACGTATGACGTGACTCGCCACCAGATAGGAAGTGCATGATGTCAGCCAGTCTCCCCTCTTCATCCCAGGGCCCTGGGGAAGACTGCAGTTCTGTAGAAGGTGAACGGAAAGAGGAAGCAAGAGGAATGTTTCCTGGAACGGAGGGAGGGGCAGGGGGCGGAGTCAGAGGAGCATGACAGGTCGTTCTGGAGATAACCTCGCCTGCTCTGTCAACCGCAGCCACAACAAGAAACCAAAGGAATGTGTGTGCATGTGTGTGCACACACACACACGCACGGACACACACAGATCTAGTTATTGTCCTCGTTACACATAAACATCTACAGCACGCGCTGCACTCCAGTAAGGACAAGGGTAACTACAGAGGCTTCACCGCTCACTACTGATCTATGGTGTTTGAATAGCTTCTGTCTCCCAGGAAACAGGTGAAAGAAGGCCGACACTCAGACCACTTGAAACACACACACACACACACAGTACTTCATAAACCCTGCTGCTCCTCTTTCAGACATGTTTATGTTCGTACCTTCAGCCTGAATTACTCCTCTTCCAACACACAAACACACACACACACAACTTTCAGACCTTACATGGATGTCTCCATAGAGACCCAGAGAAATATTCCTGCACACCCATGTTTGTGTGTGTGTGTGTGTGTGTGTGAGTGATTACATTTGTTGAATAAATTCAACTGATCCTGCAATCAATATCTGCTTCAAATCACAGTGTCCATACAACTATTCCACATCCACATCAAAGTGAACACACACACTCACACACACACACACACACACACGTGCGCATACATGCACCCACAAACGTGTGCCTGAGATGCTTATACATATTTAAACACCTTCATCTGCATTCACTTATTTACATGGTTATCTCACTCTCTCTCTCTCTGTCTCTCTCTCACATACACACACACACACCACACACACACCATTTCTTAATTTTCTTTCTCCTGTTGAATGGCGTCTACAGTCCGTCTTCCTTCGGCAGCGCCGCGTTGTTTTCTGACTGTTTCTTCACGTTCTGTTGTCATAACTGCTATATTTGCGAGGTCACAACCGTGTGTCCTCATCAGCAATATGTGTCGGTCACTGGATGCACCTCACATGCCCTGGAAAGAGTTTCTTCATTGCCGCAGGATCTACGTCTGACACACTCGGGAAGGCGGGCGGTCAGACTCGATTTAGCCTATGACCCAGTGGACCCGTCCTGAGGCTACAGATCAGAACCATGTAAGGAGGGAAATATCCACAGCACACTGAGAATCTCATAAGCACATCATCAGAACGTGGACAGACAGGCATTGGACATCAGCACTCAGCACATGGACTGATGGGTACCCAGACATATTCCTGAGGACCATATAGGGTGCTGCCTATGTGAGTTCAGTTAAAGGACATAATAAAGTTTTACCCCTGAGAAATGCTATTTCTGTACACACACACACACACACACACACACACCTGAGGGGATATTCTTTTCAGTTGTGGTCAGTGTCTCCTACACTGCCACATATCTTCTTAGTTTGCTCAACCACAGCTTTCATGCACTCTCACACACTCTCACACACTCTCACACACTCACCACTGCAAGACTGAAGTCTGAAGGATGGAAAGATGCACATACCCAGAGAGCACCAGCTACGCGGCGAGATACATCCTCAGGTAGGGTTACACTGACTGTACATCAGCTGACACTGCAGCATTAGAAAAACACAAAACATTGTTTTTGACAACTGTGTATGTGACTGTGTTGTTGTAAAAACAACTTTGTGTAATGTATGTGTGTGTTTGTGTGTGGTTATGTGTATTGACATGGGTGTGGATGTGTGCACGTGCCGGTGCTGGAACGTGGGTACGTGTATGTGTGTGTGTGTGTGTGTGTGTGTGTGTCTGCAGGCATTCACGGTTCTGTACTCTTTATGATCAGTTTATGACCTCAGTGTTTTGAAAACAAGCTTTGCGTTCTGCGAGGACGGTTAGAAACGCGGAGCACTTCCTGTCTCTCGTTAACGCGGGCGGGACAGTGTCCTCGTCTCAAGCGCAGACGAAGGAGCAGACGAGGTCTGCCAAATGTGACGGAGTGTGCGGTTCACTCCTGTCTGTGAAGAATTCAAATTACCCAGCAAGAAGCCAGACACACGAGCCCGCTGACACCCATCTGAAGACAAACAGCTCCTTTTCATCCATTCATAATCAGGACAGTACAATTAAATCCGGTTAATTACACATTTCTAAACTGTAAGAAGCAGTAAATGTTTGGGGAGGGTGGGGTGTGTGTAATTAGCGAACGTTAACCTCGGAGACTGATATGAAATCAGCTTTGTGTTTGTAATCCCTGTTTAAGGCTGAGATTACTTTGCGGATGCCTGACCACAGACCTGTGTAAAACAGCAGTGGCTGATCCCACCACAAGACCCTGTCACATCTATACGATTTGTTCACGTATTCTCTTCTTCGCCGTCCACGCCGTCTCCCGAAGTCATCCAAGATTCTGTTTGGATTTTCCTGCCCCCGTTCATCCACCCCGAACTACCCCCCCCCCCCTCGTCCTGTCTCACATTCCTCTGTGCCCTCTCCCTATGCCACTTTAGCACAACTGTACCGCTCCTGTAAATCACTCAACAGCAAGCCCATCTGGCTCTGTGCTAACTACGTACATGTGTGTGTGTGTGTGTGTGTGTGTGTGTGTGTGTGTGTGAGTAAAGATATAGATGTGGGAAACTTTCTTGTATGCCATAACCTACATACCATTCCACACAAACACCGCACTCCCATGCTGTTAGGTCCCTGACTGAGGAATGCGGAATGTGTGGAGCGAATACGATTCGCTGCTTCTAGGAGCTGCCACACCCACTCCTGACACTCCAAGCAGAGTGAAACACTCCTTCCTGCTCTGCAACTCATCTTTCTATCTCTCTCCCTCTCCTCTCTCTCTCTCTCTCTCCCTGTAGTAAGCCACGGGTTGACCTCTATGGGTCACTCGTCCTCGGCCGGTACTGCTCGCCGGTTCTGGACGGTCTCCACACCCCTCACGGGGGCGAGAGCGGGTACTGGTCCAGTCCGCAGCGCAGCCAGGTGTCGGGCCGGGCCTGGCAGAACCCCCGGCGCCACTTCCTTGTTGTGCCCGGCAACACGGGCTTCTCCGACTTGCACTCCACCAATGTGGCCAGCAGCTGCAGCATGCACCACACACTCGTGTAAGACCCGTGTGTGTGTGTGTGTGTGTGTGTGTGTGTGTGTGTGTGTGTGTGTGTGTGTGTGTGTGTGTGTGTGTGTGTAAAAGAGAGAATGACAGCAAGTTTATATGAATATTCAGGTTTTGATGGGTAACCTTGAACATTCAATGTTGTGTGGATATCTGTTTGGTGCCCATATAAAAGAACACTTGAGAAACCAAAACTGAAGGTATTCCTAATAGAAACTGAGTTTAGGGTGAAAGTCAAGGCTGGGGTAGTGAGCACTTAGTCATAGCAGCATTCAGCAATACACAAGAATCTAAATACCCCACAAAGAAAACAGTGTGGATGAACATCTAGTCTATCTGGAGTATACGTCTATCTGACGTATAAGTCTATCTGGAGTATAAGTCTGTCTGGAGTATAAGTCTATCTGAAGTATAAGTCTATCTAGAATATAAGTCTATATGGAGTATAAGTCTATCTAGAATATAAGTCTATCTGGAGTATAAGTCTGTCTGGAGTATAAGTCTGTCTGGAGTATAAGTCTATCAAGAGTATAAGTGGAGGATACCACTGGAAGACTTTACTGACTTTATAGACAATCAGCAAACACACATTTGCTTGACATTCACACATGCAGACACACACACACAAACACACCCACACTCGGCACACTTGCATTCCTCTCTCAAACACACACTCAGCACACTTGCAGTCCTCTCTCAAACACACACACACACACACACACTCAGCACACTTGCAGTCCTCTCTCACACACACACACATCCCCAGGTGGTAGTCCCCTGCGTGGGCTACAGCAGTAGACTATCCCACAAAGCATGTGCACAAATCCAAACACCCATGAACTAAATAACACACACACACACACCCAAACCCACACACACACACACACAAAAAAGAAGGGAAAAGATAAATTACTGATCAGTTTATGATGGAAACTTCAGAAGGTGCTGACAGAAACCCTCTCCAAGTGTATTTTTGTGGGTGGGATGTGTTGTAAGAATTCCTACTGTAATTCCCTGCTAAAGGTTCATTAGAATAGACGAGAACAAAGAAAGAAATGTAATTTGATACGTCTGTGTGCATAAGAGACACCTATGCCATCTGGATTTGAATGGCAGTGTTTAAATGCTGAACCCTTTTGCCTTTGAGTAAGTCGAGCTTATGTGGGTTTGTGGTTTTAGGTGGAAATACCGCTGGCTCAGTCTGAAGGAACGCGTGAGGACTTACAGACCCACAGTGGCAGCCAAGACTCTGTATAGGCCTTGAGTTGTGCATGAACTTTGGGTTGAAAGGTTGTGCTATTCATCTTACACTCCCCTTCTTTCTTACACACACACATACACACATTCTCCCTCACTCTCTCTCCCTCTCTTTCTCTCGTCTTTATTATTCCTTTTCACAGGCTCAGCCCGTACCCTCCAGTCTGTACACACACCCGTTACACACAGCTTAGAGAGCACCGGCGATGAAACTGCAGAATCCTCAACACCTGAGCCCATCTAGGCAGGCAAGCCTGAGCTGATCGCTGATCTCAGATCAGGTTTCTCCTGCGATATTCACATCCTCTATTAATTTCGCATCATAAAACATCCAGGACAGAGTACTGCTTGCCCTGCAGTGCTTTGGGAATAGTATTCTCAGCTGTCACTGTGAACGTAAACAGAGAAAGACGTTAAGGTGATGGAATAGTAAACTGGGGTGCCTCAAGCTTCAATTCACAGGCCAAGTGTCATATATTGTCATTCACCTGGAGCAACTCTGTATGTTCTCTATATGTGAGAGTGAAATACCTGTGAATGTAAGGACATGTTTCAGGCGCATGAATAAACCAGCTGCACTTCGCACGTTTGGCTGTGCCGAATTCTCCGTTTTACGCGACTGTCGTTTTTTTCTCCTCACGTGTTACTTCATTGTATCATTGTGTTTCTAAAACTACGGGTTTCCTGTGACCCAACTGTTACTGTTAATAACAATGGGGGATTTTAAACATCCGTCTACATCCATGTTTCCTTTTTCTCTGTTTAAATCGTATTCTCGTACACCCGCGTGCACACAAACAGGCAAACACTACATGTCTCTATTTATTTTTCCATATCTTCGCTTTCTCTCATCACACGCTTCCTGTCCTCTCTGCCGAACCTGTTTCTCCCCCACCTGCATCGGTGTGCCAAGCTGGCTGCTAATGCTCGCCGCAATTTCAGGGGGGACCTTGTAGTCGTGAAACATATAGCAACATGTTTATGGGTCTTGACACAATGCGACGCAAAAAATCAAAAAAGCTGGCAAAGCCTGATTCAGATCCACGCCTCTACGCAAAGCTGATTCCAGAGAACCAAAGAGACTCGTGTAGGACGTCGCTATCCCCTCCCGGGTATTTCAAGGTAGCTCCTTGTTCCATACAGGATCTACAAGCCCAATCACAAGGTTCTTAGTAGCGTATACGGGACTGGCGCTCGGCCAACTCTGCCAGCCCACAGAAAAAAATTAGAAAACACAAACAAATTCTGTCTCTGCAAAACAGAACCAACAGCTGTGAGTAGGGCTAAAAAGCGGGAGGCACATTTCAGCTCACTGTAACACAGGGCTGCTATTTTGGGGTGTCTCAACGCGCATATGATGTGTCGTTGAAATCGCAGAATAAGCACCGCGTCATGGGGGTGGACGGCTCGCGCGCAGCCTCTCGGTGTCTGTTGTTTGTAAGTTTCATATTATCAGCTACATTTGTGTAAAGACGTTTAAACGATTGCGGAGTTTATATTTTACTTGCGCAGGCACGCTCTCAGACTCAGCAGTTACACGGGCCCAACATTTTATTTGCGCACTGGAATGTGACAGCTCTCACGTGCAACATCGTCATGAAGTCATGGGGGGGGAAAGCAGTTCTTAAAAAGCAGGTCACAGATATCACACGTGTCCTGATCCTGATCTTTTACACGCGTATGTCTCCGGACGAACGCTTCATACTAAACGTGGTTGTTTTGCAAACCCAAGCCGTTTGCAAACGGCCGTTACACGCTGCGGGTGTTTATCGTAACCAAGAGAGAAAACGATCTCAGGGCCAACAGCTATATCGCATCCCCTTGCCGAAACCTCTGCCCGCTAATCTAAATCACCAGTCATACGGACCCTACTCTGTTCTCTAGAACCTTATGCATTCTTATATCACATATCAGAACGAGGAAACCAAACTAGCGTCTGTAGCGTCTCTGTCATTATTACTAAAAGGAGATGTAGATCCAGCGGCAAGCGTAACCCAGGTCAGGCGTTAACCGTGTGGAGCCGTCCTGGCTGTGGAGAGTATGAACAGATGACTAATGCTGTCTCCAGAATATTTAAATGTCTATATTAGATATTTATATTATATATTTGTATTTATAGCACATACACCTTTGCAGCTACTCTTGGTCTATTAAAGGGTTTATGAATATTCATCCACACATGTCTATCTGCGCCCCCCCCCCCCAACTCTCATTCTTCCTTTGCTGTTTTCTCTCTTTCCCTCTCTCCCAATTTCTTCCTCCCACTCTCTCTCTCTCTCTCTCTCTCTCTCTCTCTCTCTCTCTCTCTCCACACCTGCAGTCTTTTACTTAGCTGCAGCAACTGAGTGGACCCAAAATTCCTCTGCTATACCTGGCTCTGTGTCTGTGCGCACAGCAGCAGAGCTCAGTCGTATTGTGTGTGTGTGTGTGTGTGTGTGTGTGTGTATGTGCGTGTGCGTGTGTCACTCCCCTGCTTTACTGACTGGCACCCGAACGCAACCGTGTACACCCCCCCCCCATCACTCCTCTGCATTAGCAGCATGTTCACTGCGTGTCTGCAGCCAGAGGTGCTTCTGATGCTCCAGATGCTCCGGTGCTGTTTCGAGAGGTCAAGTTTGTCATTTTAGGAACACAGGACCTTCTTCCTGCTTAGCTGCTTTACCATTGACACACACGCAGTTCCACTGCAGGAACACATGACTGCGTGCGATTAATGATAAAACAGGGATTAGCATTTACAAGCATGTTATATTTTATATCACACTGGCTCTGGGATTGCCATTGGTGTGTGAGTGCGTCTCTGCGTGTGTGTGAGGGGGTGTGTGCGTTAATATCTCATAAATGTGCCTAAAATTTCATTTAAACCAAATCATTCTTCTTTTGAACATCACTTTAATTTAGGTATGTGTGTTTTGAATGCACTCCATGATTGCTAAACTCATTATTTGTGTTTGATTCTGTGTTTCAGTGGGATATTTTAGTGTCTCCATCTTTTTCTCTCCCTTTATCTGTCTCTCGCTCTTCCTGTCTCTGTCTCTCTCACTCTCTCTCTGTCTCTCTCCCTCTCTCTTACTCTCTCTCTCTGTCTCTCCCCCCCTCTCTCCCCCCCCCCCCTATACACTCACTCTCTACTCCTTCTATATATCACTGCTGCTCATTCCATATATTTCAATTACATTAGTGTCCTACCGATCAATATGACCTTGGCCTTTATAATAAAGCCATTTGGATGACTATGATCATAATCATGATTTTCTTGTTGGAGTGTTGCCAATGGAAGGATATAAGCCAAGGCATTTTCATAACAGGAAAAACTCCCTGCAAGTCCTGGTAACAGAATAAGACTCATAATCATGTTTAATATGTGGTCTGATCTACAACATATGATCATATCAGAAGACAGAAGATAATAGCAACAATAGCACTACTACAAATAATAATTATTACAATAATAAAATGTATAATTATTAAAAAAATAAACTGTATAATAATTACTGACGATGATTATAATTGCTGATGTTGTTATTGTTGGCTTATGAAGGGGTTCAGGGTGTTTGTTTGTGTGTTTGTTTTGTTTGTTTGTTTGTTTGTTTGTTTTGTGTGTGTTGGTTTTAGGGCAGGAATTGGCTGCTCACTGAATGCTGGGAATTGTTAAGGAAGACCAGAGGGGGGACAAAGACGGATCTAGTTCATTACAGCAGAACTCCACAGTAGACCAGAACTTTTACAGTGAATGAGAGACAGTAAACAGGGATTGATCTGTTGTCTACAAATGGATCCATGTTCTGAAACTCAGTCTGACATGCAGCAGAGCAGCTGAAACTGTATATGACCTGCACCGCCGACCAAACCTACTGTTGTCATTATATTTAGCACAAAACTAAACCCTGTTTAGCTAATTTAAACATATTTCTTTAAAAAAATTAAATAATGTGTCCAAGTGCTTTCTACTTTGTAATTATAGAGTCAAGTGTAATCTATAGGGCACAATGTAGTGTATCATTTTGTTGAAAAGATCAATGAAGGTTAAACTAATTGCTAGGATGTCACAATGATTTAGGCACGAATAAAACATTAAATATAACGAACATGTTCCAAAGCCCGAGTCTATCACAGGAAAACAAACGACCTATGGGACATATATCGCTGTCTCTCATGCTTCCCCTACTTCTGACAGCTGCAAGGGAAGTGTGTGTGTGTGTGTGTCTGTGTGTGCCAGTGTGTGCATTTGTGTGCTTTGTCCATGCAGGTGCAGTGAGATCACTTCCTACTGGCTGGCCTCATTTCCGTAGCAGCCGCTATTTCCTGTCCCAAACAGGAAGCAGGAAGAGCATCCCTATCCAGCAGGGGCCGAAGGTTAGAGGTCAGGAGCAGAGTCTTTTTGGTGTGCGTGTGTGCGTGTTTGTACCTATATGTTTATCAACTACAAGGCATAGACTCTTAGATACAGCGGAGACCTGCTTGATGTTGTTATCAGTTGGATCTGTTCAACATAAAAGCCCGTGTGACATCATCATCATGGCCACCTTTGTACAGCCGCCTTCATATCGCCGCCTTTATCTTATCTGGTGTCACGTATAGAAAATAGTTCTGACTGTGAGAGGGAGACAAATGGGAGACTTTTAATTGGCATTAAAATGAAATGACTGGGACGAAATGATTTGCTGTACAGCCACAATGCTCTAGACATCTCTCATTAGGGTGTGATGCCACCACACACAACAACACTGTAAATGTTGACTAAATTAACACAGAACATCAGAGCACATGTGACTTTTGGCAGGTGGACCCAGTGCCGCACACACAGCCCCTGATCTGGAGTTCTGAAGGACCAGTCTGTATCCATATCTGTAACAGTACTGGCCAGTATCATGCTGGTGCAGAAATAAAATGAACCAATCAGGAGGTGGATCAATAATGGCATCAGTAATGGTGTTGGCCAGCCCCATGCTGTTACAGAATTACAATTAACCAATCAGGAGGTGGATCAATAATGGCATCAGTAATGGTGTTGGCCAGCCCCATGCTGTTACAGAATTACAATTAACCAATCAGGAGGTGGATCAATAATGGCATCAGTAATGGTGTTGGCCAGCCCCATGCTGTTACAGAATTACAATTAACCAATCAGGAGGTGGATCGATAATGGCATCAGTAATGGTGTTGGCCAGCCCCATGCTGTTACAGAATTACAATTAACCAATCAGGAGGTGGATCAATAATGGCATCAGTAATGGTGTTGGCCAGCCCCGTGCTGGTGCCGAAATTAAAATAAAGTGAAAGGAAAACGGCATTACCAGTAGCTGTACCAGTGTGTCTGTCTCTCGATTCCCCTTTTATCGCCAGTTTTTCCGCTCTCTGACAGCCTATGGGGTGAACCCTTCTGTCTAAACACGGTCACGTTGCTGAGTGCTTGTGCAAGCGTGTGTGTGTGTGTGTAATTTCTTATGTCATGCTATGGAAATCAGAAAACATCCTTCTTTCTCCTGCTCTTACCTGTGTGTCTGATATGTGTTCTAACATTTTGACAAGGTAAATTAGTCAATGTATCTGTAATGCTTATGCACACACACACACATATGTATATATATACTGTTTATAAGTTATGAATGGAATATGGGTGAGTGAGTGACACTTCCTGTTTCTGGGCTTGTGTTTCGTGCCATTTCCTGCTAGACGAAGCCATGCCGTTTGCTCACTGCAGGACAAGTGGCACAGTCGAGACGCCACCTCTGTTCTTCATGACGCTGGAGCTTAATCATCTGACTACATGTACGAAAACACATCTCAGTTTCCACCTTTACGGCATAATGCAATTAGTAAAGAGCTGGACAGTGACATCATTTTTCATTTTGGCCTCTGTAATCCCCACATTGAATTACAAACCAAACACAGGCTGCAGGGTTGTTTACATGCAGTTGGATAAGCAAAGAGGGAGCGCACATGCCGCCCAGACCTCACACCAGCGCTTCTGCTTCGGGTTCCCCAACGAGATGCAAACCGCTACGAAGCCTCAAGAACAGAAATGCAATGTCACCATTATCTGAAATGCACATGAAGCAGTTACAGTTCGCGCAGACACCAGACTCATTCCTCACTGCCTCAACTACACATAAATCAAACTAGTTCACAGAAGTTACAGAATAATGAGACTAAGACTAAGATTAAGATTATAGTGAAAATATAATCTGGACGTTCAAGAGGTTAACCCATGACTGCTGTGAAATATTCGATAACTACAACTTCAATAACTACGTCTGCCTTCTGAAGAATGACGTGAGGGAAATGTGGAGGACATGTCCTGACCCAAAGCATGACACTTCGGGACTGACCTGATCCCTTAAAAACTAGTGTGCGGAGCTTCACCTTGCAGGACAGCCACAGCCTAAATGTTCTTAATTTAAGGGGGCCAATGAATGGACGGGAAGCGCTCCTGTCCCGCCCACTCCTGCCGTAAGCACCAATCGGTTTGTATTTCACTTATACCAATCATCTCCGATGCAGACAGGAAGTGAGAAAGGCTGGACTCCAGGCAGAGGACCATCAGAAAGCAGGAAGCTGATGCCCATGAGTGGAAATCTACTGTTTCTACAGAAACTCATCAACTGTAAAGTTCTTTTGTGGTCCCCTGCTGCCTGCGAGGTCTCCTGAAATGCGGAAGCTACGCTGTAGTTATTAATTCATCCAGTCTGCTGGATTATGAAGCAATACAAACCATATCACCGTCAAATTCTTTACAGAGGGCACTCTGGGTCTACGAAGGCAAGATCTCACACAGCTGGTCTTCTGAACGTGAGCGTGTTAGTTTTGGATGCAAACTCCTTAAAACATCTGTTATATCCTACAGCAGTCTTGTCAGAAAAGCCACAATTCCAGTTTTCCCTCCTGCAAGATGCATCTGGAAAAGCTTTCAACTTTTCCGGTGAAAGGTAACAGCGGAGCGTATCCACGCTTGGCAGAATGCGAGCTCACACTCGAGCAATGCCCACAGCCGTTACGAACGCACGGCACACGCCTTTCATGTCTCAGCTGGGGGCGCCCATCCATACACACGCCCCATTCACAGCCTTTAAAGTCCTGGTTTCTCACCTACGTGCTCAGGTTTGGCCGGAACCAGAGAGATGAGCACGTACAAGGAGGGAGAAGAAGGGAGATGATTCACAGCTTTGACACTTAGATTATAATGAATGGATCTTGTTCATTCAGATTCTTCCAGGCAGCAGGATGCCACTCAGATTCCACAAAAGAATTCCTGTGTGTGTGTGTGTGTGTGCTCCCTGGGGCTAAAGCTGTTTAAACTGCCCCTTCTGATCTCTCCTGGGGGTGAGTTAACTGGCAGAGTCTGGACACCAGACACATATGCACACACACACACATAAACACACGGTGTGATTAATACGCAAGATTGCAGGCTGGCTCCCACATGACTGTAGTGTGTCAGGGGAGCACTAATGCTAGGTGAATGAAATATCTGCATTTACAGAATGAGAAAGAGAGAGATAGAGAGAGGGGGGGATATTAGGAGAGAATGTGTGTGTGTGTGCAGGAAAGACAGGAGAGGGGTTTGTTTACAAGGCAGCATTTACCTCTGTTCATTCACCAACTATTTGAGAAGAATGCATAACATACCACAGTCTGCACCCTCATCGGTGTGTTAGACAGTGTGGATGTGTGAGGTTAGTCAGATGGAGAGAAAGATGAAGATGAATCACAAGCCAAATACCACTGACTCACACACTCTGTCTCAATCTTCTGGTGCAAGTGTTTCTGCTGACTAGAAGATAAAAGCTTAGTGGGTCATTCCTGAAGAGATTCCTGGCAGATGTCCACATGTGAGCTCAATCACAGGCAGTATTCATACCCAAATTCCCACGTACTCCTAAACGCACGCACACTCACACACACACACACACACACGTTTGCATGCACATCCCCCCCGGGACATATCCATGAGGCGTCACACACTCACGTGTGACCCTCCTCTCATCCTCCCAGGCTGTCGGGGGACAAGGCATGAAGCAGATTTGTGAGGGCACTTCCTGTTTCCTGTGGGATGAGTCACATGTCACCCTGCATGTGGTCATAGCGGGTGGGTGGGGCCAGAGTGGGGAGGTCACTTCCTGTGACCTCGGGACAACTCTCCAAAGGGTAGGGCAGGAAAGAGAGAGTGAGGGGAGTGTGTGTGATGAGTGTTTCACGTCCGTCTCCCTGCTCAGTTAGCGGGTTATCTTGTGATGAAGCGAGGATGAGTGTGAGGGTACAGTGGCGAGGAGGAGGTGGAGGAATTGAAGGGTTAGTGGAGGGAGAGATGTAGAGACAGATCTTAGAAGAAAGAATTGAGAAAAAGAGAGGAAACGCAGAGGTGTATGTATAGTGAGCGTGGCCTGAGAGAAACAGTTTAAACTCTCACAGCTGAAGCACCATGACTGAGTAAACCCGAATTTCAAACCACAACCTCCCAAAATCCCACTTCATCATGAGACACCAATACCCCCAAAATCCCACCTCATTCATATAACGTTATTACAATTTCAGTTTTTACTTCGTGGTTCCTTTGACTTCTA